>OX465434.1:4335740-4652888 GCA_950005045.1 Agrotis exclamationis | reverse complement strand
CCCAGCATGTTTGTCAACATAGCACCTGCAAAGTTTGTTGCTAAAAACAAATACGTCAACTTTGCTGACATTACTTGTTAAATATTAACCGTTAAAATTGGTTAAAATACTTGGTAAGAAATAACACAGTATCTTAAGTTAGTAACGACCGAGTCAAGTTGGCTGAATTTAGCCAATTTTACTTGGTTAGAAATAACACAGTATCTTACGTTAGTAACGACCGAGTTAAGTTGGCTGCATTTTTACTAACTTAACTACAGCCGGCTCACTCGGTACATAACATCAGTGTTACTCGGTATTCTTAACCAATTTATCCAGTATCTACAGCCAGCCTACTCGGTAGTTAGAGCAGTGTTACTCAGTATACTTAACCAATTTATCTAGTAACAGCAGCCAGCCTACTCGGTAGTTAGAGCAGAGTTACTCAGTATACTTAACCAATTTATCTAGTAACAGCAACCAGCCTACTCGGTAGTTAGAGCAGTGTTACTCGGTTTTCTTAACCAATTTAAGCTGTAGCCACAGCCAGCCTACTCGGTAGTTAGAGCAGTGTTACTCGGTTTTCTTAACCAATTTAAGCTGTAGCCACAGCCAGCCTACTCGGTAGTTAGAGCAGTGTTACTCTGTATTCGTAATCAATTTAATTCGGTGCATAAAGACAGTTAAATTTGTATTAAATAAAAATACTTAGGTCAATACTTCCAAAGTTTTTATATTCGAAAGTAGATACACTTTAAAATATAAAAACTTTGAAAGTACTGACCTAAGTATTTTTATTGATAATACAAATTTAATTCATTAATCGTCCATAATATTGTCCAAACAACGTGTCACTTGTCCAAACTTATCACACACACCCAATATTCACAGCGGAGCCACGAACGAGGAGCGCATGCACGCGTGCTTACTTCAAGAGAATCGACGAGCAAATGAACGAGCGAACTAGCGACCGAGACTAAACGAATGATGGGATTGATTGATGCTAGCCAAACGATTCGATTATTTTTAACAGAGTTAGCTACTCGGTTAAAATTAAACGACACGAACCGATTGCCGTTAACAGAGGTAGTTTGCAAGAAGCAACCGAGTAAAGAAAAATGGCAGCCGCCCATACCTACATTTGATTTAGCTGAGATTAATTTCCTACGTCTTTAAATGAAAAATATTTTATGACTCATCAGTTGAGTCATCCTTCAGGGAGGCCGATGACTCAAATGGTGATCCACCGACCAATGAATGGGGCCTGGCTGAAATGTTCACGAAAATGAAGGTGGCAATGAATCGGTTAATCTTATGTATTGATAAATATGTTGGTTTGTCAAAATCAACCGAATAATTACTCGATTACAATCAGAAGAGTTCTACTTATCTATTATTAACTATAGATGTTTGTAAAAAACAACCGAATAATTACTCGATTACAATCAACAGAGTTGTACTTATCTATTATTAACTATAGATGTTTGGAAAAAACAACCGAGTGAAATACTCGTTTAGTAACAACAACATGCTTATTGGTTATTAGCCAAGAATATTTAACAATATTCACAAGTCTACTCTTTGTCAAGTTTACTTGTAGATTTTTAGGCAAGTCTTAGTTAAAATTTACCAATATGATTGTAACCGAGCCAAAAAGGTACTTTGCTAAAGTAAAATTTTTTCAGTGTGGGGTCGCGGGACTCACGAATTACCGTGACCCCGGAACATAAAGGGCTATTGAATTAAGGACTCCGTGGATTTTAGTCAGTACGAGTCTGACAGTCCGTCCCGCTCTGCTGGGAGAACTGATTTGATAATTATACCACGTTAAAAAAAAGTACACTTTTCTCCCGGACTCATGTTCTAACTTCTAAGCCTTTGTCAAACAGACGTAGCGAACCGGACCGAATTCGAGACGAACCGAAACGAGACGTCAAACTGGGTCCTGCGAACCGAGCTTTTGTATGAAGCTTTTGTATTCTTTCGTTTTAATTTAATATTACTGATCCAGTACAATTTAATTTTGAAGTTTTGTGATTTTCACAACGCCAGAGACTTATGTTTTTTTTTTTTATAAAAAACATGTGTATCGAATCTGTAGCCCTCAGTTATGCGAGGGCTACGTACTAAAATACTTTACCACGTCGACTTTTAATAAATTTCAATTCTTCGTTCATTTTCAGTAAAAAAATATAACGCACTAAACATCACGTCACATCATCATGTAGGTTGAATAAGATCCATCATAGGCCAGTCTTATGAGTCATTTGAAAAAAAAACTCCGTAGATCCACATAGGAAATCAGGATCTAACGAGGAAAACAATTCTCACTGGATCCATCATGGATCTGGCCAATGGATCTACTGAGATTGAAGTAACAAAAAAATCTCAGTAGATCCACATCTTGAAGTTAGGATCCAATGAGAAAAACAATTCTCACTAGATCCATCATGGATCTAGCCAATGGATCTACTGAGAATGAACCATCCAAAATGCTAGTACACTCATATAGTTACTTGTCCACCTTCTTGACTCTATAAACGAAGTTAACGCATTTGAATTGTATAACAAATTGATTTTTAATACAATTATAAAAACACTGTGGAGACTTGTATTTTTAAATTAATCATTTTTCTAAATACACCGATAAATTCCTAGTGTTTCACTTCAGTCGGTTGAAAGAAGTTAGTCATTGAAGTATTTTAAAATCAGTTTGAATTAATTGATTCTTTAGAAATCCCAAAAAATAGTTATTTCAGAATCAGCGAAATGAAAGCTGTAATTTTGTGCTTGACATTGTTCCTAACACTAATCGAAATGCGACGTCCTTGTAGATGTCCAATGATGTTTGCACCCGTGTGTGGTTCAGATGGCGTGATTTACGACAATGAGTACTGCATGTTATGCGAAAATAAATTATTGACAGTTATCAAATATGGATCGTGTCCTGAAGAAAAACAACCAAAATACCAGTAACCGAGTTTCCTGAAGAAAATAATACTTCCGTAATAAACTTGCATAATTACCCTGACTTTTTATTGGCCTTTGATTCTTAGCAGAAAATATTACTAATAATATTATAATCGACTTATAATAATCAGCTTACTAAAATTAACCGACTTATCTTTACCTGTACCCTTAGCACGAGTTTTCAGTATTTGAGACGTAAACTGGAACTTTGACAATTTCAAATTGACAATTTTCAAGGAAAAAATTAGTTCCTTCTTCGCACACTAGAGGCGCTGTTCCATTTTTTCATACAAAAAACGCTGTAAATACTGAAAAGACGCTGTAAAGTGAAAGAATGAAAACTCGTGCTTTTTTTTTTTTTTTAGCGTGGTAAAATCATCAAATGAGTCCTCCCACCCCGGGCAGGGCGGGAGGGACTGTCAGACTTGTACTGACTAAAATCCACGGTGTCCTTCAATAGCCCGTTATGTCCCGGGGTCACGGTAATGAGATAAGTCCCGCGACCCCGGCAGGCTTTGGCCCTCTAGAGGGGGGCCCCGTCATCATGCTGACACTCCTTGAGGCGCGCGTGGAACACAACGCGCCGTCGACCCGGGCATGGTCCATGGTCGGGTGGCGAGTTGCCCTTTACTCGCCGCCCGCATGCCCGCGCCTACGGTGGCCGGAGATCGTCCCGCGACGTCCGACGCCGTGGGCGTCTACCACTGCGGCTGGGGCGGAGGGAGGACGCTGTCCTCTCTCTCTCGCGGCTCGCCTCCTCCTTCACGAGCATAACTGCTTCGCAGAAGGAGGCGACCGCTTCCCACTCCGTCTCGCCCCGCAGCATGGCCTCGACCAATGCCGGGCGCGAGAGGTCTCCGCCTATCGCCGCCGAGAGGACACGGCGGTGCTCTGCCCAAGCGGGGCAGTCCTGCACCGTATGCTCCACCGTGTCCTCCGGGCGATCTTCGCAGTGGTGACACCCGGGCGTCTCTTCCCTCCTTATCAGACACAGGAACCTCCCGAAACTTCCGTGTCCGGACCTGCGTCATGCGGTAAGTCAGGACGCCGTGACGTCTTTCCAGCCACTCCTCAAAGGTGCTAAGAGTACTGTTTAAAGCGCGGGCATACGGGCGGCGAGTAAAGGGCAATTCGCTGCCCGACCATGGACCATGCCCGGGTCGACGGCGCGTTGTGTTCCACGCGCGCCTCAAAGAGCTTCAGCATAATGACGGGGCCCCCTTCTAGAGGGCCAAAGCCTGCCGGGGTCGCGGGACTTATCTCATTACCGTAACCCCGGAACATAAAGGGCTATTGAAGGACACCGTGGATTTTAGTCAGTACAAGTCTGACAGTCCCTCCCGCCCTGCCCGCGGTGGGAGGACTCATTTGATGATTTTACCACGCTAAAAAAAAGGGTGGTTTATACACTGTGTTAAACTACCTATAACTCTCGTTTTCTATTTCTCTTCTTAACACTACATAGTATAAAACATTGTCACTTCCCGCTGTCTGTTCCTATGTATGCTTAAATATTTAAAACTACGCAACGGAATTTGATTCGTTTTGTAATAGTAGAGTGATTCAAGAAAGACCATGATCCGAGTGCCAGTCAACACTTTAGGACCTTTTTAAATAAAATTTAATTATAGCCACTGAAAACACCTTTGCGAATATCATTCATAATTGTTTATGCCTGCAAAAATGCAGTACTTTGCTTATTTAATTTTACATATCGTTCCATTAATTTGTTTTTTAATTAATAGTCGGTTTGCAATTAATTTAAATAAACGTTTTATTATAGACATCCTGGGATTTGTGAAATTGATTTCGATGGGCGTTCGGAGAATTGATCATGCATATAATATCGTAGGTTGAATGATTGTGGCTGTTGCAATGGCCACATTGTAAAAAGTCTGAATGATCGTCGACATTTAACTTGTCAACACTCCAAAGAAAACAATAACGTAAGGTTAATCCCAACAAAAACATTTCATGTAAAATGTTGCCAAAATGACCACATAATGTTTGGCCTGGGAAAAAGATATCAGATCTCATGTTAAGCCAAACTTCTGAATCTACACGGCCTAACTCTACCGACCCTAACTTCACAAATTCTACATATCAGTAAAAATGTATCCAAAGTCCAAGATCCAAAAGTCTTCTCTAAGTTAGTTTATAGTAATGTTTCTATCTACAATCAACAATATTAAAATACATAATGCTTTATAGTTTAAGGACGTACCCGGGTCCAAAATGCTAGTTCACTCATATAGTTACTTGTCCACCTTCTTGACTCTTTAAACGAAGTTAACGCATTTGAATTGTATAACAAATTGATTTTTAATACAATTATAAAAACACTGTGGAGACTTGTATTTTTAAATTAAACATTTTTCTAAATACACCGATAAATTCCTAGTGTTTCACTTCAGTCGGTTGAAAGAAGTTAGTCATTGAAGTATTTTAAAATCAGTTTGAATTAATTGATTCTTTAGAAATCCCAAAAAATAGTTATTTCAGAATCAGCAAAATGAAAGCTGTAATTTTGTGCTTGACATTGTTCCTAACACTAATCGAAATGCGACGTTCTTGTAATTGTCCAATGATGTTTGCACCCGTGTGTGGTTCAGATGGCGTGATTTACGACAATAAGTACTGCATGTTATGCGAAAATAAATTATTGACAGTTATCAAATATGGATCGTGTCCTGAAGAAAAACAACCAAAATACCAGTAACCGAGTTTCCTGAAGAAAATAATACTTCCGTAATAAACTTGCATAATTAATTACCCTGACTTTTTATTGGCCTTTGATTCTTACCAGAAAATATTAATAATAATATTATAATCGACTTATAATAATCAGCTTACTAAAATTAACCGACTTATCTTTACCTGTACCCTTAGCACGAGTTTTCAGTATTTGAGAACTGGAACTAGAACTTTGACAAGTTCAATTGACAATTTTCAAGGAAAAAATTATTTCTTTCTTCGCACACCAGAGGCGCTGTTCCATTTTTTCATACAAAAAACGCTGTAAATACTGAAAAGACGCTGTAAAGTGAAAGAGTGAAAACTCGTGCTAAGAGTAGGGGAAAGGTGTACGAGATGATCCGTTGAGGGAAGATGATCCTTTTATATTGCAACGAAGCCAGTAGCGTCATCTAGTTGTTTTTATTGGTAAAATGTAGTCCCCGATATTCTCCCGCCTCAGTCAAAAGCAATGGTGTCGAGAGTGACAATCAAATTTTTTGAGAATTAAAACAAATATTCCGTGACTTTGATCTAAGGTAAGCTTGACTTGAAGTCTATGTCTAATTTGTTCTAGGTACTTTATTACTAGGCTATTGCATTAGTTAGCTTTGTATATTGCTCTATTTTGTATTTTTAACAGCATGGTAACAGTTTTAACCACATAGTTTATGTTATCGAACATTGAATAAAAAAGTTAATGTTGGGGCAAGATGATTGTGTTACCGGTGTACAAGATGATCCCCACGGATTTTCTTGTACACTGGTAACATACCTACTATTACGGGGATATTTTTAACAATTCGTATGTTATTATGTTTTAGTTTATGTATTTTTTCTAATATATATGACTTAATTTATAATAACTGCCTGCATATTATTAAAAAAAAATGTAGTCGATTTTAAATAATAACAAAAAATACTATATTTTGTTTTAAACTATGCCTCGTAATTATAAAAAAAAAACCAAACGCGGGTTGTGGTCGGAAGACTCCATGATCTAAGCGCTGGATGCTGTTAAATTAGCATGCCATATAGCACAGCAAGTAAACAGTTTGGGGTGCCAGTAAAGTCACTAAAAAGGCGAGCTAAAGTCAAAAATAAAGTGGCTGTGAAAAATTAACCCAGATTATGTTTTTATTTAGGTAATTCTCTTCCTGGATCCTGGGATCATCTTGCCCCTATCGCAAGGATCATCTTGGACACCGGGGTGTACAAGATGATCCTTTGACAACGTTTTAAAAATGTGTTTTTTTAATAGTAAAACATCTAAAAAATTAAAATTTTGATTACGAGAATAATAAGATAAATAAATTTACTATGTATATACGTATTTACATTCGCGCTAAGTAGAATATCATTTGATCTACAAGCAATCTCCCTTAAGTGAATCATCTCGTACACCTTTCCCCTACTGTTTAAAGCGCGGGCATACGGGCGGCGAGTAAAGGGCAATTCGCTGCCCGACCATGGACCATGCCCGGGTCGACGGCGCGTTGTGTTCCACGCGCGCCTCAAAGAGCTTCAGCATAATGACGGGGCCCCCTTCTAGAGGGCCAAAGCCTGCCGGGGTCGCGGGACTTATCTCATTACCGTAACCCCGGAACATAAAGGGCTATTGAAGGACACCGTGGATTTTAGTCAGTACAAGTCTGACAGTCCCTCCCGCCCTGCCCTGGGTGGGGAGGACTCATTTGATGATTTTACCACGCTAAAAAAAAGGGTGGTTTAAACACTGTGTTAAACTACCTATAACTCTCGTTTTCTATTTCTCTTCTTAACACTACATAGTATAAAACATTGTCACTTCCCGCTGTCTGTTCCTATGTATGCTTAAATATTTAAAACTACGCAACGGAATTTGATTCGTTTTGTAATAGTAGAGTGATTCAAGAAAGACCATGATCCGAGTGCCAGTCAACACTTTAGGACCTTTTTAAATAAAATTTAATTATAGCCACTGAAAACACCTTTGCGAATGTCATTCATAATTGTTTATGCCTGCAAAAATGCAGTACTTTGCTTATTTAATTTTACATATCGTTCCATTAATTTGTTTTTTAATTAATAGTCGGTTTGCAATTAATTTAAATAAACGTTTTATTATAGACATCCTGGGATTTGTGAAATTGATTTCGATGGGCGTTCGGAGAATTGATCATGCATATAATATCGTAGGTTGAATGATTGTGGCTGTTGCAATGGCCACATTGTAAAAAGTCTGAATGATCGTCGACATTTAACTTGTCAACACTCCAAAGAAAACAATAACGTAAGGTTAATCCCAACAAAAACATTTCATGTAAAATGTTGCCAAAATGACCACATAATGTTTGGCCTGGGAAAAAGATATCAGATCTCATGTTAAGCCAAACTTCTGAATCTACACGGCCTAACTCTACCGACCCTAACTTCACAAATTCTACATATCAGTAAAAATGTATCCAAAGTCCAAGATCCAAAAGTCTTCTCTAAGTTAGTTTATAGTAATGTTTCTATCTACAATCAACAATATTAAAATACATAATGCTTTATAGTTTAAGGACGTACCCGGGTCCAAAATGCTAGTTCACTCATATAGTTACTTGTCCACCTTCTTGACTCTATAAACGAAGTTAACGCATTTGAATTGTATAACAAATTGATTTTTAATACAATTATAAACACACTGTGGAGACTTGTATTTTTAAATTAAACATTTTTCTAAATACACCGATAAATTCCTAGTGTTTCACTTCAGTCGGTTGAAAGAAGTTAGTCATTGAAGTATTTTAAAATCAGTTTGAATTAATTGATTCTTTAGAAATCCCAAAAAATAGTTATTTCAGAATCAGCGAAATGAAAGCTGTAATTTTGTGCTTGACATTGTTCCTAACACTAATCGAAATGCGACGTCCTTGTAGATGTCCAATGATGTTTGCACCCGTGTGTGGTTCAGATGGCGTGATTTACGACAATGAGTACTGCATGTTATGCGAAAATAAATTATTGACAGTTATCAAATATGGATCGTGTCCTGAAGAAAAACAACCAAAATACCAGTAACCGAGTTTCCTGAAGAAAATAATACTTCCGTAATAAACTTGCATTATTACCCTGACTTTTTATTGGCCTTTGATTCTTAGCAGAAAATATTAATAATAATATTATAATCGACTTTTAATAATCAGCTTTTTTTTGTTTTTTAGGTGGTAAAATCATCAAATGAGTCCTCCCGCCCTGGGTGGGGCGGAAGGGACTGTCAGACTCTTACTGACTAAAATCCACCCGTGTTCCTTCGGATGCCCTTTACGTTCCGGGGCCACGGTATCCTGTGTTAAGAAAAACCCGCGACCCCAGCAGGCATTTGGCCCCATAAGGGGCCCCGTCAGTTTGCTGACAACTCCTCGAAGGCACGCGCGAAACACGACACGACGCGCCACCGACCCGGGCTTGGTCCTTGGTCGGACGGCGAGCTACCCATTACTCACCGTCCGCAAGCCCGCTCCGCCGCTGTGCCCTCTGCTAATCAGAGGGACACGCGTTGGAGCGTCCACCCGACAGGCTATTCGCATACGGGCAAAGAGACCCCTTAGGCACACAGTACCTAAGGAAGTCTTTGCCCGCATCCCAGGGTGCACCGGCCCGAAAAACTGGTCTTCCCCACGGACGTATCCGAGAGGGAACTCCAGTCCACGGGCGCACGTGGAGGTTTCCTGTCTTAGCACCCCTTTAATAATCAGCTTACTAAAATTAACCGACTTATCTTTACCTGTACCCTTAGCACGAGTTTTCAGCATTTGAGAACTGGAACTAGAACTTTGACAAGTTCAATTGACAATTTTCAAGGAAAAAAATATTTCTTTCTTCGCACACCAGAGGCGCTGTTCCATTTTTTCATACAAAAAACGCTGTAAATACTGAAAAGACGCTGTAAAGTGAAAGAGTGAAAACTCGTGCTAAGGGTACTGTTTATAGCGCGGGCATACGAGGGGCGAGTAAAGGGCAATTCGCTGCCCGACCATGGACCATGCCCGGGTCGACGGCGCGTTGTGTTCCACGCGCGCCTTAAAGAGCTTCAGCATAATGACGGGGCCCCCCTCTAGAGGGCCAAAGCCTGCCGGGGTCGCGGGACTTATCTCGTTACCGTGACCCCGGAACATAAAGGGCTATTGAAGGACACCGTGGATTTTAGTCAGTACAAGTCTGACAGTCCCTCCCGCCCTGCCCGGGGTGGGAGGACTCATTTGATGATTTTACCACGCTAAAAAAAAGGGTGGTTTATACACTGTGTTAAACTACCTATAACTCTCGTTTTCTATTTCTCTTCTTAACACTACATAGTATAAAACATTGTCACTTCCCGCTGTCTGTTCCTATGTATGCTTAAATATTTAAAACTACGCAACGGAATTTGATTCGTTTTGTAATAGTAGAGTGATTCAAGAAAGACCATGATCCGAGTGTCAGTCAACACTTTAGGACCTTTTTAAGTAAAATTTAATTATAGCCACTGAAAACACCTTTGCGAATATCATTCATAATTGTTTATGCCTGCAAAAATGCAATACTTTGCTTATTCAATTTTACATATCGTTCCATTAATTTGTTTTTTAATAAATAGTCGGTTTGCAATTAATTTAAATAAACGTTTTATTATAGACATCCTGGGATTTGTGAAATTGATTTCGATGGGCGTTCGGAGAATTGATCATGCATATAATATCGTAGGTTGAATGATTGTGGCTGTTGTAATGGCCACATTGTGATGTAGGTACCCAGTAAAAAGTGAATGATCGTCGACATTTAACTTGTCAACACTCCAAAGAAAACAATAACGTAAGGTTAATCCCAACAAAAACATTTCATGTAAAATGTTGCCAAAATGACCACATAATGTTTGGCCTGGGAAAAAGATATCAGATCTCATGTTAAGCCAAACTTCTGAATCTACACGGCCTAACTCTACCGACCCTAACTTCACAAATTCTACATATCAGTAAAAATGTATCCAAAGTCCAAGATCCAAAAGTCTTCTCTAAGTTAGTTTATAGTAATGTTTCTATTTAAAATACATAATGCTTTAAAGTGGAAAGATTTTATATTTTTGTCTGATTGTGTGGCGTGAATAAGAAGAAGAAGTACCTACAAATTAACGTATTCTATAAATACATGAAAAAGTTGAGGCGAATAAAAAAAACTTCAAAATTACAACTGGATGATTTATTTAAATTAAAATATACAACAATCACTTTTTACTATATACTATACATGCTACTTTCCGGAATCACCCAAATGATTTTAATAAAATGTTGTGAAAGTGGTTCGTTCAGCTGTTGTGCGAAGCGGGAGCGGGTCGCTAGTAGGTTAGAGTTTTTAATTATGCTCAGGAAGAATTGCCTCTACCGTCATTTGATCCGAGGGACTATAGAGCTCAGTTCGTTTTCGTAGAGTTGGCATTCACTTTCATCCATACCAGGTGGTATGTAGCGGAAGGAATCGATTAATACAGTATTAATTTTAGACCTCAAACCGAAGATGCTTAGCTGAAACAAATAAAGTAAGGTAATTGTACGTCTCGCCGCTATTGAGTCAGGTGATTAGATATTGGACCATAATAATTCAGTCGTATGACCTTCGTTTTTAATAAAAAATCTATACTAATATTGCAAACAGAAGAGTTTGTTTGTTTGTTTCGTTGAACGCGCTAATCTCAGGTTCGAATTATTTTTTTAGGCATGTAGGGGAACAGTGTATAAGACGGGGACGTTAATAATCGCGAGGTATAATGGGGACATACACTCTTTAGGCATATTTAACACAACACTAACTTATAGCAAGCGCCATCAGGACGTCATTTGCAAGCGGCCAGACACAAATGGTGTCCTGTTGGCGCTTGTGCTACGTTAGTTTTGTGTTAAGTTTGCCTAAGTGTGTGATTTCCCATCATACCTCGTGTCCCCGTCTTAAACACTGTTCCCCTATGTGTGTTTGTTACTCAATCACGCAAACACTACTGAACGGATTTGGATGTTTGGTATAGAGGTATTTTTTTGCCTGGATTAGCACATAATTTTTCCGTAGGATAATTTGATAGTTGTAGCGGGTGAAGTCGCTAGCAAAAGATAGTTTGGTTATATATTTATATCAATCACTTTCATCGCTATCTTTAGGTAGTCACTTTAAATTCTACCTAGATTTAGTAATGCAATATTTATACTTACGTAGCCTTCATATATTTCTGAGCCTGTTAATCTTATTTTTAGAGTGTGCCATCCGCTGACAAAGTCTGGCATCGTGATCCAATAAGAGTTATTTCCAATTATTAAATCAGGACCACCGCCATCAGTTAACTCAAAGGCGATAGCCCAGATTCGATCGTATTGGCCATTGGCTTCCATATAAATGTTCAATTCTATCGTACCACCATTATTCATTGTGAAAATGAATGATGTCGCACAACTCAAAACGAGTCCAGGTTGAGGCGTAATAAAAGAGGCACTGTGTTCATTTTGACCAGTTAAGTCTAAATCACTGTAATTGCCAACAACCCATGATGACAAGCCGTCGTGATTACAGATCGTGTGTTCATTTGAGAATAATTCATTAAAATCTTCTTCAAATGTGTATCTCACACAAGAATCACTAATGGCGTGACTCACCGAAATTAATAATATTAATACTTTAAATAACATTTCTTGACGCTACGTGCAGCAACACTCTGTTGAAATAGATGCAAAATCTTTAATTTATAAGTAATGTAATCTAATCTAATTTAGCCTAATTTAGCCTGCTGGCATCGTAGTGATGAAGGGGAAAAACTCTGTATATCTTCGAGATAATATTACCTAACACGTATTTTAAATTGATTTTAACTGATTTTGATAAGATAAAAAATAATTCTTTTTCTTTTCCCAATTTTTCCTGTGTCGTAGGTGCGATAACAAAGATTAAACTCACAAACACATATACCCAGACCGGGAACAACTACTCATACTTGTTGATGATACAAATATTTGTTCAGTGCGAGAATCAAACCCGGAACTCACAGCGCAGCCGTCGATCGCTCGGTGTCGTCATGTACGAGTATGTTTTTTTGACTTATAAAATCATTCTTTATTTATGGATGTTGAATAAACTAAATCCTTATTGTGTGTTTGTATCGTATTAGATTTTTTTTTTGATGATTACTCGTAAATTATGGCAACTATTGTTTTAATAATGAGAGATGCATAGAACCATTAGGTAATAATTATTTTTTTACTGTAAAATGTCAACACAACACGAAATTTAAAACCATACATAAAAATATCGTACCTATCTGTCGAAAAACTCAAGAGCTGCTTGCTCTTTTTACAATAAAAATCAAGCTACGGAACTTATCAGGATAAATAGCTCTTGTAACAAAGACATACAAATTCAGAAACAATTAAATGAACGACTCTTGAAAATCTCAAACGAAAACCATCATCAAGCTGAAATGCTTTCAAACATCTCCTTCATATTCTTGAATACTTACGAAAACAACTGAGATTAATATAACATTTTGTTGTTTATGTTAAGTGGTAATATAACAGGCTCAGATGTTACGGTTCGGCTTTAGCTAAATGAAATGCAATAACATCGCTCGGAGAGCCATTAATTTGATTGGATGCCATTTATACTTGACAATCGTGGTTTATGTGTAGGCAGACATCACTTTGTATGGTACTTTAATTTGAGATAAATTGATATTTCAATCAGTTATGCATGACCGTCATGCTATTTTATTGTGAGGATTTAATGTGACAATTGTTGGAATAACTAATTATTAATACGTATTTGTAATGGTTTATTATCTATGTTCGTTCGATCGTAGGTATAGTAGATACTGTGTATTGTATTAACCTACTTTATTTTGAAACTGTCTTACTTGTTTAGTGATGGTATCTAATCGGAAATTATCACTTTGAAGTCTGTATTCAAACTGATTGATGCACCTGAATAATACGAAAACATGCATACCTATAACTCATGATACATACCTAACTCAGTAATAACATAACCTACATTCTAAGAATTGTTATAAACGAATAACACTGTTTTATTTATTGACTGTTGTGCTTCATGTTTGGGGGGATTTGCCGTAGTCACCACGCTTGGCAGGCGGATTGGTGACCGCAGTGCTGAAATGCTTCCACTGCTGGTGCTGCTGCCCACCCATCACCATCAGCTTAAGCATTTCAAGGCATTTCAGCATACGACATGGTTATACCGCCATGTACCGGTTGCCAGAGCTAGGGCAGGTGAGGCAGCTGGTGTTACCTCACATTCTGGCTAACAACCCTTAGTCGCCTTCTACGACACCCACAGGAAGAGATGGGGTGGCCTATTCTACTGCCCGGCACCACACGGGGCTGACTGTGGCTGGCAGCGGATGGATGCGGGCTGCCCAGGACCGGGAGGGTTGGCGCTCTTTCCGGCTTACGTTCAGCAGTGGACGGCAATAGGCTGATAATATATTTATTGACTATAAATATCATAACCTCACAAATTCCCTGGGGTAGGTACCTGTCGAACCTGAAATCATGATCACTTGTCGCAGTGTTTAGCCTTTTATCCAGAATTTATACCTCACCTTAGTTTATAGTATGTAGGTAATACTTCAATTCCCAGGATGGTGTTGCTATAAGGTTAAAAACTAATAAAAATACCTTTTGTTTAAAGTTTATAGTGAATTTAGACGAAGGTACGTTATTTATACTTTATATTACATAATATATCCAAGGTAACAGCATAAATAAGCCAGTAATTAACTTTACACCTTTAACCATAACTCCTTGTTAGTACCACTTGACTAACCAAGTACTACATAACAGAAAACCACGGAACGTATACACTCACCCACCTGCACAAAGAGAATACATATGTGAACACACCTATGTGGATAACTTACGACCCGAGTCTTCACTCAAAACTCAACTAAAACCTGCCTTATCAAGCCATGGAACAATAGGTCTACATTTAAATTTAATTAAAAGCAATCTTCTGGGATCCTTAGTCTATAAACACCTGGAAATAAATTCACCCGACTGCCAACAATTCTTCTTTAATAGGCCAGCGAGCCGACAACGTTATCGCGAAAATTTAATAACAGTAAAACAAGTACTGAGTGTTACACACAGGCGTCGAGGTTGAACAACTTCTTCACAACTACACGTAAGTACGTCTACAATGTTTAATCTCATGGTTAAACTTTCATACTATAAGTATGACAATTTCTTGTTGTATTATAACAGCACAAGAAGAACGCATATACTCGTGGGTATCTTTAGTTTTTTTAAATACTGTTTGCTAAAATGAAGCAAGAAAACTAGCAACGCCATAGTCTGAATGACTATAATTTAAACGATGGCGTGCGGTTTCGTTATTACAATACATATAATTCTTATAGTAGGTATAGTTTTTTTTTTGCTTTCTTTCCAACATGATAAATTAAAAACAAGCCAGCCCATAACTCTATAATCTCTACTAACATAATATTATGTAGTTAAATATATTTGTTATAAATTATTATTTCAATCTATCTAACTGTGTACCACAATAAATATGATTTTGTTTACTTACCTTAAAAAATGTTCAATCTTATAGGCTTATTGACACTTGCCATATTTCAATTTATTTTATTCACACATCCCTAATTTTGATATCGTTATTCCATCTATCAGAATTCGATCGCTAACATAATATAATTCCCCTCATGCAAATTGTCAGAGGGAGCCGGCAATAAAATCAATTAGATTTTGGAACTAAGCTTAATATTGGCTTCGTCGATTAGATTTTTATTCACCCCTCTGCCCAAAGTTTAGCCACACTTTTGCATACATAAAAGTTTGAGATCAATTTTGCATACGTTGTGGTATTTTGGGAATTGTATCGGCAATTTTCTGTCTTGAAGTTTTTTGAACTCTCGTTTATTATCATTCTTGCAGCTAATTGGAGCATTTTATCTCGTGATTGGGAGCATTTTTTCTTGTGATTGAAATAGTACATTGTTATACACCAAGGGGTGAAAGTTACTTATTTAGTGCCGAGACGGGGTTTGGCGCCCGTAACGTAGTGAGAACGCTAATAATTCGAAGGACTAAATAAGTAATTAACACGAGGTAAACACTGTGCTTTTCATTACGAATACGAGGAAATTAATAATAAGAACATAAATTATCAGTTAAAGAAAAAGTGAGTGTTGATCGAACTGTCACTTTCCCGCTTAAGTATTTTGTTTTTTAACATTTATGGCCTGTGGTGTTCATCTATAAAAAAAACGGCAAAGATTTTTCCGCAATCTATGTTATTTTAAATAAATAGTTCAAACTGAATATAATAATATATTTTTACTGCGCTTTAATTTAGTGGTTTTATAAAAAGTTACAACATGGTTCAAATCGCTAATCAGACATGTAATGACCTACTTTCAGAGTATGAGTAATGAATAATACCTACCTACTTGTACATTATTATTATTAGCCCACGTTGTCCCACTGCAGGGCAAAGGCCTCCCTTCCCTCCTTCCATCTCTCGCGATTGTAGGCCAACCCTAAAAATGAGTCTAACTCTTCTCGCCATCTCCTTCTGGGCCTGCCGCGTTGACGTTTCCTGCCCGTTGGGCTCCATAGAGTGATTATTTTAGCCCAGTGCTCCTCCGGCATACGGCAGATATGGCCAGCCCAGTTCCACTTCAATCTTGCAGTTGTGAGGCCAACATCAGCTATTTGGGTTTTGGAGCGAAGTATGGAATTTCTGATGCGGTTCGAAAGTTTGACACCCAACCTATACTTCGCTCCATAGCTCGTTGGCAGACTCCAAGTGCGGATTTCTGACCTGTACATTAATTCATACAAAATAAAGTTAAACAGACGGTGATTAGATCGATCAATTGAAATATGCTTGTTTATATCTCTAAGTTTATTCTATTGGTAAGAATTATTAGATGCTAGCTGCTGCCTGCGATGTCGCCCACATTTAACTCGAAAAGGATCCCACGAGATTGTCATAGGGATAAATGCATTCTACGTGTTATTAAAGAATCTAACATCTATGAGCTAAAAACAACATACATTCAGCAATTTTGACGTGATTGTGATGTTTATTACAAACATCCATCCAAACATCCAATGAAAACTGGAAAATTAAAAAAAAATGCATTTAAAATATTAAGAGTGATAGTGAGGATGTCACTTATCAAGTACTGAAATAAAAATATAAATTATACTAGGTATAATTTATATTTTTATTTCAGTACTTGAGATGCGTTATATTTTTATTTCAGTACTTAATACCTAAACAGTGGTAAGTAAGTGAAGAACTTACAGAAAACGTCTGAATTATATTTGTCGTTGTAGTCAGCACTGTGTACAGCATAAGGGCTATACATATATCTCATTAAGTAGTTATTCGAGGATGCTATGGGAGCCACAACAATGAGCCGTTAGGGCGCAGGCTCACTTAATTAAGCTTAGTTAACTACATGTGCTCACAAAACGGTCATTAACGTCAGTTAAAACTGAATGTTTGATGAACCACTGATAGTTGCTATTTAAAATTTTAAGTAAGTATGTAGACCTGGGGTGCTAAGACAGGAAACCTCAACGTGCGCCCGTGGACTGGAGTTTCTCGGATACGTCCGGGGGGAAGACCAGTTTTTCGGGCCGGTGCACCCTGGGATGCGGGCAAAAACTCTTCCGGGTTTCTTTGCCCGTATGCGAATAGCCTGTCGGGTGGACGCTCCAACGCGTGTCCCTCTGAACAGCAGAGGGCACAGCGGCGGAGCGGGCTTGCGGACGGTGAGTAATGGGTATGCTCGCCGTCCGACCAAGGACCAAGCCCGGGTCGGTGGCGCGTCGTGTTTCACGCGTCACCGACGAGGCCCCTTATGGGACCAAATGCCTGCCGGGGTCGCGGATTTTTCTTAATCCAGGATACCGTGGCCCCGGAACGTAAGGGGCATCCGAAGGAACACGGGTGGATTTTAGTCAGTAAGAGTCTGACAGTCCCTTCCGCCCCACCCAGGGCGGGAGGATTCATTTGATGATTTTGCCACCCAAAAAAAAAATTAATGCGTACCTACAGTTTGAAACGACAACTTTCGGAACTAGGTACTTAAAAGTTTTCACGGTCGAGTTGACAAACAATACTTGGAAGTTTTGGTTTTGAAAAAGCCTTTTAACGAATCTGTGGAACCTACCTGCGTTTTGACCTAAATTTCATTAAAATAGATGTTTCAATTACTAGCATTTGCCCGCGGCTTCGTTCGTATTAATTCAATCAATTCGGTGACACGTGGTCCTATCTAAATACTATCATAACGTGATTATCGATTTCCTCGGGAACAGTACCTATTTTCGATTTGAAATCCTGTCGGATGGGCATAGGTACGCCCTTTACGTTTTATTTACATATCTCCTAATAATGTTATTAGGAGATATGTAAATAAAACATTATGGGTATGTAACCATAATATATCTCGAAAAGCTAGATAGAGGTCTACCTAATAGTGCACCCACATTTAGACAGAGTAGCCCTATTGTCGTCAACCAGGCCTAAATTCAGACACTGTTACCTGTACTGAGCAGAAATTCTTGAAGGAAAAATCCTATTAACACTTATCACGACCTGGGAACCCAGGTTCGCGCTCTCAGCGATTGCACTTACTACAAATATACCAAATAGATAAGAACAGATCAATTAACAATATAACACAGAGTAATTTAGCGCAGAAGCGTCAGGTGCACCGAATGGAAATCAATTAATGTTATAGCCGAGCAATACCAGCCTGTAGGTAATTTGCGTTATTTGCTAGCTTATTAAGCCAGGATTATGTTGTGCAGATTGAATGACAGGAATATGCTAATAACTATTTAGTTATTTCGGAGAACGGTTTAGTTACAATTTCGACCTTTCCATACAATTTCGGAGCCCAGCTATGTTGCTTTGTGTCAAAAGCCTATTAGCCAAAATATTTTGACCTTACAAAACTATTACGATTGTACTTAGTGACATTTAACGACAAGGTAACTAGTTGATGAATTTAAAAAAAAAAAACGAAGTCAAGATAACGAAATTTTGTGAAAACTTGAAAGGTCTCTGAAAAGGACTGTTACCAATGAAAAAGGTTAGAAAAAGGTTCAATAAACAATGCGAGTTTTTATTAAGACTATGATAATTAATGAGATTGGTTAATTCAAATAAAATCTAAGAAACGCGACAGCTAAAGTATGTTGCATTTCTTTTTATTTTATCTGCAAAGTTAACCTAGCATTTAATTTTCATGCTCTACCCCTATCAAGAAAAGTTAAGCAAAATCGAAAAACAAAACCGAATGTCATTGTAGCGCCAATATTATAAGGGTACCTTTTAATATTCCGACCGAAGGTAGACATCCTAAAGAAGTCAATTTAGTTAAAATCGGATCCCGGCTTCCCCTTGCATAGGATCGACTTGGATTCGACGCAACCAATGATTTTCAATTCGAGATAAGAAGATTTGTCTTGGATATATATAATTTTATTATTAAAACGTGTGTGTTTTGCTGGGTGTTAAAGGATCTTGAAGTTAAAATGGAAAAGGTACTCTTATTGCACACGTGATAAGCTATAATTTTAAGTTTTAAGGTAATAAGTTTAAAATACCTATGTCGGAACAATTGGTAGGAATTAATTATTTTATTTCACTTATCAGAGTGAGATGTTTCTGTTTTTTTTTTACATTTTTATTTCACAAAACTAATTCTGATTTTGTGTTAAGATATAGCTATCTCAGTGGCTATTGATTTATTGAATACAGACCTAGACAGCAGACACCCTTAACAGATTTAATTAATGATAAGATGAATTTAATTTTCTGAATTCATAGTAATTCAATAGGCGATCTATTCTAATTAATAACATTTCGTACTAAAAGTGGCTTTGTGATACTTACGGGCAGATATTATTAAATGTCAGCTCGAAGTTGATATAATTACAGGCATTCCGATTGCCATGACTTGCCTGGAATGTCTTAAAAGGTTTACTCTTGGAAATATTGCTGTTCGGTAAAAACACCGATATAATAATAATACCAATAATATAATTTAAAGTACTATCATAACTTAGCAATCGAAATAAATTCATGTAAAATGGTAATAAAAGTTACTGATTTGATTTTTAATCATTGATTTCAGCGACTGCTCCAACGCAACAGCCCAAAAAGGACTACCAGATGTTATCTTTTTTCTGATACCCAAAATGTGTTTGGATGCAGTTTTAGTACGTACTTCTGTTCTGCTAGTTTCTGCTAGCTTGCGTTGGTATTGAAATAACTCTTGAGTATCATATGTATCAAAATCAAGGCTCAAACACTAACTCGGTAATATTTTTTCTATTACATTCTCTACAATATTATACAAATATCAGCGGACTCAAATTTTAAGAAAAGTGAGTAGTGCGTTTTATGTTAGTTTAGCACCTGGCACAAACAATTTTGCCGTCGGCTCAAGGGAGCCGGTTTGCATACGTAAACAGTACTTACTAAAACTAGTAGATCCCACAAATTTTGTTAATCTAAAAAATAAATAACGTCTGGCGGCCCGCTGTTACCAACCATAAAAATTGCATCGATAAATAATCTAGCCTCTGTATCTAGCAACACAGCTTTTAATCAGCCTTGAGTTGTATTCTCGTCAAGCATTGCCTGAATTGGCATATTCAATAATTCTCCAAAAGGAAATGCCCAGGTGAACCTGCTTACATTTCCCACTGCCGGTTTTCCCTCGGATCTTAGCGGTCTTAAGACGTCGTAACAGACACCTACGTCTAACTGGAATGCCTTCAAATAATTTGAATATGAATACTCCTTAATTCAACAGACAGTTTGATATTAAATTTGCGTAAGACGTTACTTCGAAGCAGGTTTCTGTAGACTTGCTAATAGAATTGAAACTATGAGATGAACTATTTGTTCTTATTATTAGATAGCGGAGGGGAGTAACAAGCTGCTAGCTGCTAGCTTGCACCAGGTGTTTGAGAATTTAATTTTGAAGTTATTTGGCTAGATTGTTGACCAAATTAATTTTGGCATGTAGTTGCACGATTAATGCGGCAAAATGTTTGAAGTGATAATAATGATCACTCTGATTAGACTATCTTCCGAATACGTTGTTCTGCGCACACACCTACATTTTAATAGTAATCTACAATCAGGATCCAACTAAACAGTTGTATCCTGATTGTCGACTTCTATTCAAATATTTTCTATATTCACATTTTCCTCAAATATAGAAATGTTTTGAGAAAAATGTAAACATACTGCTGGTATAACATAAGCTTTCTTTTGGTTTGGATATAAATAATGTTTAAAACATAGTCCTGTTAACTGTCTGAATAAACCTGTTTATTTTTATTAGAATGTCGAGTTAACAGAACACCTTACTATAAGAACCCCTCATTTTTATTTTTCTCCGCTACAATTTGTACTCAAAAGGTTACATAAGTGCGTCCGCACAAGTTACATGAACGTGTTAATACTCGCTCGGGCGCACACTAGACTTTAAGCTCTAAGTACTGAAAGTCCCACGGCGCCTCTGAGATTTGTACCAACTAGTTTGACATTCTTTCACACGTAAATACAAGACTATGTAGATAGTTTTTTTTTTCTTTTTCTCACTTTGAAGACGTTAACGTATGATATTGAATAAGTATGAGAGAAAACTTTTATAACTGAGGAGAGTTTTTCTATTTACTTAGATGTTTTTGAAATGCTAAATTATGGATATTGTTGGAATAGTTGTCGACCTTCATGTTATAAGATAGACACATTTTTCAAAAACATTTTGGAATTTGATCAATGAGATTCACATATTTATCAAGTACCTACTAATTATAAACATCCCCTAAATTTATATTATATAAGTATTGGTTAACGTTCTTGCATAGTATGTCATAAGTACAAAAAAGTCATCAAATTATATGCTCGTCACTAAAACTACTAAAACCACTTCAAAACAATTGTTATGATTTGAAGTTACAAAAACAGATTCCACATCTAGAAATAGCAGTTTAAAGATTAGAGCTAGGCACTACTGCATCACGTGGAATAGCAATTGGCCATTAGTCCCCGTAAGAGGCAATTAAGAGATTATGTCAGAGCAATGGCCGCCGGCACCCACCTGGACCTCCTGCTGACTTGATACTGCTTAGCTTTTGGATTTCACGGGAAAAGCTGGCCATTTTAAACTGTTTCGGCACTCGAGTGGGTACAAATTAATGTAAGCGAATAAAATAGACATTCAATGTTGCAACCGTAACTTACAAAAGCATAATAATGATGTTTCTTCGTTGTATTTGCATGCCTATTTAGTTTTAGTTATACATTTAAGCACATTAGGTATCTATACATTTAATAAAACTGTAGAAAAGTCGTTTTTGTACATCAAAAAAAAAATAGCCAGGGTGTTAAAGGACGACCAAAACAACCCATTTTCAGCATTTTTAGAATTTTTGCCTGTTGCAGGACGACCTCCGGCCAACAGGCAAAGGCATGCGGGCAGCGAGTATTGGGCTACTCGCTGTCTAATCATGGAACATGACCTGGTCGACAGCCCGTTGTGTTCCACGCGCCTCAAAGAGTGTCAGCACAATGCCGCGGTCGTGGATTACCATGACCCCGGAACGTAAAAGGCTATTGAATTACACAGTGGATTTTAGTCAGTACAAGTCTAACAACCCCTTCTGCCCTGCCACAGAAAGAATAACAAAAGTAATAAGAGACGACTAACCTCCATAAATTTTTCTTCCTCGCAATAAATACCTACTCATATAACAAAATCACATCAAAAACAAGTGATCATTATTGAGTTTTCACAATATAAACACTTGTATTTAGGATGTAATAGTTAATCTGCTTCAGCTCCAGAAACAATGCATGAAATCCTTCCTTTGACATATTACATGTGAAACAGATTTCCCCCAGGCATAGATAAATATGCTATTGAAATGGTTCGACGTACGCGTTCTTAGAGTGCATAGGAAAGTACCTCTTAAAGGTAATCATTGTGCTATAAATCTTGCTCTAATGGATGTACTCGTAATTTCCATTTTAACTGGCGCAGGAAGAAAACCGTTGAGTGAAAAAAAGGAACTTATCTAAATGGGATTCCAGGAATTAATTTATAAGATCGTAGGCGTCTTTGATTTTAATGATTTTGATCGAAGTTTTTGTGGGGTTTTGAAACGTAGATAGTTATTAACTTCGCGATTGTCATTATTAATTCAAAACTAAATTATCCCTGCGGCGTTACACACGCTTTCAGTAATTGTCCCACCAGATTTTCACAACGGTATAAAAATTTACTAAATGTTAATCCAAGGTCGCGGGACATTGAAGGACACCGTGGACTTTAATCAGTACAAGTCTGACAGTCCCTCCCGCCCTGCCCGGGGTGGGAGGACTCATTTGATAATTTTACCACGCTAAAAAAAGTGTTAATCCAAGATCTAATAATTAAAAAACCCAATTTTAACTAAATCTATTCAGTAGTTTAAGTGTGCAAGAGTAACATCCGTCCATCCATTTATCAATTCTCAACTTTCGCACTGTTTAATTTGAATTTTGTACACATCGAATGTAAAAATTTACTGAGCAAGCGAGGTTTGTGGTTTAGGTTGTAGAATCAACATAATTATCCGTTCTACCTCATTCATAAACCATTGCTGGATGAATACATGCTACAAACGATATAGTTACGAGAGTCACCCTCACAGCCTGAATAAGTTAAGTTTCACACATTACAGGATATTTTCAGGTCATAATCCAGGTTGCTAGACACACTGATAAATATTCGCTCGCAAACTAAGAAAAATACGTTCTTACTATTTATTTCAGTCATATTTTTCTTTGGGTTCAATTTTTTTTGTCCACAAGGCTGTCGTGACGGCAAGTCTCCTTTGTATTTCGTGTAATAAAATCTCGTGTGACGTCCGTCGGCGACAACGGTGTCCCTCGGCCCCTTTACAGGGTGTAACTTTTCTTCCCTGTCGCCAGTATTTTATTCGATAATAATTCACCGGACGAAAGAAAATCCTTTGTTTCATTAAATTTCTTATGTACGGAAAGTTGGGACGTTAGTTTTATTTCTACCTAAATTCGTTATGTTGTCCTCGGTTTATTTAGGTTTTTGTACCTGAGCCTTTTCTGTTCCATATTTACTGTTACTAGTTATAAACAATTACACGCAGTTCACTTTTTAATCAAAATATAATAATTTATATCAAATCATTCGTAAGTGCAGTCATGTGGACTTAACTGTGTAAGCTCATCGAACGTTAGCCTAATACTAATGTATGCTAATTGTAAGTGGTTACCGGTCACAGATTAGACTAGTTTGCCACTCCCCCAGGGCGTCGTAAGAAGCCACTGGCAACTAAGGGATTACATACATACAGGTTGGCCAGGAACATCCGTCTATGAATTAATAAGCGTAATTACGTCTGGCACCAGCGATCCAACCATGTGTAGGTAAGTAGGTATGTGTTCCGACCTACAAAGTAATCATAAACCGTAACATTTTGGATACAATAAACAAACCAAAACCTTTATATTTTTTGGTAGCATTGCAGCTGATAATTCAATCCCGAATTTATTCCCGTACGGGGTATTATTATTTCTGTAAAAGAAACTCTCGGTAGCAGGCCTGAAATTGGAATAATTCCCTGTGGATGGTAACAGGATCAACCTCTATGAAATGAGATCTTTTTTCCATTGAAAACTTATAATGGACGATACCGACACCTTAGCTTATTTACGCCATATTGTGTCTGTTGTAATTAATTAACATATTATAATCAGACGTTGGTTGTTCTATACGAGCTAATCCAGGGCGGTAGGTAAGTTTAATGAAATTTAATTAACTCCAACAGTTCGCTAGATTTATTATCGGCTATAAAATCTAGAGTATTAGCGATAAACTTGCACTTGCGGCCCGCGGATACGATGTGTAAAGAAAATAAACTTACTAAAGCTGCACACACAAGCCAGGGCACACCATTTTAATTTTAACCTGTTCTAAACTCAAGTTTAAATTTTTAGCGAAAGGATATAAGAAAGGATAACAGCGAATTAACAAAATAAGGTAAAACTAAGAAACATAAAATACAAACAATAAAAAATACAAGCAGCAAAAAAATTAGATTAGTCCTGTACGAGGCCAAAGGTCCCTATCTCAGTATGGATATGAGAAAAAGTTCAAATTTAAAAGTCAAATTATAATATTTAACCCGTACTGGGGAGGGTATTACAACGTCTTAAAACCAGGCTTATTCCAGTGAGTGATCGAGATGGCGCTAGACGACTCGTATAGGTAGCTCTGTCACTTTCAGTCGCCGGAACAAGCCTGGTTTTAAGACGTTGTAATACCCCCCCTGGGTACGTGTGTATGACGTATTACCAACACGAATACCTACTTTTATCCAAAGGGAAGACGCCTTACTCCTAGGATAGGACAACTTACTATTTAAGAGAAATTGTTTAAAATACTCGTATCGTAAGGCAATAGAAAATCGAAACGACGATATCTTAACCAATATTCAAATTGTAATTAATGGTCTTGCTCAAATGTCACCCAGTATTAGTCGCCCAATGAAGACGCAGCTCTATAAAAGCAGGAAATTATGAAGTCCCGACTTATGTCGGAATAGTTTTTGCCGAGCGGCTCCCTAAGTATTCAGTTTTTAGATTTCCACAACTTTGACGCGGAGTTGAATGTTTACTATAGAGAAATTTTTTATTGGTCGCTAAATTGCAATCTTTTGAGAAAAATGGTCAGTGTGTCTGTCACTGAATTATGCTAACAGACTGTGAACACGAATCGTCACACCAGAGATGAGCATATTTTACTCTGCTTCTAAATTCAACCTTCTTAGCGATCTATAGTTTTGCCATAACTTTCATTTGATCAATATAAATCCTTATTTTCCTATTCGATATCGGATTCCGATTACTTCGTCCGTGAAATGATGAATTTCTGGTGTTTCTTGAAGCGTGTTCCTTTTGATATTTGCGATCGTTAAGGAAAATAGTTCTGCTAACGTATTCTTTTATTTTTTTTCGTCGTTAGTGTGTTAGCAGTAGCTAGTTACTACGCATGGATTGACTACCCACCTGGAAATATTCTGAGAGTTGGGTGAGTACTCTTAAACGTGTAAAGGTCAAGCCTGTAAATCTATGTTGGCCATAACTTTTTTGCTAAACTTAACGATATCGTTGCTTTTCAGATTGATTGTCGCTGTAAGGTCTCACATTAGAAAAGCTATTTTACGCTATAAAATGGTTAATAGATACAGATATCTGAGCACGTTTAAAAAACAACTCTGTCATATGTTAAATCCCATGTAACAAAGTACGTAATTTACAAAAATCATAACTCCAATTTGTGTCGGTAACCGAAAACTCAAACTGTATAATAAAACAAACTCAGTATAATTAAGAATTGAATTACGACGAAAAATAACGATGGTGTTAATTAAACTAGACAATGAACGAATAAAAATATTTAATGGCTACTGAAAATTTGCTTTAACGATCCAATAAAGGAAGTGGGACAAGATATTATGGACGTTACGAGTGTTTTAATTATATTCTATGTGCGAGATCATATTTTTTACAGTATTACTTGGAGATGAGGCGAGAAGTGGGTGTTTATTGCGGGTAAATTGTGATAGTGGTAAAAAATGGGTGGTAATGAGAAAATAATTGTTGAAATAAAAGTTCACGGTGTAGACTGTAATTTCAGACTGCTATGTACGAATTATGACCATCTAAAATGTGGGTAGGAACTTTATATTTTGGTATACAAATATACAATAATAGTTTTTTAAACTATGTTAGGTGCTAATAACGATCTAAGTCACCTATTCAAAAGGTACATCATGAATTTTCTTCCTAATTTTTATGCTGCGGTACTTAACACTAAAACACTCTTTAAAACGTGTATATTATCATGTTTTAAAGATTAGTGTTTTAGTGTCTCACACACATAATTATTTTTGTAAACTCACAACTTAAAATAAAATTATACTTACCCTAGTCTCAGAAAAACTATATAATGAAGATGAAGAACTACCGACATTCCTTAAGACTACATTTCCCCTCATGATGCTAACAAAGAAGCAACACACAAAATTGTTTTAATTAAAATTTGTTTACAACACAAGCCATAGTTTAGACGGCGCAAGTTTTAGGCATAACTAAGTAATAAGAGTTGGAGCGCTAGTTAAGACATAATAAAGTTTGGTACAAGTACTACGAGGTACAAGGATTAAGGCACTCAGGTAATATAAAAGGTAAATATGACGTCATACCTTTAAAATGCAAAATTCATTTTTAGACGGTGTAAAAGTGGAAACTCTATGACTGTAACAAATAGTCGTTGCTATGTTTAGCCAAAGTCAGTGCTACTAAGCAACGTTCTAAGCATCCAAGACGCATAAAAGATAGTTTTTTAGCATTTAAATTTCGAGGACTTAGCACGTTGTAAGCATGGTTAGAAATGACATTAATGTTTTAAATAAGAAGTCGAAGAGTTACCTTAACCTGCCAATTTATGTTTAATTTTCCTCTACAATGAACTTTGGGTTTAGTTAGGTTAGATTAAATTAGCTAGACAATTATATTATTTGGAAATATCAACCAGCAATTTATCCCCAATATTCTAAGTTTCCATTATGTTACATAATTATGAAATTAAATTAATCCCTTCATTTTTTATTTAGACCAGGAATTTAAACCAAGTTACCGATTGACTTAGCTCTAGCTAAGCCAAGCAATGCCCCAAGAAAAATGTTTATTACACTATTGAAAAAGCAAGAATAAAAATGAAGCTTCTGTTCCAGTCACAAGACATAATAACTAAAAGTATTATAGTTGCCAATTAGGCAAGCCAAGTTATTCTACTCTCGTTCTACTGAACGAGTAAGAAACTCCATAACCAGTGTTTTCTAATTTTATTATTGTCATGTTTAGGCAGGATTTTATTAACTCAAAGTTTATTACGAAAGTAAGCAATCATTACCTTGTGATAACTCTAAGTAAAGAACAAATTCTACCTTTTATTTAAATGCTACTTTACCTTCTTGTTGTTTTTAAATCTTAGCTGATGCGCATGAATAAGCAGCTCCAATGATCACTCTAACGCACATTAAACATGATCAAAGGATGTTTTCTTTTCATACTCTTAAGATGTCTTTAATCGATTAGGTCTTTACACGATTCAGTCTTTCAGTTAATGCCCACGCGTTGAGGTAAGTGACAGATCTTTTCAGCTATGTTTAATTTTCTCAGCGAGTTTTTAGCTTTGTGCTACAAGTGACTGCTATTCCACAATTTCTGCAGCCCATTGTACCACAGGGCTACATCAGACGCTGCAAGTCGCACAACTTCCTGACTTGCTGACTTCAACTCTCGCAAGTCTGGACAAGGACCTAACTAACTTACTCTGTATATCATGCACAAATAAAAGGTAACCACCTAATTTAGGGCCTTTGTTTTAGACAGAAGTTCTTGTAGAACAGCATTAAACAAACTTATACTTGTTTTCGTATAATATAATTATATATGACTTTCCGATAGTCACTGTTTAAAAACATCATCATAAAAATTGATATTTTTTTCTTTTTTTTATCGTGGCTAAATCATCAAATGAGTCCTCCTACCCAGGGCATTTCATTTTCATTCTTGCAAAATTTATAAAAAAAAAACATTACTTTTGACTAACTTCCACAATCAATTTTTCCTTTCCATAAAATAAAATAATTGTTATATGAAACAGACTCAATTGGCATTAAAAAATATTTTGCTGTGATTCGCTCATTTTTAAGTAGAACTTACCGAGTGTCAGTTGTCCTTAAACTTAATAAATAAATGTAATATAATGTGTAATTAAATCAAAAAAGGTCACGATGAAAGATTTACCGTTAGGGCTGTTGACAACATAAAGTAATAACTCTGTCGACATATTTACAGTCAAACATTTTAACATAAACTATAATGCTTCTCACTTTCTCACTCCAACTGCCAACATTGCTCTTTGCTACTTGTCTTACCAAGTCAATCTAATCTCATACCTTATTTACACTATAGACGGCCTTCCTGGGTCTTCGCATATCAATGTGCCCCCTGTGTGAGCAACCAGGCAATCTGGCATTTAGGCTGATTTTAGAATATCGTAAGATTAATTTTACAAATCACCAAATTCAATTTAGTACCTATACAGTCAATGTAAAGCTATATGACACCGCAAATCGCCTTAGCAATATGGTGAAACATTTATACCAATCACAAGTCAATTATTCAACATCAAACTACAATTTTGAGGAGCAATGTACTGTGTAATAATGTACATTGAAGCCTGCCACGGATTACTAGGAATGGAGGAACCAAGCGTCATTGATGTTATAAGATGAATCGAGTTTATTTATGTATGCTGCATACTTTACTTGAAAAGTATCTGTAGATTTATCTTTTAAAGTATGTTTAATTAGCATATTGACAAATCCCAAGGAGCAAAACAAATAACGATATATTCAAAAGTATCCTAATTTTTCTATTTCAAGCAAAAAAGAAGTACCTATCAGTTTAATGTCGCAGTGAATTTTCATTTTAGTTGGACGTTATCTCTCCATTTCCCACTTTTCCGTGACGCCGGTGTACATTGTTCAGCCGACTGCGTGTTACTCTGTATATTAGGCGATTTGTTATGTTGTTGCCCAATTTTCTCGCTACACTGTAGCCGCCATTCCGCGTTGTGAAATAGGAGGCCCGAGCTAAAAATTTAGCGTGAAATTATGTAAAATGTAGGAAAAATATTGGAAAATCAATCTATAGCTGCCATACACACTAGGTAACTAATTATTATTTATTCTGTTGTTGTTTTAGTTGTAATAATCATTTAACAAATCATTTTATTTATTTAACGGTTGCGAATACAAATTGTAAAAAAAAATAATCGCAAAGGAAATATAACAATAGTGTTAACAACTGGACGTAATTGAAAAAGTTTTATATATTCATACGCCTGCGTCGCGTTTTCGTAAACATTTTTAAGGAAAGAAAAGTTCAGCTGCGAGTGGGACACAAACCCGCGTCTTCTGAATAAATACTCCAGACGCCATCATTAGGCCATCGCAACACACTCATTTGAAGCTGAATCTTTCATTCCCTTGTTTTCTGAACGTTTTACACGTTGCACCATCCATTGGAAGAGTCTCAAATTACTTCCAACCAACATGTCTGACATTACAGCCAAATCAATGTTGTACTAGATAGATAGCTAGATAGTCATTGTAACAGACTGGGACTAAAAGTACCGGAAAAGTATAAAACTATAAAGTCCATAAAAAGATTCCAGAATGTATCAAAACTTGGATAGCAGACTTTCTATCATAAATATGATCGAATAGGCCGTTTCTTGTTCAGTTGTAGTTCCTTGAAATATGGAATTTGTAAAGTTTGACAGCCACATTCATGGAAGCATGACGCTGAATATAAACAGACAACTCTGTAACAGATAATAATAACACAATAGATAAGATAAAATTTGCTCAGAAGGAAGAGTTTTAAGACAATTTGAATGATATCTGTTAGTAGACATATTATTGTTTCTGGTACTTTTCAAAATAGGATTGCTGTGCGTTTTTGTTAACAAAATATGTATCTGTAGTTTTTTCTATCAGTATCAGAACTTTAATTAAATAAAAGTATTGTTGCTCAGTTAAGTAGGTACTAGTAACATAAAAAAGTCACATTATTTTATCTTTTAAAATTAAAAAACCTTTATATCGGTTAAAGAAAAACCAAAAATGCCAAATATCGTCTTAAATGCCACGACATCGTCAAATTTAATAATGTGCACTGAACCTTGTTCTACTGACGGTAATAAATATACTCGAATATTTTCCACGCCACGTTTAATATTAGATTCAGCGAATTTCGTTCGCCATTGTTTCTCTAAACTTCTTCTAGTTTATAACAGTCTGTTTAAAGGGTAGTTGCTGCTTCATCCATACAAAATAGTTTTCGCGAAGTTTTAGGATGTATCTACTAGGACCGAATACTCACTGTCACTATTTTAGAACGACACTTAAGGTGCCGGTTGGCGCGCGAGACCGCGACAGGAGACCGCGACACTTGTCATTACCTAATGTTCAGAAGTGTCGCGGTCTCCAGTCGCGGTCTCGCGCGCGAACCGGCACGTATACATTGCCTAATGTTAAGCCTCCTGCAGACACACGCGATTAATCGCGCGGGGCGACATGTCGCGGTCCATTCGCAGTATTTTTAGAGTGGAAATTCGCTTGGCTCGTTGTCGCAGCGCGATTAATCGCGTGTGTCTGCAGGAGGCTTTAGTGTCGCGGTCTCCTGTCGCTGTCTCGTGTTGCGGTCTCGCGTGCGAACCGGCACCTTTAGACAGGGCAAACACAACAAAATTAAACACTTCTAAGTTAATGTTATTAAATTCATCTTGTATAGAACCTAGGTTTAAACTGACTTACAATTTTGGTTTTGGTTTTTAATTTACATATGAATACATTTATTTTATGAAATAAGCAGCGAGAACATTCACCTTAACGTTTACAACATACAGGGTCTCGCGGTATTAGTTTTTATTTAACTTTGTGTTGTTCTAATGCCAGCGATGTTTGAAAGTTTTTGTTATTATATTATGTTAGTCAGGAATACTGTTGAACACATTATGGAGATTTGAGTTCGTAAATTGTTTAATACAATGCGTTTTATATGCATGAGGCATACTTGTAGTTGTTTTGCTTGATCGTAACACTAATTTACAGGAAATTCATTGTTCTGGAAAAAGTTGCAAAGCAGTGGCACCTTAAATGGATATGATACGCCTTTTATATCCAGTTGAAAAGATTTATTTTGCCATTATAAATAAGCCATTCGTTCAAAATATGTGTTTTATTAAGTAAAACATTCAACCGTGCAATTTCCAAGAGGATCAGCGAGGTATCTGCCATTCCTAATTAAAACTGCTTCAGCAGCACAGTATTAGATACATTTAGACTTTATAATCGAGAAGTTAGATTCTAAAGTTAAACACACCAACTGGACTGTTTTTATTTTTTTGCTTCCAAATTGAGATTAATCCATAGAAACCAACCAATTAAAACGAAAAACCTTGACATCAAAAGGTCCTCCCATTAATCTTTCAACCACAGTACCTTAAATGTCACCTACAGGGAAAGAAATAAAAAGAGCGCCGTTCCATTTCATGTAACAATTAGAAGGAGGGAGTAAAAAAGGCCAAGGCTTAGAGACCCCACAATAAATTATTAAGGAGACAAAGTTTTGTCTGTACGTTTTTTTTATGTCTAAAGAGAAACTTGGACAATCATTAATCCTCTGGCCGACGTATTAAATGGGATAAAGCGATTTTTATTACGCCAACTTTTCTTAACGTCGATTTAAAATAATCTTCGGTTACATTCGGATTATTTGTAACAGCTTCACAATCGTTTGAGACTTTTTCGGGACTCGTCAGGGTTGAGTTGAATTTTAAAGGACCTAATCGTTCATTTGATTTAGTCCTTGCTCTTTCTTTTATCGGTTTCTTTCGTAATTCATAGATGTTGCGTAAACTTTGAAACAATTTATGTTGTTTATAGAATCTAATTTATTTTGTGTAATTCAGTTTTATTCAAGCCGGATTGAGGAATTCCCTGGTTGTGTTTGTTTGATCTCTTACTGACTGACTAGAAATACAAAAGATATGGACAAAATAGTAGGTAGGTACTTCTTCTTCCTGCCCTTATCCCATTCTACTTGGGGTCGGCGCAACACGTTTTCTTCTTCCATTCTCCCCTATCAGACGTCACAGTATCATTTACTCCTTTTTCTTTCATATCATTCCTTAGACAATCCATCCATCTTTTCTTTGGCCTTCCTCTTCCTCGCCATCCATCAACATTCATACTCATCACTTTCTTAGTCACATGGGTGTCATCCCTCCTCATCACATAGGTAGGTACGTACCTACTATTTTGTCCATATCTTTTGTATTTATTATCTGCATTGTATCTACATAAAAATACTAAGGGCAATGACATAATTAATGCTGGTTTACCAACACAAATAGCAATAAACCGTTTTTAATTTATAAAAGTTTATTTATACTATTTGAGTCTATGAATATATTTAGAGAAAACACAGGAAAGTGCAGCTTTTACGAGCGAGCCTCCTTAAAACCAATAGCTAGTTTCACTAAGTTCATTGTCAATACATTTGATATATCGCTAGATTCTCTGTTCAAATGTTATAGCAGCCTGACACGGCTAATGTTGGCTGCGCGCAGTTTACACGGCAAACGCATTAACAGCGCAAATTTGTTACGACGTTACAAAGATAACACGTACGGTATGTTTGCGGACTAAGCCAATAATATTTGATAAATGTTAGTCGCTTTTAGAAGATGTGTTTTGAGAGAATATACTACGGTTGTTATTGGTTGAAACAGCCTGAGTGTGAAATGGTTGGTGAAGTTTTCGTTTCCTTGGTAAATAAGGTGGACTAAAAGGTGGTGGTGGAATCCTGAGAAACATACAAAAACATTAACGTAAAGTTGTTTCATTTTAAAAACGCATTGCTTTTATATCACAGCACAAAATCTCAACTTAGTTCTCAGTGTAACAGACTTAGTAACATAGAACAACTAACATTGTATCCCATGCAGCATCCGTACCAACCTCTTTGAAACTCATGTTAAAGAAACAAGATTGCGGACTCAGTTCAATGAATATAAGCTCCGTACAGAATTTCAATGCGACGTCACTTAAGAAACTGAAGAAACTTTATCAAGAATATCTACTGGAGCGGACGAACACTGAACAGTTAAAAAAATAAAAGGGAAATAAAATTTAAGTCTATTAGCGGCCTTGTCCGCGATTTAAATCTAAAAGAGAAATTTTGTAAATATCGCAATTTAAGGAAGATTTTCCACTTGGATGACCATTTTGTTAATTATTATTTTGTAATAGTTCTTTCGTGTAGGAAAGGAATATATAAGGATCATAGCAGGTGGCGCTCTCTCAAACAGGTAGTGCTGATTATTATTTAAATTGAATTAATATGCTGTAATCCAACAAAATAATCAAACAAAAGTATTTAAGCACTATCGGACCTTTAATTACGCGCGCCTGGTAATAATTATGTTTGTATGATCAAGTGTGTTTTTGTTTCATTACACTATCATTTTGACTTAGTAGATCGTCACGTAAAAAATAGTCCAGTCAAAACAGACAAAAAAAATTCATAACAGAGCTGAAAATTGGCAGAGACGTTGAATATATAAAAATAAATAAAATGTCAAAAATCCCTTCGATCCTACTTCTGCAAAAAGATTATTCAAGGTCAAACGTACAAAATTAAGGTTTTTTTTTCCTTTTTTCTCGAAAACTTAAGGTTTATCGTAAATTTTTCCTAAGTCAAATGTATATTTTGACTGGACTAAAAGCGCTACAAGCAATTTGGATCTGCAGTTCCTAAGCCACTACAATTATTATGGCCCGTGTGCTGCCTCCCTAACGTCACAGAAAACACGCAAACAAAGCGAGATAAGGGCGGCTGCAAATGACAGCTGTCTCTTGCCGTTGCCGAGATACTAAACAAAGATTGACAACAACAGACGGTAGTATGAATTATTAAGGTGTAATTTTTTGGACTGCTCCTCAGATAACATGGAAGAATGATATCAGTTTCAACTGTCAGTCAGACTTTGAGATTCTTTGTAAATTTTATTTATTTTAAAAGCGAGTCTTGAATTTAGATGTTATTAATTTATTTTTCTTTTTGATGTTTTGTTGGTAGGTACGCAATTCGTTAAAACAAAGTTAACACTCCTAATGTAGAGGCCTTATCATGAATTTTCAGTTTTTGTGACGTTAAGTAAACTGGAACTTTGACATTCATTTCAAGGAAAAAATTAGTTCCTTCTTCATAGACTAGAGGCGCTGTTCCGATTTTCCATACAAGAAACGCTGTAAGGCTAAGTTCAGATGAACGCGCGTCGACACGCGGGTCACGCGCGGGTCAACTGAACAGGTCGTTATAGGAGTGTAGATCTTAAACCGCGCGTCACCGCGCGGTGACGCGCGGTCATGTACACAACAACATTGATTTGTTACAATCTTAAACCGCGCGCTGAGCCAACCGCGCGTCGTCGCGCGTTCATCTGAACTTAGCCTAAATACTGGAAAGACGCTGTAAAGTAAAATAGTGAAAACTCGTGATAAGGGCTATTATATCACGAGTTTTCACTATTTCACTTTGACTATGAACGACATAAATATCGTTCATAGTCCACTGAGATGATAAATAATATAATATCTTAGACTTTCGCTCTATTTCTTCCAATATTTTCAATTCTGTTTATTAAGCTTTATCTTTATTATAATGATAATACTTTTACTATCGTGACGGCGACTTGTTATTTCAAACAAAGGTACGATTATTTAAGTATTGTTTTTTTTTTTAAAAACAGTCGTGTCAAAGACCTGTCCTCGATCTTCGTTTATAATTATTGGAACATTAATATTTTGATCAGTTGATTTTTTGTGATGATGACTATCTTTATTCTTAATTAACTCAGTGTTTCAATTCTTTTCGACTCTAGAAAGTTTTATCTTTGTTCTTAGTTGACCTGAATTCTAATGACCTGCTTGTAAAATTGTAGATTAATTTACCAACTAATAGATCATATATATCAAGAAGTTTGGATCAGTAACGTAATCTTAGGTGTATGTAAAGGTCTAGAAACAGTGGTCGCGGGACTTATCAAATTACCGTGACCCTGGAACGTAAAGGGCTATTGAAGGACACCGTGGATTTTAGTCAGTACAAGTCTGACAGTCCGTTCCACTCTGCCCTGGGTGGGAGGACACATTTGATGATTTTACCGCGCTAAAAAGAAGGTCTAGAAAAAATCATGTTTAAAATAACTGATGCCCTAACTGAGAAATATGTATGTATGTTCCACCATTAACAATCCAAAAACGTAACGTAGTTAAAGCGGTCATGCAAAAAGCGGTGCTGTAGCTGCCATGATTATGAAAACAGCCTTATATTTACCACTAAAACAGCGATTTAACTTTGCACAAAAATAAATTAAGTACAACTAAATTCAGACAAAATAATAGAAGCCGAAACATCTGAACCAGAACTAACGTAGTGAGTTGTAAGTAATCTGTGCTAACTTACTAGCGCGGCACGTACGCGTCGACAAAGTTAAGATAGAAGATAAACACGGACCTACACGAGGATATTTCATTGGGTCAGCAGTTAACGCAATTTGTTTGGACGAGGCATTCACGGCGCCCCGGGCAAGGCAAGATGAGCCAACTAGTGTAGGAGGCGAATCAAGCCTTAAGTGGCAGCGATTTTGTTATAGTTCTTAAATTTTATTCGATTTACAAGTTCATTAGTGGAATACAAGGTAATCCTAATAGTTTACAAAACGCCTGTCAAACTTACTGCTCGGAACCAAAATGCGAGTATGGCCGCTATTAGCGTACAACATAACCCTCAGCCATGTTATACGCCAACAATGACCACACTCCCGTGTATAGAAAAACATTATACTTTCTTTGCTAAATAACATAAACAACAAAAATTTTAGAATTTTTATTTGACAATCGATTTACGTAAAAGTAGTCGAGTTTTTTTTTCATCGTGATAAAATCATTAAACGAATCCTCCCGCCCTGGGTGAAGCAAAGGGACTGTCAGAATCGTACGAACTAAAATCCACGGTGTTCATCGTACGATGCTCGTGAAATGTTTTTCTTTTTTCACTTTTCTGTGTGCTATTAACATCTCTTCACGCTAGAAACAATTATTTGAATTTCTATATTATTTGCGAGCTGTGTTTTTATAAGTGGGTACCTCACTTTTTGTACTCGTAATAGGTTTCTATTACTATGCGTTAGTATTCTAAGCCCCCAAAACATTGAACAACGTGACCCTGGACATTCACGTTTCATGATCACGAAATCAGCAGATCATAATCTTGATTCTATCGATTTAGTGGTCTGATTTATTAAAACCGTCCATCTATTCCACACCAAATCTATCGATACTGCAATCAAAAATTGATTGTGTAAGCCATGCAGCAGGTAGCAATAAAATCTATAAAGTTATTAAAGATAACAGGTGGCAATGTCATGTCGTGATCATTGGGACTTCCCGGCGGCAAGTATGATAAGCTTTGTGCTTCCAATACCTTTCAGCGGTCAAAATTATCTTTTTTCTGAGTACATTCGAGTTTTATAAGAAACTCTTGTGTATATACTTGCCCATGTACAATAAAGTTATTAAATGGGTTAGGTAATAACACACAAAACAGTCACCTAATAAGTATTTCTATTGCCCTCGCTACCTCTCTTAACTGGCATGTCCCTATTAAGCTTCTCCAACCCTGAAATTAAATCGGCCGTGTGATTTACATTTTAATATGGCAAGAGGCTCACCTGTGTTAAAACGGATTTATTGTATTGACGTTACATTAGCTGTCTATCCCATAGTAAACTTTACTGCATTTTTAATGTCTGCTACTGATAGATTTAACACTTTTGATACACTGAAAAAAATAAAACGAGACTTCCTACTGTTCTTGAACAGTAAAAAAAACTTAAACCTTATTTATACGTTAAAATAATTGATTACGGACAGTGCACTGAAATGGTCAAAAACAGTAAAGAGCTAAACAGTTATTTCAACTGTATGAACATTAAAGTCTACTGAAACAAACAGTTCCTTGTAAGTATTGCCGTTTTCAGAGCTTTACTGGTATCGTAGCAGTTATTTTTACTGCTTCTGAACAGTTATTGTAGAATACAGTAAAGAGCTAAACAGTTATTTTGTTTGAACATTAACGTTAACTAAAACAAGCAGTAAAAATAACCGACCAGAAAACAGTAGCAGATGCACAGTAAAATCTACTGTTATAACTCAACTGTTTTTTTTTTCAGTTAGTTTTACTGCTTTGGACAATAGGCTCTATTTTTACTGTCCAAAACGGTGAATATTACCGAAAAATCGGTTGGTATTACCGATTTTTTTTTTGTGTTTGTAGGTACCTAGGGTATTTTAACATTCATAGAAATAACGTATTGATGCAAATCCATCAACTTAATGAAGAAATGCCATTACTGACCAGTCAAAACACTAGTTAAGTTTACAAACAACATTTGCCTACTAACAGAAAAAAAAACTTTTGTTTCTGTCGGGGAATATCGCATCAATCATAATCGCTTCGTCTGTGTCAGTTATTTCACCAGAGAATTATAAATCCTCCCGAAAAGATATGTTAAACGTGCATATTTTATCACTGTACAGCAAAAGCATCGACGAGGGTCCCCCGTTGCGTATCCACTGACCAAACTCCGACTAGGACAGGTTAAAAGGGGATGGCGGCGTCTGAAAGGCCTCGCCCTCTTCTCTTCGTGGTTATTTTTTAAACCAGAAGTAGCGCCACGGAGCGGGACTCCGTCTATAGTGTCCCTTTCATATCCACTGACCCAAAAATACGTTGTTCTCGTCGATTGGAAGCTCAACAATTTGCTGACCACCTCAATTATACCAGCTACAATGACAAGTGACTATAATTGCGGTCCAGGTAGTATTAATCGAACCAATCAGGTATTGGTCACAGATTGCGCACTTTGAAATAAATGTCATCTTATAGGTATGTTCTACATATATTATTTCATGGTGTTAAGTATTGTTAGAAAGCGCGCTTTCTTATCTCTGACTTGTTATTTAAGTTACAGACAAAAACTGGTATTTCCAATACAAAATTTTATAAGTACAATATATTTGATGGAACTAAAAAAAATGAATATTTCTTATTTGTTCACGAACATGTTCCAAACGACCGCTTACTAAATTAGCTTACCTGCAAATCGTTGAAATCACAAAAAGGGAGCGCGTAGTCGCGTACCCTACCGACGGCAATTCCTATGAAATATTATAAGACATTACGCCGTTCGGTCGGACTCACTATATAAACTATGTGCTATTACCACAATGAGAGTTTAAGTCTGGGGAGAGTGTGCCCAAATGGAACGAGTGTCGTCAGCAAGGCAAACACCTTACCTTAGAGACCGCATTATTCATGAACCTATTTATTTGTATTGCTTACTTGCGTTGTTTTCGTCTCGGGCTCTTTGCTCCGATGTACTGGCTAGCTGATATTTTTACATAATCATTATTAGGTCTGGGAGGCTGTGGAAAGAACTGTGAGAAAAGATTTGTTTGAGAAATCCATACCTTTTTTTAGCGAGGTAAAATTATCAAACGAGTCCTCCCACCCAGGACAGGGCAGGAGGGACTGTGAAACTTGTACTGACTATAATCCACGGTGTCCTTCAGTAGCCATGACGGAAACGTATTTATTTTTAATGAAACCATGAGAATCTGAAGGCGTTCGCTTCTGTAAAGAGTGAAGTTATGAATTAAGTACCTATTAAACTGTTAAGAGGTCTCCCATACATTATATAAAACTTCTTTTACCGTGTTTTAAAGCTTAATATTTCGCAAACAGATTCCTAAATCAAACATTTTTTTTTGCCTCGCCATATCTCAAAATATTTTTAATGACCTTAACAACGACAGCCCTGGAGCTACAAACTGTGCTCCAAGAACTGAGCACAGCCAGCTGCAAGGTGGGACTCGCGATGAATCGGTCAAAAACCCAGATCATGACCAACAGCACTAAGCGTAGGGTCGAGGTAGATGGGCAGAGAATACACTATGTTGATGAGTATATCTACTTGGGCCAGTTAGTGTCTTTCGAAAACAGGCAAGAAAGGGAAATCGATCGCCGAGTCGAAAACGCCTGGAAAAGCTACTGGTCCATGAAGACGCTAATGAAGGGTGATCTACCGATTTCCCTGAAGCGAAAACTCATCGATATGTGTATTCTGCCCGTCCTAACCTATGGTGCTCAGACTTGGTCACTCACCGAATCGCAAAAGTCCCGCCTTGGAGTTTGCCAACGGCAATGGAACGCAGCATTCTAGGTGTAAAAAGAGAAGACAAGGTGCGAAACACTACGCTGCGTTCCAAAACTGGCATAATCGATGTTGGCAGGAAAGCTGCTAGGCTGAAGTGGGACTGGGCGGGTCATGTCTGTCGCATGCAGGAGGACCGCTGGGCAAAGATCTCCACACAATGGGTGCCGGGAGTTGGACGGCGCCGCCGAGGCCGGCCTAGAAAATGGTGGCGAGACGACCTGGACGCTTACCATGGGAGCTGGTTCGAAGCGGCCCAGGAAAAGAGTTCCTGGAAGAAATTGGGGGAGGCCTTTGCTCAGCAGTGGGACAGTACAGGCTAAGAAAAAAAAAAAGAACGACACCCATTCATTAAAAGGTGTTGATGTTTTTGATGGGATCCCACGAGACACGAGTTAAACAGAAGTACGAGAGTCCTTATGTATTTTTTTGTTATTTCATTTTACGGCTCTGACGGTGACGACGTACCTTGTAGACTACGGAACCCTAATAGTAATTAAAACTGTTAAGGTGCCGGTTGGCGCGCGAGACCGCGACAGGAGACAGCAACACTTGTCATTACCTAATGTTAAGAAGTGTCGCGGTCTCGCGAGCGAACCGGCACTTATACATTGCCTAATGTTAAGTAGTGTCGCGGTCTCCCCTGTTGCTGTCTCATGTCACGGTCTCGCGCGCGAACCGGTACCTTAAATCTTGAAAAAGTCATAAAGGTCATGAAACTTTAATCTAGGAAAAGGTCTTGTTACCAGAAACGTGACAAATGACATCGATAAAATACTTTTCCATTATAATACTTACCGATAATTGTGATTATAAACAGTAAAATTATAAGTAAATCGTCTTTCCGTCACGATTTAGTCGATTACTGAGAATATAGTATTATCAATGTATCTTCGGAGTTAATAAAGTTATCGAGTAGAATCTTATCGACTTATAACAGGCTCACTGACTAATTATTATATTTAAATGATATTTAGTGGTAAATAGGTACCAATATCACTTCCTCTTCTGCGCATTTGTTTGAAAGAGAATAACAACAAACAAAGCGTTTGCTCATGTATTAATTTTATTCTTGGAAACTGTATTGATTGTATATGTCACAGGCCAATCGTTATATTAGCCACATCGTGATATGATGCGTAGGTAGATTGTGATCCGCACTTCACGAACTGCCCAGTAAAACTGAGGTGGGTTGAGGAGAACAACGTATAAACGTATTTTTTGTCGAAAAAGTGATAGATTGACGAAAGCAACGTCTATTTTGTATATAGTACCCCGTTTCGTATTCTCTATTTGCAAGTGCAAAACTAAATGAAATACCTACAATACAAAATAAATTAACTTTGACGAGAATAACATATTTTTTGACGTAAATACGACTTAGGGCACTTAGCGGGGTCTCTACTTCTGGGTGGTTTAGTGGACTTCCACTAGGACTGGTTAGGTCAGAAGGATTCTCTGGTCTTATCGTGGTTATTTTCTTTTAAACCACCCAGAAGTAGGAACCCAGCTAAGTGCCCTTGTCGTATTTACGTCAAAAAATATGTTATTCTCGTCAAAGTTTATTTATTATTAATGTAATGTTTTGATTGTAATCAAATCATAGACATCAAACACAGTTTCGTTATCTTTCAGATTGTTACCTATGGCTGCTACTGTTTGCGCTATTTAAAATAGCTGTTCTATGATAAAATCCTAAAAACTTATCAAAAGTTAACAATACTAATTTAAAGATATGCAGAGTTTTGTGGATCACCTACGTCAATAAAGAAGATATAAATGTCTCATTATCCGCTGATAAAAATGTGCAAAAGTCAATTGAAGGGTGCGTTTTCTCCTTTCACTGAATTTCACGCGTTTTGATATTGAAATACCTACAATACAAAATTAATATTTTCATAAAATATGGAATATATCAAGAGATGTGGCGAGAATGTAAAAGCTAAGCTGCGAAACTATGTGACAAACGTTCACTTAGTTTCTCCACTGGTTTGCCACTAATGCTAAGCTGTGAGACCGAACGAGAAAGATGGGCAATGAATATATTATTTTATATAAGAGTTCTTCTTCGCACATTAGTGTGATATTTTAGTTATTTATGATACTAGTGCGGTAAGTTGGTTTTCGTCTCGGGCTTACCATAGTCCCGAGTTTGTAAATACCAATTTCTGCACGTGTGTCATATACAATGTTTTTCAACACATTTGCGAGAAAACAGTACAATAATAATAATTAAACAAGAAAGTCGCAACAATTTTTGAAGTTTCTAATATGAAAATGACGCGAATTTGCAAATGGCGCCACATGCACGTGGTGAAAATTAGAACTACATCTTTCGTCTCATTTACTCTTTAGTATTAAAATGAGACAAAGTATTAAGCAAAAGCGCTTCCAAGGAGGTTCGATCAGTCAGGTTGTTTATTCTCATAATGTAAAACTCTTATATTTTTGGTGGAATTCTTATATTTTTTATGGAAATTAAAAAAAAAACATAAAGAAAAAGGTACATACTTAGGTGAGAGTACCTATTTTACCGCACGTTCCGTTGTATGGTGCGTAATTTTTAACTTAGGCTTTGTAAATGGATTTTTCGAGCAAATGTGTTGAAAAATATTTTTTTTGCACTAAAGTAGACAGACAAAGCTTAGCTTAGTCGAATCTGTTTCAACCAGTGCCATACCTACTAAGTGGACCAATGAATATGATTGGTGGATGTCAAACGCATCCATAGCAATGTAGCACAGCACAGCACATCTCTGAAGGAAAACATCCTAAACTAGTTACTTGACTCATGTATCTGAAGTTTTTGAAAGATAATCAAGAAACTTGAAGGTGATATAAATATCACCTTCATCGTTTAGATAGGCTTGCCGACCAAGATAAAAAATATTGATTAGCCATTGCGGTGTTCAGGATAAATTAGATTGAAAATATTCTGTTGGTGCAAATCCATTGAAAAAGTTGATTTTTTACAAAAAAAAATAAGACACATTAAGTGACGGAATGTTGTGTCCACCTTTCGCTTACCTCGATATCTTGATTTTCAAATCCACACTGGACAAGGCAATGGTCTTTTCTCATTAGATAAGAGGGAAAAAAAACATGATTGCAGCCATGGTTACTGCCAACTCCATTAGAATACGAATATTTCGAATGACGGCAGATGAGAAATACGTGGAGTATTTACTACATGTCGTAATTGCATAAAATTGTATCGTATATTGCTTCATATTAAAATAACATAATCTTAATAGGACGTACGGCTCCTCACCGGACACGGATGTTTCGGGAGGTTCCTGTGTCGCATTGGAATGGAAGAAACGCCTGGGTGTCACCACTGCGAGGATCGCTCGGAGGACACGGTGGAGCATACGGTGCAGGACTGCCCCGCTTTGGCAGAGCACCGCCGTGTCCTCACGGAGGCGATAGGCGGCGACCTCTCGCGCCCGGCACTGGTCGAGGCTTTGCTGCGGGGCGAGACGGAATGGGAAACGGTCGCCTCCTTCTGCGAAACAGTCATGCTAGCAAAGGAGGAGGCGGGACGCGTGAAAGAGAGGACAGCGTCTACCTCACGACCCAGCCGCCGCGGGAGACGCCCACGGCAACGGACGTCGCAACGTCTTGCGACGTCATCAACGTCAATCGACGTCAATCGGAGATCGTCATCTCCGGCCACCGTAGGCGCGGGCATGCAGGCGGTGAGTTATGGGTGACTTACCGCTCGACCATGGACCATGCCCGGGTCGACGGCGCGTTGTGTTCCACGCGCGCCTCAAAGAGCTGTCAGCAATCTGACGGGGCCCCCTAAGAGGGCCAAAGCTTGCCGGGGTCGCGGGACTGTCTCACCTGGTAACCGTGACCCTGGTACGTTAAGGGCTATTGAAAGAACACCGTGGATTTTAGTCAGTATGAGTCTGACAGTCACTCCCGCCCCACCCTGGGCGGGAGGACTCATTTGATGATTTTACCACGCAAAAAAAAGGTAGGTACAGCTGGGTATTTGTCACTCTTTAACATGTCAGATGATTTCATAGCAACACGTTTTATATATTTTAGTCAACCTATTTTTTATTGACATAATTTCCAATAACTACATGCATAGTTATATTAATAATAGTCTTCTGACTAAGTCACTTGTCTAAGTTTACTCTATTCTTATTAAAAGTGGTTTTAAAAAGTATTCGTTATCCAACAGATAAACTGTTTGAAAATGGGCTAACAAAATAGACCGAAGGCTCTGGCACGCTACCGGAAGTGTTGGTGACGTCACGCGCGGGCGCCACCTACATCCGGCCGCCTGACACGCTCCGAATTCATCGGATTACCTCTCAAACAAACCCCTCCGTGATTTATGGATTTTCGTTCAAAATTACAGACGCGGTCATGTCCTATTATTATGAAGGTATGGTGGGTACAGTTATATTTAAATAGATTCGGTATTGGAATTTATACATAATTATTATACAGGTTGATTTGTAATTGGGTGCATTCCTTGAAATGGGTAATATTAGATCAAAGAAACAATTTTAACCCCGACAACATGGTGTTCAAATAGATATCTCCAAAACAAGCAACGTTAAAAAAAAATCTAACCTCAAAGTTTTTCCGTATCTCTTACACTAGGGCTGTGGTGGTAGTGGTAGTGGTGTGGTGGTGTAAGGTGTGACACATTAGGTAAATACGAACATTTAAAGACTAAATCGAAAATCAACGTTGGCCAACTTCAGAAATAGGGAAATATGCTAGGAGTCTCGAGACTGGTTTTGATGAAAAACTTCAAGCAAAGGGGTTTGCAACTTTTTGGCATCAAATTTTTTTTTCTTTCGCCAGTAATGAAATTTTGGTCATTAGTAGACCACAACCTAAGAAGTCCGTAAAAAATAATAAAAAAATTCTAAACCGTAACCAACCAGAGATATGGCGGTTTGTATTTTGTTCTAATCTATTTTTTGTAGGAATCCATAGATTTTTTGACGTACTAGCTTTTGCCCGCGGCTTTGCCCATCCCAACCGCCTTTATGTATAGCCCATAACCGTGTCTAGAGACCCATCTATCTCTATATCAAAATTCATCAACATCGGTTCAACCGTTTTGACGTAAAAACGGAACAGACTTATAGACTTAATTTCGTATTTGTAATACGAGTACTAGTAGGTTAACGAGGAATAATGAGTGGTTCGTTTGTAATAATGTTAAGAAGATCTTATCTTTTAACCGACTTCAAAAAAGTAGGAGGTTCACAATTCGTCGGAACTTTTTTTATGTATGTCTATGTTCTCTTATTTTTCAATGACGCCTGGGCCGATTTGGGTAATTCTTCTTTTGTTTGAAAGGGTATCTTAACAGATGGTCCTCTTACTAGGGTCATAACGGAATCTTGTAGAAATCGAGGAAACTGTTCAATAAATGACAGCAAGTCATCTGCGATTGCTGCTATCGCATATCTATGCATTGTTTACGCAAACACACAGCATAATATTACGCCTGTACCCACTAAAAAGGGTAAAACAAAATCGTCTTGTTTCTAACGTTGAAAAATACACAAAAAGTGAGTTCTCCCTCCCTGGGTGGAGCAGAAGAGACTGTCAGACTCGTACGGAATAAAATCCACCGTGACTTCCATTTCCAAGTGGAATATGACGCGCCGTCGCATCGACTTACCCATTACTCACCGCCGTCCGCATGCCCGCGCCTATAGTGGCTGGAAATCGCTTCACATCGTTCAACACCCCAGGCGTCTCCCGCTGCGGCTGGGGTGGAGTCTGTCCTCTCCCTCACGCATTTCGCCTCTTCCTTCACTAGCATAACTGCTTCGCAGAAGAAGGTGGCTGCTTCTCATTTCATCTCACCCCGCAGCATTGCCTCAACCAATGCGTAGCAATATGCAAGCAATAGCGTAGCTCTGTGCAAGCGGGGCAGATCTCCAACGTGCTACGGTCAGAGTCCCAAATAACAGTGGAAGAGGTTGATATCGGCATCGGGTTGATGAAGTACCTGGGACTCGTCCTCGACAGCCGGTGGAAATTCAGAGAGCATTTGGGTCAATTTTCAATATCTGAGACATCCGTTGAGGATAATGACGCCCGATCTTTTACTACTAGTGCAACCATCCACTGACAAAAAACCAAAATATTAATTGTTTTAATTTCATTTACGTTAGATGTAATTAAAATAATTTATATTTCTATTTTTTGTCAGTGGATGGTTGCACTAGTAGTAAAAGATCGGGCGTCATTATCCTCAACGGATGTCTCAGATATTGAAAATTGACCCATTTCCTGCGTTTGGCCCCAAAGCTGAACCGAGCAGCGATCGCCTTCAACCAGCTCCTGCCCAATCTCGGCGGGCCAAACACCTCCTGCCGGAGGATGTAGGTATGCCGTTGTCATGCGGTCCATGGTCCTCTACGGGGCTCCCGTGTGGGCCCTGTGCATGCGGACGCGACCAGAAAAACTGGCTGCGTACCAGAGGGTCATAGCCATTTGGATGATCCGGGTATACCACAAGATCGCCGGCGAATCGGCCAACCTAATTGCCGGAATGCCACATTGGGATCTGGAGGCGAAGGCTCTCTGGCGCGTCTACGAGTGGCGCGCGGAGGCGCAACGCCGGGGCGGATCTCCGCTGCCTCGACAAGTCAAGGCACTGCGAGAAGAGCTCCGGCGCGGTCTCAGGGCGGTATTGAGGGACCGACTGTCGCAACCAAGGTACGGGCACGCCGCAATCGCGGCAGTAAGACCCTTCTTTGAGAAGTGGCTGGAGAAACACCACGGCGTCCTCAACTTCCGATTGACGCAGGTCCTCACCGGACACAGGAGTTTCAGGAGGTTACTGTATCTCTGTGCCTGATAGGGAAAGAAGAAACGTCTGGGTGTCACTACTGCGAGAATCGCTCGGAGGATACGATGGGGCATATAGACTCGCGCCCGGCATTATTGCGAGGCGAGACTGAATGGGAAGCGGTCGTCTTCTTCTTTGAAGCAGTTATGCTAGCGAAGGAGGAGGCGGGCGCCGTGAGAGGGAGCGCAGCCTCAATCTCACAACCCAGCCGGACGGCATCGGAAGTGGCGAAGCGACTTTCAGCCACCGTACGACAGCGGACGGCAAATAATGCCCGACTCGCCGTCCGATCATGAACAATGCCCGGGTCGACGGCGAGTCTAGTTCCATGCGCGCCTCAAAGAGCTGTCAGCAATCTGACCGGGCCCCCCTCAGAGGGCCAAAGCCTTTTGGGGTCGTAGGACCGTCTTATCAGGTAACTGTGGCCCCGGAACGTAAAGGGCTATTGAAGGACACCATGGATTTTAGTCAGTATAGGTCTGACAGTCCCTCTCATTCTGCTCGGGTAAGAGGATTCATTGGATGATTTTACAAGGTAAAAAAATCGAGAGCCAAGCGCCTGTCGGGACCACGGAACTGCCCTGCGCTGGGTGGATTTTAGTACGAGTCTGACAATTCTTTCCGCTTCCAGAATAGAGGAAGAACTCATTTCATTTTTTAAAACTTCAAAACGAAAAACAAAACTTTTAGAAAAAAAAAAGCTTTTTGAAAAAAAAAATAGTTATTATTGGAAGTCGGTTACAAAAAGTCGAGAAAATAAGAAACAAGTCACCAGTCAGTTCCAATAACAACTTGTCCATTCAAAAGTTATTTTAGGTTGTATTACACTTTTTTTTTAGAAGCCAGTTTCATATTTTTTCAAAAAGCCTTTTTTTATTTTAGCCTTTTTAGTGGGTACAGACTTCTTTTTTTAGCGTGGTAAAATCATCAAATGAGTCCCACCGGGGCAGGGCGGGAGGGACTGTCAGATTCGTACTAATTAAAATCCACGGTCCTCCTTCAATAGCCCTTTATGTTCCGGGGTCACGGTATTGAGACAAGTCCCCCGACCCCGGCAGGCTTTGGCCTTCTAGAGGGGGGGGCCCGTTATCATGCTGACACTCTATGAGGCACGCGTGGAACACAACGTGCCATCGACCCGGGCATGATCCATGGTCGGACAGCGAGTCGCCCATTACTCGTCGCCCGCATGCCCGCGCCTAAAGTGGCCGGAGATCGTCTTGCAACGTCCGTCACCGTGGGCGTCTAACACTGCGGCTGGGGTGGAGGGAGGACGCTGTCCTCTCTTTCACGCGGCGCGCCTCTTCCTTGGCGAGCATTATTACTTCACAGAAGGAGGCGACCGCTTCCCACTCCGTCTCACCCCGCAGCATGGCCTCGACCAATGTCAAGCGCGAGAAGTCTCCGCCTATCGCCGCCCTGAGGACACGGCGGTGCTCTGCCCACGCGGGGCAGTCCTGCACCGTATACTCCACCGTGTCCTCCGGGTGATCCTCGCAGTGGTGACACCGAGACGTTTCCTCCTTTCTCCTCAGACACAGGTACCTACCGAAACAGCCGTGTCCGGTGAGGACCTGCGTCAGGCGGAAGGTTAGGACGCCGTGACGCCTATCCAGCCACTCCTCAAAGAGATCAGAGAGTAAATGTGATGTAAATGTTTTTAAACAAAAGAAAAATTTTCCAAATCTGTCCAGGCGTCACCGAAAAATCGGGGAACATAAATAACAAAAGGTTACGACGAATTGGGAACCTCCTCCTTTATTTCGAAGTCGGTTGAGAAACAAAAACCAAGCGTAAAATATCATTTCTGTAGGAAATCGGTGACTTTGTTTCTTATTTCCTTGATTTTTTTGCCGCCGACTTCCGAAAGAGTTGAAGAGACATTTTGTCCGAAAGAGACATTTTGTTCTTTTAGTAGGTACAGGTGCTGTCATTTATTGAAGAGTTCCCACGATTTTGTCCAAGATCGGGTCATGAGATCCTGACCAAGTAAACATAGGACGTTATTGAAGAGATTCCTCCTTTTCTCCAAGACTCCGTCATGACCTAGTAACCATGGGACCATCTGTTAAGATACCCTTTCAAACAAAAGAAGAATAAAATTACCCAAATCGCTCCAGGCGTCATTGAGAAATCTGGGAACATACATAAAAAAAATGCCGACGAATTGTGAACCTCCTCCTTTTTTGAAGTCGGTTAAAAAATAAGATCTTCTTAACATTATTACAAACGAACCACTCGTTATTCCTCGTTAACCTACTAGTGTTATAAATACGAAATTAAAGTCTATAAGTCTAATCCGTTTTTACGTCCAAACGTCTGAACCGATGTTGATGAATTTTGATACAGAGATAGATGGGACTCTAGACATGGTTATGGGCTATACATAAAGGCGGTTGGGGTGTTCAAAGCCGCGGGCAAAAGCTAATACGTCAAAAAATCTATGGATTCCTACAAAAAATAACTCCAGATTAGAACAAAATACAAGCCGCCATATCTCTGGTTGGTTACGGTTTAGAAACTTAATTTTTTTTTTCATGAACTTCTTAGGTAGTAGTCTAATTACGCCCAAAGTTTCATCCATGGCGAAAGAAAAAAAAATTGATGCCAAGGTCCGTACTAAAAGTTGCAAACCCCTTTAATTAGATATTATTTTACAATAAAATCAAAATAAATGTTAACATTCCGCGCAGAACGTTAAATAATATAACATCTTAACTAATTAAATAAACCTTCATACACTGATTTTCTCATCTATCGCCACTCTATGATAACATGGATTTCGTTAAAATTCAATTTTCCTTCCTTTAATGTTCAGGTACGTTTCTATTTTTTTACACAAGGACTGCTTTAATTTAATCAGTGATAAAAATCAAACGATAAAATCAATGAATCAAATCAAATTTTTTGATCAAAGATTTTATCCAAAAAATCAGAAGCAGGACACAAATATTATTATCACCAATGTAAGGTAGATTCCTATAAACAGAACTAGTGCATCAGTAATTTATTAGTGATTCAATAATTCGAAAATTTGCTGCACCAATTTTGACGACCAAAAATAAAGATTGTGGGAACATTAAATCGTGAAATGGTACTAAAAAAAAACCTTTTTAATTACTTCGCTAAGAAGACCAAAACAAGTGGCAATTACTCTCAATTTGTTTTGTATTTACACATACAACAGATTTATTTATTTTTTCGTGGTAAAATCATCAAATGAGTCCTCCCACCCCGGGCAGGGCGGGAGGGACTGTCAGACTTGTACTGACTAAAATCCACGGTGTCCTTCAATAGCCTTTTATGTTCCGGGGTCACGGTAATGAGATAAGTCCCGCGACCCCGGCAGGCTTTGGCCCTCTAGAGAGGGGGCCCCGTCATTATGCTGACGCTCTTTGAGGCGCGCGTGGAACACAACGCTCCGTCGACCCGGGCATGGTCCATGGTCGGGCTGCGAGTTGCCCTTTACTCGCCGCCCGCATGCCCGCGCCTACGGTGGCCGGAGATCGTCTTGCGACGTCCGTCGTCGTGGGCGTCCACCACCACGGGACATACAACAGATTTGAGGTCAAACTCATTTTTCATCAGTTTTCGTTGATAGAACGTGACTCAACTTGTAGGTAATATGCCATTGCAACACTTACGTATCGCGAATTTTAGAAAATAATTACAGTTGGTCAACTCTGATGGCCAGTCTGTCCAAAAAATGTCGCTAGATTTATTTTTTACCTCTATACAAGGTGTTAAAAAATGAACTGCAGGAATTTCGTGTGCGTACTCGGTATCAAAAACCAAGTACATTCCAAAGAAAAAAACATTTTTTCGAGCCTTTTTTTTCAAAAAAAATTTTTTTTTCAAGCATTTTTTTTTTGGTCATGTTAATGAATTTGATTGCTCTTTGAGGTCGTTCACCCGTATGTAGCGTTCACAGCTGATCCCAACTTTCCCATCACATTTTGCAGACTTTGGACTGGCAATTTATCGAAATACTTACAAATAACTTATTTTATTGGCCATATTAATAGGCCAATAGAAATATGCTTGAAAAAAAAATTAATAATTTTGTAAAAAAAAAATTGAAATTTTTTTTTTTTTTTTAAAGTGCTCAAAAACAAATTTTTTTTTTTTGGAATATACTTGGTTTTTGATACCGAGTACGCACACGAAATTCCTGCAGTTGATTTTTTAACACCCTATATGACTGAAAGTGGCAAAAAATGCTAGGGACATAAATACCATAATATATGTATTTCCAAAATAATTTTAATTATGAAATGCAAATTTTCAGTTTTCGCTTCCACATTTTCCTTAAGACTAAACCTGCAATTTGAAAAACCTCAAGACCTCTTACGAGAAATCAATCACTGGCTATCGGAATAAAAGCATTTCTGATTTCCCAATGTTTACCCAGAATTTACAGATTAAAATCAAGTGGTCACGTTTTATCGCACTTATACATCATATCGGTGCGCTGCTGTTCTAAAACCAAACATGCTATCTAATTTGCATAAAATTATTTATATAAAAACTTAAAATAAATGTGGAACGGTCTGTTGGTTAGTAGAAATTAATATCGGATGTTTAAAGTATCAAAGAGTATGTGAAAAGAATTTTATTTAAATTACTTAAACTCTCAGTTCTAATTTATGTTTATTTTTATTAAATTTATATTTTAGCGTTACCAAAATATCTGTATAAGGTACGAGTATATACATCTATTGGCCCAAGTAGCCTGAAATAAAGTGGTCATTTATTTATTTATTAGTACTAATATTAATGTTTACTTATTCAACATTATTGTGTTTACGTATGTAATACTCGTAGGTTAGGCCCATTCACTTCACACGTATTTTCTCTTTCTTTTCTCACACACTGTAGTCTAAGTTTCTTTTTCATGTCTCCTTTCACCAGTCTACAAGGAAATAAGCAGTACCCTTGTACTTACTCAATTATTATTTTTAGTAATTAAGGTATCAAAAAGAGAAGTTGTATTATACAAGCCGGATACCCACCAGCCGAAACCACTTTTATATTTATCTATACAAACAAAGTCGTCAAACAACTGCTAGTCGAAGATAAAAAGAAAACAATTGCACTTTATCAAATTATGGATAGGTACGTATAATAATATATAATCTTATCCACGATAACTTTAATATTCCTATAATTACTACACTTACACGACAGTTGGAATTATCAGTTGTGTGTAAGTGTCTGAATATGGTGGAATATACCAAATGTTTGTTTGTTTTGCTGTTAGCGGTTTCGGCAATAAAATGTGAAAATTGCGTTACATATGATTTCCAATCAAATTTTGATGACAGCTTCAATCATGGAAACCCTTTATGTGCTGGTATGGCCTCCTGGACAATGGGGAACTACAGTTCTCTTAACATACCGAGTCCTAACGAAGAAACCGATTTATTTATAACTCCCGATGAAAGCTTGAGTTGCGTGTCGTCATACGGTTTCGAGATGAGGTCGGCCGGTATTGTGGAGGTTTACGTTTACATGGAGTCCACATCGCAGCGGGACCAGATCATAGTGCTTGCTAATGAGGTCTCGAGCAGTGTAAACAATGTCGTCACAGGCACGGCCGTTCTGACGCCCCTCAACACCAACTACTTCAATGGATGGCACGTTCTAAGAATAAAATTGTTCGGCCCAGAAATTTTTAGTGGATACGTAAGTTTTTTTTTATATTGTACTCTTATGTATTTTTTTTTTTGGGATTTGTTTCACGGAAGATAAAAGAAAATTTGTAAATGAAAGGGGTTTGAACATTTTTATAGGGGCCGTGTACCAGGTGTCATCCGCCATTTTGATTTTTTTTCAAAACGGCGGTCACGAATGAAACTTTTTTGATTTTTTTTTTCAAAACGGCGGTCACGAATGAAACTTTCATAAATCGATAGATCACATCAATGCAAACATAAAATGTAATCGGCAAAATCTCGTAAAGCGTCACGTTTCCGAGTTATGAGCTGTCAAACATGAGCAAATTGTGACACATTTTTTCTTATTTTTTTAATATTTTGTTGTTTACTGATCAAAAAGAATACTTCCGCAATAAAACTAATTGAATATTAGGTTTTCCACGCATTTTAAATGTTGAAATTGCGTTAAACGAAATAATCCTATCTAAAAGCATTTGAAATGGTGGTAAAAAAGTCTTCCTGTATACGATCTTCAATCACAATGAAGTAGTAGTATTCGAAGAGATTAAAGAATTTCAAACAGACTCATGTGCTGTGGCTTATAATCCGCAAATTAAAATAGGTATGTTTGTTATCATAAACATAAATAATCGCTACAAGCTAATAAATGATAAATTTTGAAAGTACAATTTCAAACAACAATGTAAAGGTTAAATAATAATATTGTCATTTACTTGTACTTTCAAATAAAACAAGGAAATAATTTAGTTCCATTTATGTATGAAACTTAGAAGATTCCATCTTATCGTGTCCACCTACTTCAGAACGATTATTAAGAGTTTCAACAAGTACAATAATATTTTTTTCGTACCACTTGCTCAAAAAAGTGACATACTATGCCACAAAAAGCGAACATAACAATAGTCATTTTTAATCTGTTAAAAACAGGGAAAGAAAATTGTACTGAATTTCATTCATCCTCTAGGGGGAGAATGTGATTTAAATTTGGAATACTTTATACTGAACTACATCTGTGTTTACACCATTGAGTTTGTATATAAACACATCTTCACATACATCTTTTTGAAAAAGGAATACGCATTTATTATGCAGTTATGATTATTAAATAAAATTACGAAAACCGACGAGGCCGTATGAGCTTGATGCCTTTGCTTTTCCGACAAAAAAATATTAGTCTTAGAATTTGCCGCGTCTTTGTTTTCTTCAAATACATAAACGTTAAGTTTATTTTAATTAATTTTTATTGTCGTTAGTTTTAATAAATGCTTATCTCAATATTATTATTGTGTTCATTTTTTCGCAAATGGTACGAAAAGTAGAGTATTTTCCTCGGTGATAAAGCTGTCTTAGTCTTGGGTGAACTTAAATCCCTCGCTACACTCAGGACTCGTCTTAAATCCCTCGCTTCGCTCGTGATTTAAGTTTATAACACCCTCGCTACGCTCGGGAGTAAACCTCGAGTCCTTCATTACGCTCGCGATTTAAATCGTCACCCGCGACAGAAGACACTGCTTTATCCCCTTGGTTAATAATCTACTATTTTACAATAAGTCAGAAGATTAACATGATAACAGGCCATAATATAGAAATCATGAAGCTAGGAAAATAAACAAACCATATTACCGTAGATAGCGAGTGTTGAAAAAACATAACAGATTTAAATACTCAATAACTTGTTTGTTAAATTTCCAAGTAATGACACACAACATCTTAAATCAATGATCGATGATTGGGTTTAAAACAAAAATAATTTAAAAGATAAATTTCCTTTTTCAGATAACATTCCTCGGAGTAGCAGCACCAGAATCTAAAGTCATTATAGACTCCTTCCGATACATCCCACCACTATACGACGACGATTGTCACGTCTATGATGGAGATTTTGTCACTTCCAAACCAGAAGTAAAAGAACCGGAAGAATGCGTCGCTTACGATTTCGAAACAGACTACGAATCAGTTTTCGATAATAATAGAGGACTATGCACAGGCTTTACACGCTGGAATTTGAATCAATACACTTCATTACCAATTGAAAACCCAAGTTCAGAAAGTCTTCAGTTCATTTCTCCACAAAATGTTATCAGTTGCGTTTCCTCATTTCCATTCGAAGCAAATTATAACGGTATAGTGGAAGTTAACGTATACATTGAATCAGCAGACACGAGTGATCAAATTACTGTACTTCTAAATCAAATAGAAGATGAAGCTAATGATGTGGTGATTGGAAACGCCGGAATTTCACCCTTGGTTTCAAACTATGTTGACGGATGGCATGTCTTGAGAATTGTTATTCCAACACGTGGCCGATTTATAGGATACGTAAGTTCTAATTATCCTAATTATTATGTACTACTTTAAATATCAATGGTTTCATCCATCATTATCAACTTAAACACACACACAGCCAAGTTCTAAGCATATATAAAATATGTTTTATTTTGATACATATATGCTTAGAACTTGGCTGTGTCAACTTTGTTCTAATATGTTACAGGGATTTAAGGACAAATCTCATGAAAGCAATATTTCTCGTTTTAAAACGTTAAAACACTGTTTAAAAAACCTATTTCCCTGATTAAAATTTTAAGATTCTATTATTATTATTTTCAGATATCCTTTTTGGGTTCAGCATCGGAAGAATCTATTGTCCTCGTTGATTCCTTCAGATACATCCCACCAGGACTAACAAACGAGGAATGTAACATTTATAAAGAAGATGTATTTCAAACTACAACACCAGTTCCTACAACTGTTGCTCCGATAGGCACGGGAAAAGAATGTGTCACTTATAATTTTGAAACCGATTTCGAAAAATCATTTGATACTGACAATGTACTATGTAATGGATATTCTTCCTGGCATCTTGGAGATTACCATTCCCTGGCTATTGAGACGATTGATCCTCACAGTAGCACTTTCATTGCCCCTAATGAAACTTCGAGCTGCATTTCTTCGTTCGTCTTCAGAATGATGCCAGGTGGTGTTGTAAAAGTGAACGCATACATGAACTCAGCATCAAATCTAGATTACATTATAATTTTGGCTAACAAACGCGTGCCTTCTGGGGATGACACCGTAGCTGGATTCCAATTATATCACGCTTCCAACGCTAATTTCGTTGAAGGATGGAACGAGTTAAAATTAACTGTAACAGATTTTTCAGTTTTTGACGGCTATGTAAGTATCCCTTATGTAATTCTTCAGCTCAGAGACCTTCATATTTTTTCATGTCACTATTATACGAGAATTTTTGCATTTTGCAAAGGCGTCCCGGTTAAAACACTTCACTTTTTATGTCCAAAATATTCAATCAAAAAGATTTTTTTTTCGTTAAGAAGGAAAATGAAGTCAACTCACACGGGATAAGTAGGTATTTTAATGATGAGAAGGAAACAATGTTTTACAAATCCTAATTCCTTGTAAAGTTCGCAGTAAAACAAATACTCAACGACTCCTGTCAAGAGTGTAAAAATTTAATGTGTTATTAGTAACAGTTTTCACTTAGATAATCTGAAAATTATTCATATACAGGGTGGAATTTTGTAATGCCACCTGGAGGGAAAGTACCTACTGCAGATAGAAAATTTTACTCATTCCTTTATTTTTTAATAGAAAGCAAACTGCATTCAAAGATTCCAAGAGAATGGAGCCCATTTCGAGCAAGTAATTAGTTAGTTTACCATTTTTTGTAAATAATTAAATTAATTTAAGATTACCTGGTTTTCCTTTCATTTATTTCATTTATCATGTTTGTTAGAGAGATTTCAGCCTTATAATTGACCCTAACGATCGATGCAATAAAAGTACAGGGTATAATTTTTTTAAGATTTTAGCCGGTTCGATTCCCGCCCGGGTGTGGGAGAAGAGAATTTTCGAAAATCTTCGAATGCAGTTTGCTTTCTATTCAAAAATAAAGGAATGTTTCCTTTGAGTAAAATTTTCTATCTGCAGTATTTCCCTCCAGGTGGCATTACAAAATTCCACCCTGTATAAGGAAACTATTATTATAATTGAACAATAATTTTACTACCTACATGGTTTTCATAAGCATTCATAATAATCCTCACCTTGATTGGCATTTATATTTTGGAGTTGTGTAAATTGGTGCGCAAATATCCCGAAACATATAAAACACGAGGAGATATACAAACAAGCCATTCCCTTCGTCATCAGAACAGATTAAATTTGCCTCAGTCCCATCTTAAAATGCACTCTTCTAGTCCATATTCAATGTCAATAAAAATATATAATAAATTACCAGAGTATTTAAAACAAATAGAGAAAATAAATATATTTTTAAGGAAAGTAAAAGAATTTTTAATTAATAAAAGCTATTACTCATTAGACGAATTTTTAAATGATAAGTAAATAAAGTTTAACTACTAATTTGACTGGAGGAAAACCAAACTATAAATACCAAACTAGAAATACTTAAATAATTAAATGAGAGTTAGTTAATATATTAATACAGTAATAAATTAAATATAAATAAATACATAAAATATAACTAAATACAATGCTGCCAGCGTTCTGGGCACTTGCCCCATTGACAGCGATGTGGATGAATTTTTTGACGCCATGTAAATTTTTAATTTTAGTTTTAATTTAGTTATTTATGTAAATATTTTAGTTTTATGTCAATATTTGTGTTAATAGTTGTCACAACTTACAATTAATTACATGAAATTTAATTGAGCAATACAATAAATTAAAATTATATAATATAAACAATTAAAAATTATCATATTTAAATATTAAATTTCTATATAAATTAATGATAATGATAATAGGAAATATCGATAAAAAACGCTCTTCCTCTCTCCAACCATATCCAAACTTTGCTGTGCCCGACAGGGTCCATAATTGTTTCTCTCTATTAGTATTTTTACCACCTGTATTATGTACATTATGGATTGCAATAAATCATTTGAATTGAATTGAATTGAATTGAATAAACTTTTTAAAAGAACGTTCATCATTCAAATTCTTCGCTAAAATGGTTACATCCCAACGGATTGCTGTTCCGATGGTGACTGCAACCACAAATAGCATATAAGATCCTAATACCTATGTGTCAAACAACAGAGTAAAATCTTATTTGTTTACAGATTACTCTACTCGGTTCGACTGCAGAAACATCCATCGTTTTGATCGATTCGTTCAGCTACACTCCACCTAACTCCTCCGACACCTGTGAAATCTATTGAAGCTGAAGTTTCGGCTAGTGTTATCTGCCGTCATAATTATTGTTGAAAGTAAGGCTGCCTCCACCGTTGATTACAAAATTATATGATATATGCTTAAGTAAGATTTTAATTTAATTTGTAACAGGATAGTTGTGGTATTATTTTTAAGACGTAAGAGCCGTAAGCACTTCCGCTGTTTAATTTAAATGGTAACAAAAAAATACTCATCATCATCATCATCATCAGCCTATAAATGTTCCCACTGCTGGGACACAGGCCTCCTCTCTGTGAGAGGGAGGAAAAATACTCACTAAGGGTTTAAAAAAAGCGGAAATCCGAAGCGTGTGTGGTGGAATGAGCTGGACTACCACCACTATAATTAATAACAATCGATGGGGATGTCTAGAAAAAGGGAAAACAAGCTTTATTTATTAATTTCTAAAAATATTTGTACAAATAAAAAGATTTTTATAAACTTGGTTTTGCTTCCAACAATCGGACGTAAGATTTGAACCTGAATCAACTCCATAACAATTAGATTTAGTTTACTTTTTTTTCTCAAGCATTACGTGATGCAACGAAAATAAATTGCAACGTTTTATAACTATACTAATATTTACTTGCTAAGAAATATGTTATTAAAAAGTTATTTCAATAATTTTCAGAAACAGTTTTCTAAAAGTCACACTTATCAAAGAGATATCAGTGTTTTGAATATTTTTAATAAACATTGCATAAAGAAGCTGTTCTATTGATTTTACTGAAACACTATGGTTATACTGCAGGTCAACGTTACAAAAATCACCCGTTTTAAAGTTACCCGTTGAAAAAGGCTACAAAAGCACTCACTAACGGCCTTTCTCAAAACCTTCCTTTGGTTTTGCATTACTAGATATATGTATAAATAGCTTTTCTATCTCTAGTATCGCAAAATCAGAGATAGAGGTAGAAAAAAGGCAAAACCGGAGATAGATTTAATATTGGGAACAGCCGTTTTCACAGCATCATCAGCCTAGCCTTCCCATACATTCCCACACTATTGTGGGATCGACTTCCATTCTAACCATATATGGCAGAATACCTGCAATTTACATAAAACAACTTAACGATTTGACTTTCACAATATATTGTTTCTGACCATTCGTAAAGAACTTCCAAAGATGTACCTACAAATGACAGACGGGACCAACGAAGTAAAGTGCTATGCGAGGTTTGGAAGGATCTTGGATATTATATTTGGGAATGATAATCACCTAGGGTGCACCTTGGAAATAACACCTTATTATAATTTATCTAAACTAAACATTAAAACAAAAATGTCATAAAAAAAATAAAGACGCTTTTAATTTACTTCAACATCTGAAAACGTTAACGGTACAATTTAATTTTTAACCGACTTCAAAAAAAGGAGGAGGTTCTCAATTCGTCGGAATCTTTTTTTTTTATGTATGTTCCCCGATTTCTCGAAGACGCCTGGACCGATTTGGAATTTTTTTCTTTTGTTTCAAAGGGTATACTACCCAAGTGGTCCCATGATCATCAGGTCAGGATCTGATGATGGGATCCCAGGGAAATCGAGGGCAACCTTCAAATTTTATAGGCACATAGTACCATTTTCATATATTTTCTAAAGCTTTTCAAGTATTTGCATCTGATAATCATCATCTCAGGTGGATGAGCTGATGGTGGAAGGTACAACTCCTCAACGGCTTGGAGTAGGCATCGACTGATTAAGTTTGTGTTCGCATATCTCCGGAACTACAAGTCCGATTTAAGTAATTCTTTTTTTGTTGTACTAAGTATTGTTTAACTTACGGAATACTGCAAGTTTCATCAAAATCGGTTCAGTAGTTTTTGAGATAGGGAATTCTATTAGGTTATTGTGCACTTGAGCGATGTTATTACCGGTGCTACGGATTACAAAATTTTAGTGCACATGTAAGAGAATGATTTATTTGACAAGAATTTGGGTTGAATATTTAAACTAAAAAGAGTAAAATAAAAAACTTTTTCAAAAAAAATGTAACCGCCTTCGAAAACAACCACAAAAAAGGGTAAAATAACCTACAAAATAACTTTTCTTTCAGAACTCGGTGGCAAAAAAGACAATGAAATGAAAAAATAAATAAAGGCACCGACTTCTGAAAGAAAAGTTATTTTGTAGGTTATTTTACCCTTTTTTGTGGTTGTTTTTGAAGGCGGTTACATTTTTTTTTCATGTGCTGATAAAATTATATTATGAGTTGATTTGGTGAGATTAGCTAGATTGCCATAATATAGCGTCTATTTAGGGACTTTCTATTTATCTTTGGCATATTTTGATTGTTAATGATAATGTAATCTATATATATAAAAGCAAAAGGTCACTCATAGGACACGAAATCTCAGAAACTACCAGTGCTAGGAGTTTAAAATTTTGCATAGGGGTTCATTTTAGGACGTAGGTGCTCGCTAAGACGGGATTTTGCGAAATTCCACCCCTAAGGGGTTGTTTTTGGGGTTAATAGTTTGTATGAAACTTTGTTGCTACAAGTACTAGGAGTTTCAAATTTTGCATGCGGGTTCTTTATAGGAAGAAAGTGCTACTTACGAAAGGGGTTTTTCGAAATTGGACCCCTAAGGGGTTGTTTTTGGTGTTGATAGTTTGTTTGAAACTTCGTTATTATAAGTGCTAGGAGTCTCAAATTTTGCGTGGGGGATATTTTTAGGAGGTAGATGCTCACTTAGACGGGATATTGCGAAATTCGACCCCTAAGGGGTTGTTTTTGGTTTTGATAGATAGAGGTCTCAAATTTTGCATGGAGATTCTTTTAAGGACAAAGATGCTCACTAAGACGGGATTTTGTGAATTTCGACCTCCAAGGGGTTGTTTTTCGGCATGGATAGTTTGTATGAAACTTTGTTACTACAAGTACTACTAAGGGTTTCAATTGTTACATTAGGGTCCTTTTTAGGACGTAGGTGGTACTTAAGACGGGATGTTGGGAAATTCGACCCCAGAGGGGTTGTTTTTAGGGTTGATAGTTAGGGAGTCTCAAATTTTGTAAGGGGGTACTATTTAAAAAGTGGGTGCTACCTAAGACGGGATATTGCGAAATTCGACCCCTAAGGGGTTGTTTTTGGTTTTGATAGATAGAGGTCTCAAATTTTGCATGGGGATTCTTTTAAGGTCAAAGATGCTCACTAAGACGGGATGTTGTGAATTTCGATCCCAAAGGGGTTGTTTTTCGGCATGGATAGTTTGTACGAAACTTTGTCACTACAAGTACTAAGAGTTTCAATTGTTACATTAGGGTTCTTTTTAGGACGTAGGTGGTACTTAAGACGGGATGTTGGGAAATTCGACCCCTGAGAGGTTGTTTTTAGAGTTCATAGTTAGGAGTCTCCAATTTTGCAAGGGGTACTATTTAAGAAGTAGGTGTTACCTAAGACGGAATATCGCGAAATTCAATCCCTAAGGGGTTGTTTTTGGGGTTAACAGTTTGTATGAAACTTTGTTGCTACAAGTACTAGGAGTTTCAAATTTTGCATGCGGGTTCTTTATAGGAAGAAAGTGCTACTTACGAAAGGGGTTTTTGAAATTGGACCCCTAAGGGGTTGTTTTTGGTGTTGATAGTTTGTTTGAAACTTCGTTATTATAAGTGCAAGGAGTCTCAAATTTTGCATGGGGGATATTTTTAGGAGGTAGATGCTCACTTAGACGGGATATTGCGAAATTCGACCCCTAAGGGGTTGTTTTTGGTTTTGATAGATAGAGGTCTCAAATTTTGCATGGAGATTCTTTTAAGGACAAAGATGCTCACTAAGACGGGATTTTGTGAATTTCGACCTCCAAGGGGTTGTTTTTCGGCATGGATAGTTTGTATGAAACTTTGTTACTACAAGTACTACTAAGGGTTTCAATTGTTACATTAGGGTCCTTTTTAGGACGTAGGTGGTACTTAAGACGGGATGTTGGGAAATTCGACCCCAGAGGGGTTGTTTTTAGGGTTGATAGTTAGGAGTCTCAAATTTTGTAAGGGGGTACTATATAAAAAGTGGGTGCTACCTAAGACGGGATATTGCGAAATTCGACCCCTGAGGGGTTGTTTTTGGTTTTGATAGATAGAGGTCTCAAATTTTGCATGGGGATTCTTTTAAGGTCAAAGATGCTCACTAAGACGGGATGTTGTGAATTTCGATCCCAAAGGGGTTGTTTTTCGGCATGGATAGTTTGTACGAAACTTTGTCACTACAAGTACTAAGAGTTTCAATTGTTACATTAGGGTTCTTTTTAGGACGTAGGTGGTACTTAAGACGGGGTGTTGGGAAATTCGACCCCTGAGAGGTTGTTTTTAGAGTTCATAGTTAGGAGTCTCCAATTTTGCAAGGGGGTACTATTTAAGAAGTAGGTGTTACCTAAGACGGAATATCGCGAAATTCAATCCCTAAGGGGTTGTTTTCGGTGTTGATGATTTGTATGAAACTTTGTTATTTATAAGTGCTAGGAGTCTCAAATGTTGCAACTTTGCATGGTCGTTATTTTTAGGACGTAGATGTTCACTAAGACGGGATTTTTGGAAATTCGACCACTTAGGGGTTGTTTTGGGATTGATAGTTAATGATCTCAAATTTTGCATGGGGGTTCTTTTTAGAACACAGGTTTTTAGAACTAAGAGAGGGTTTTGCGAAATTCGACCCTTGAGTTGTTGTTTTTGAGGTTGATAGTTTGAATCTTTAGTACTACAAGTGCTAGAGACTCAATTTTGCATCCGGGGTTTATTTTTAGAATGAAGATGCTCATTAAGACGGGATGTTCCGAAATAACCCCTCTTTGAAGAGTAGCTGTAGAGGTGTCACGACCGCGACGTCCTCTCCTTGCACTTGACACAGGTCTTCACCGGACACGTAAGTTTCGCGATGTTCCTGAGTCTGATTGAGAGGGATGAAACGCCTGGATGTCACCACTGCGAGGATCGCCCGGATCACCTGGAGCATACAGTGCAGGACTGCCACGCTTAGACAGAGCACTGTCGTGTCCTCACGGAAGCGAAAGGCGGCGACCTCTCGCACCCGGCATTTGTCGAGGCCTTGCTGCGGGACGAGCCGGAATAGGAAGCGGTCGCTTCCTTCTGCGAAGCAGTCATGCAAGCAAAGGAGGAGGCGGGTCGCGTGAGGGAGATGACAGCGTCCACCTCACGACCCAATCGCCGCGGGAAACGCTCACGGCAACGGACATCGCGAGGCGATTTCTGATCATGGACCTTGCCCGTGTCGACGGCGCGTTGTGTTCCATGCGCGCCTCAGAGCTGTCAGCAAAATGACGGGGCCCCTCTTAGAGGGCCAAAGCTTTCCGAGGTCGCGGGACTGTCTCATAAGGTAACCGGTACTACATGTCTGACAGTCCCTCCCGTCCCGCTCTAGGTGGGAGGAGTCATTTGGAGATTTTAGAACGATAAAAAAGGGGTTGTTTTGGGATACTTAGGAGTCACAAATTTTGCATAGGTTTGTTCTTTTTAGGACTTTTAGTTATTGGGGTTGATAAAATTTAGATTTAGATTTTCCAAATGGTTTTCAAGAAAGAGGGTGGCCGGGAGTAGAAATTCACAGAGGCAAAGTTCGAAATACGCGCGGACGAAGTCGCGGGCGAAGTGCTAGTTTTCAATATTTATCAATGTTCAAAGCACGTTTGTCATAAAAACTCACATATTACTTTTTTACATTTTAACTGAGTCTGTTCAGTGCATTCGAGGCAAATTAAGTATGATAGATGAGACAGACGGTCTCACGAATGAACACGAATATATCTGGACACATATCGACCGAAAATGTTGCTTACTGTCCTGATGACGTCAAAGATTTATTGGAAACAATGACACTAGTAAAGACTCAGAATCCTCAGAATAATGACTATCATTATTCTGAGAGTAAAGATATGGAAGTCGCCACAGATAAAACAAGTACTACCTACACTTTTCTGATTGGTTATCATGGCCTGTGCGCAATCTATTACGATTAGATTATACTTATAGTGCCAACCCCTTATTTTAAATCTCACGTTTACGTACCTACATAATTATATCGATAAAAATAAGAACCGAGTTCTTAACAATAAAACAAGTCTTTGCCAATACTAGGAAACACTTGTCACCTGCATTGCTGTATTTTCCCTTTATCTAGATAGTATGGAACCAGCTAAATGCTTAGTCCATGCTATAAGTCTATGTTCAATTATGACAAGCGACCTGCTTGTGTGTCAATTTTACGAATTCGATAAAAATTGTCAATGATGTTGCTGAAGATTCACGAAGTGATTCGCGTTTAGGAATATAGCTTAAAGTAGCCGTTTTAAACCCACTGTTGTTATTTTTTTAAACTTGGAATCGACATTTTTGTGATTGTAACATAATTATTATCTATACAGGGTGATTTGTAATTCGATGCGGTCCTTGAAATGGGTGATACTAGAAATAAGGTTATTTGCAACAATTTTAACCCCGACAACATGGGGTCTAAACTGACTGGTTTTGGAGATATCGAACTTTAAAGGTTTTTCGAAAAAAATTTACCTCTCCATCATTAAGTGCTTATTGTTAGAAAGTAACGATGGTTACCACTTAGAATTTATACTTTTCATTGACTCAAAAAGCTAATAACAGTTTGGACAAAAACCACAGAAAAAAAATGTTGGGTCGAAAAACTTTACAACCAAATTTCATTGATTAGTAACAACCCTAATTTTCTGGTCAGAGACTAACTAAAAGTGGGTACTGTGGCACCATTTTAGAAAGGTAATGAGGCAAGAAAGTTTTTCCTGTAATTTGTAAACCAAGTGTCATACATTTATTTTTTTAAATATGCTTTGAAACACAAGGGAAGTTTTAACAAAACTTCAAAACAGAAACTTTATGACACTTAATTTCCCAAGATATGATTAGTTTTATAACAAACTTGTATCCAATAGATTAAGTCGTTCATATTCTATCAGAAAAGTATAAATTCTAAGTGGTGACCATAGTTACTTTCTAACAATAAGCACTTAATGATGGAGAGGTAGAAATTTTTTGAAAAACCTTTAAAGTTCGATATCTCCAAAACCAGTCAGTTTAGACCCCATGTTGTTGGGGTTAAAATTGTTGCAAATAAGGTCTAGTATCACCCATTTCAAGGACCGCATCGAATTGCAAATCACCCTGTATATTGGCACTCCTCAACCTTTGGTAGGTACGTAATTAATTCAAAAGAAATAAAAAAATCTGTGACCGCACGGTGAGGGCGATCGACTGCACTTAAACCGTGAGCTACTCAACTAAAAAATAAGTTAAAAATAACTAAAACCCGCCTACGAAAAAAACGCGCACTGAAAAGTATAAAACAAGAACAATATTAATTTGACCGATATTGTGCTAGCCGTGGTCGTATGCCACCTAACCAATAAAGATTGTGTGATAAAACCGCAGGTGGCATACGACCACGGCTAGCACAATATCGGTCAAATGAATATTGTTCTTGTTTTATACTTTTCAGTGCGCGTTTTTTTCGTAGTCGGGTTTTAGTTATTTTTAACTTATTTTTTATTACACCATTTTGGGGTTATATTATTAATATTATTTGATATAATAATAAAAGCAGCGAGTGAATTTCAATAATGTACTCATTAAGCCTTTTCATTGTTGATACCCATGTCGATACTGTGCGAAAATATATTTTTCTCCGGGTACGACTTTACATCCCCTAGAGGGCGCCATATTGGATTTGGTGACACGTCACCTACCCTTTAACCAGCGGACAACTGAGACGCTTCTAACAACACCTCATTTGTCATGTAGTGATAAGTAGTTTAGAAGTTATGAGGGAACAGACAAACATACATACATACATACATACCGGTCAAAATCATAACTCTCCTTTTGGCTTACCGTAGTCGGGTAAAAAGTGAAACTCCACTGACATTAAATTTATTTCTATTGTTGAAAAACACTTTAACATAAAAAAAACCCGATATCTATTTTTAATCTACTTTTATTATACCTACGTCCGCTAGTTCCAAATTGCGATTCGATAAAGAATTCTAAGAAATAGTTAATCCCTTTAGATTATAAATTTCGGGCAAAACTATATTAAGGTCTTATCAGATAAGCAGTCAATAAAATCAATTGATTGGGCTGAATATTTTTTTAAATAGGTATCTGAAATTACACAGGACACTAATAATACTTGCAACTTTACTTGATAACTGTTATTTGCAAACAAAGGAAGGTCCGTTCATTTTTAAAGCCAAGATATTTAAATATCTATAAGATTAGGACTACTTTTTGTAGGTATTACAACTATGTATAAATGTAGATGACATAAAAATGATAGATACACCTTGTATGTTATGACATCCAAAAAAACTGGACATGACAAACCGTATACCTACTAGATCGTAATATTTATGGACTATGCGTCCTAACTCCTATTTACGTTATCATCATCATCATCATCAGCTTATAAATGTTCCCACTGCTGGGACACAGGCCTCCTCTCTGTGAGAGGGAGTGGGCCGTAATCTACCACGCGCGCCCAGTGCGGATTGGTAGATGTCACATGTCTTCGAATTTTTGGTTCTAGGACATACCGGTTTTCCTTCACCGTTTTGAGAGCAGTGGTGTTGAAATAAATTACACAAAGTAATGCGCCTGCCGGGTTCGAACCCACAACCTACTACTCGTAAGTCGAGGCCGATAACACTGGGCCACCACTGCTCTCATTTACGTTATAGGTACATGCAATCCATCAAAGTTAGGTAAGGTTTTATGAAATACACAGAAACATATTATTATTAAGTACCTATGAAAACAGTTTTAATTTTGTTGTAAGTTTAAATTAATTATGTTAACAATTTTTTTTTTCTTTCTTCTTCTTCTTTCTAAAAGAAATCAATGTTATAAATATTGTTTTGCTTTGTTATTCTATTCTGATAAGGCGACGAATGGGATTTACCAACATAAAATCCTCTTGTAATTCGTTTAGCAAAACACGACATAAAAGAAAAGATAACATAACTAATAAATCTGTGATGTTAAACGACACTTTAATATTGGATGGCTTTCAGCTGCTTTCAGGCGGAAAGTCCAATTCTTTCGTTTAGACACAAAGAGCACAGTGTGACAGCCTTTGTGTTACTGTTTAGGGGACAGAATACACCGCAATGCGGAAACACAATAAATTTTTATACAATTTCTTACGAGTTTGATTTACCTGAAACTCTAACAATGTTCAGTATTATGTACCTCATCATCTTCTTCCTGCCCTCATCCCATTCTACTTGGGGTCGGCGCAACACGTTTTTTTCTTCCATTCTCCCCTATCAGACGTCACAGTATCACTTACTCTTTTTTCTTTCATATCATTCCTTTGACAATCCATCCATCTTTTCTTTGGCCTTCCTCTTCCTCTTCATCCATTAACATTCATACTATTTAAAAAAGCAGACAAAGACGTGAAATTTATAAAAAAAATATTTGGAATCTGAATATTGCGCCAATAATAATAATTAAGTAAATTATTACAACACAACAAGATTAAGAAATAACTGTTTGTTATTGTAGTTTTGTTTATGGGTTAATTTTATTTAAAATCCCATCACAAGCATGAACCAGAATATTTGCACTTACGCATATTTTTGTACATGATCATTTAAAATGGTGCATGTTAGGAGGGCAATCTTATCAAACAAATAGTTATGAGTATTATTTGGTTTCAGCAACAAGGCAGTTGCCATTTCAGTATCTACCGCGAGAATGACCAACATAACCTATGATATCTTTACCCGTTTATACAATCAATCCATGAACTTCGGAACGTAGGCAAGTTTGTCTGGAAACTCAGCGCCGCCAATCAAGCTCTATTCTAATTCTAATTCGACGAGGGTGGGCGTCAACGTCGGCTGAACTTCCACGTCAGGTGTTACACTTTAGTTTGCACCTAACTGTTACAGTTTATATTGGTTTGGTGTTACCACAAATACTAGCCAGTCGTAGCATTGTTTGTTCTAAGTGTTGCTTGTTGTTCGTTAGATTTATTTATTTGTCCTAAAATCTTTGTCTTAGTTTTGATTTGTGTGTCATTTTATTCACTTTTCCGGAAGAACAGTACAATAGTCTGGAATATTTTTAATATTAAACAGTAATTTAAAAATGACCATTATTAAAGGATTATTTCAACGATCAAAACTGTTTGGTATCTGAATGGCTGCAGAAATTCGGTGGAGGAAGTGTAGGCAGAACGGCCCGGTAGGTGGACGATATTTAGAAGATTGCTGACAAGTTTAGATATGCAAAGGGGAATGACAAGAATCGGGCCGGTTCATGTTGTGTCCAACAGAATTTCTAAATTAAAGATAATTCATAACATAAAACATATGTAATGTGAGAATAATATGCAAAAAATCATTAATTTAATTAATCATTTAAATTTTTTATGTTAACGTTAAAGTTAGAAGTATTGAGTGGTAATTCCATACAAACATTTTTTTTCTTTCGGTGTAGGTACTTCTTATGTAAAACTTATTATACCATTAAACTCTGTAATTGTTTTCCTTTTTAATGATACATAGTTCATCTTTGTTGGGTTTATGGGCCGAGGCTTCAAGGGAAACTTAGCAATATCTTTTTGGGAAGGATGCCACAAAAGGGAGGACGGCTTTACGCAGCAGTGAGTGGAACAGGGCTGCAAATGATGATAATTATTAAGTCGAAAGGAATGTGGAAATGTACAACTATGAAGATAATAATATTGTCGATTATATTATTAGTCATATATGTATAAAAGTTTCACTATCCGGCTCGAAAGACCAAAATGTACATCTACCCCTAACCAACGTCACATAATGCCGCAAAGTATTCTGGCATTATGTGACGTTTGTAACAGTAATTAAGGGTATGATGTGACAACACATGAAAACACATAACTTAAAGTCACATACTAATTTCTACAGCTGAATCGTCCCTAGAACCCTAAGCCCAACTTATCATCTGATAGATAAGTTCAGGATGGTTACAGTCAAATAGTGAACAAGATTTCCAGGTTCGCGAAGGGTACACTCACTGGCAGTTCCGCAGACTCACGAGACTGGTCAAAGATGACTAAAGTCACTATGACAGGCGAAGACAAGAAAATTAAATTCAAATGTTTTTTATTTTTATTTACAATATGATTTAAAGAAGATAGCTGGCAGTGGATGGTTGCGGACTGCTCTAGACCGGAATGGTACATGGTGCGCATCAAATCTTTGATTCTTGGAAGCTTCCAGGAAATGCTTTGTGTATACATAATTTAATATGCTATTCTAAATTGTTTGCAACAGTACCATCATTTAACAATTTATTACATTTTGCTAGAAATGTACAAAATAAGAATGCAAATTATTTTGCCAATGAACTGAAAAGTTATCTCATTTCAATGTAACCCCCACGACCAATTCCTATTTACAGCTAAGACTGGTGAGTATAAGATGCAACTAATGTTGCGCAACACCTCGCCTCGAGTTCAAACCAGGGCAAGTATTAATGTGTTCTAGCACATCTCGTACATACAGTTTTCGTTTATCCTGGAACAATGTAGTAAGGAACCTTAGGCTTATGTAATTGGAACGAAGTTCCTTATCGCGCGTTGCGAAAGGGGGCTAAACGGAAAAAATTAAGACGAAAAGTTGTAACGACACTTTTTGCTATATAGTTTGATTATTAATTCGAGTCAGTAAAATGACAACTGCAACTGTCACTGATACATACAAAATGAAACAAACCTGAACACTGGAAATGTCATTTTACTGACTGGAATTAATGATCAAACTTTAGTAAGCTATTGTAAGCCTTGCGGCGTGCGCATGTTTCTCTGGCTGTCTCTCTCTCTTATAGAAAGCAAGCCAGATATTTTCGTTTCGTCTTTCTATTTCGCATTGAACAGTGTGGTGTCGCGGCGATTATTTTTGTTGAGTGTATACAGTAACTTCGTTCCATCCGGGTGTCCCTTGACACCTCTCAATTTTTTTTTTTCTAGGATTTTCCCTCCAGGTGCGTTTAAAAAAATTTACCTAATCTCAAAAACATTAATAATAAGCCTGTGGTGTATTGGTGTTACCGGGCAAAGATGGCTCGATTAACTCTAACCCCCAGAAGATGATCGCATTCTCACAGGAAAAAGAAAGTTGGTTGTGAATTAAACAGCTTTCAGCTTTTTCGAATTTTCAACTTAATAATGCAATTACCAGTTTTAGTTTCTCTTTTTTTTTAGCGTGGTAAAATCATCAAATGAGTCCTCCCACCCAGGGCAGGGCGAGAGGGACTGTCAGACTCGTACTGACTAAAATCCACGGTGTCCTTCAATAGCCCTTTATGTTCCGGGGTCACGGTAATGAGATCAGTCCCGCGACCCCGTCAGGCTTTGGCCCTCTAGAGGGGGGCCCCGTCAGTTTCTTTTTTCCTTGCAAATGTTTTAAATACAACGCTTTTGGGTATGTCCCCGAAACTTTTCGATAACCGGAAAAATACTCTAATGATGTCTAATGACGTTTGAATTACAAAGATGATATACAAACGTAGGTTCTCAAAATCGTTTAAGGCTAGTTTTTTGAACTTTACGTTGTTTGTCTGAGTATGTATTGCATTAAGACCACACTTATGGCGTGAGAAAAGTTTACTTAGGTGGATCTTAGTATTGTGCATCACAAATTGCATAGTTTACGCTCACATTATCTGTATAAAAAGCGTAACAATATGCAGTGTACCAGGGCGATCAATGCAAAACGGAATCCATTCCGAACGCGATCGTTACGTATCGGACGATCGTTCTGTGCGATTTACGATCAACGATAACGATACTTTCTCGTCTACGTCGTTAAACTGCGCAGATAACATTTGTTTAACCCCGTACGTTGGTTGTGCAGACAGACACATACACTTGTTAACTAATTTTAAGGGACCGTGTCGAGCTGCCAAAGGTGTTGTCAGCTCGTATGATCATTAAATCTATCATTATCTTTTTAGCTTATTTTTCAATCAAAGAAAACGTGAAAATAATAATATAGAAACATCAGACTTACAACAAATGATTATCAATAATTTAAGATTTCAATAAATCGTCATAATCTCATTGACGTGTCGTCATGCAGTCTGCCGCCGATTATCTCGTATTAGAAGCAAGTTTTCATTTTTTTTTTATAATAACACCACAAAATTACTTATTTATATTAATTTATGACCTCATAACACAAATTACTTATGGTATCTTATCGAAAACCCGCATAGGTACTCAACAGTTTTGATTTAGACATGAAAACTTATTATTACAATGTCACAGACTTTTTTAACGTATACAGGTTTATGACTTAACTCAACCTAGATCCTTTAGAGACAGCACTGGACTTACAATTTTATATTCAGGGATACTGATTAACCCGACCAAGACCATATACATTTATATACGTACATAAATAGTTTACAGTACCTATCACTCAAAATCAATACTGACTCCTTATATAGAAGTTCCTAGCTGGACTTGGTATTACATAGATATCTCATCGTCTAACGCTAATTCCGTCCAGCAAACCAGTATATTTTCTCATCCCATCATAAGTTCTACAGGACTTTGACAGTTATATGTAGCATTGGTACGCACCTTTCGTTATCGAGTGTTTATAGAAAAAAAAAAAACTAATAAATTACAAAGAAATAGAGATTCTTAAGTTGGTTTCTCGTACTCAACTGCACGAAATATAAAACTTAGATCAATCGTGGTTCAAGTCACATTCTAAGATAGTGTCTATAAATGTTAAAACGCCTAGAAATTTTAAAAGAGCAACCGAAAACTTAATAACAACGCCTGATAAAATAATTTAACTTTAATATCGTATGATGCACCTATCTCATACATTCAGAGATTTTAAAATAGTAGGCGCTAATTCTCTTCTGCTGGGTGAGCAAAAGAGACTATAAGAGCAGTACTTACAAAGTCACAATATTATGAAACTGTGTATTATGATATTCTCCTCTGTCTTACAAAAAAATCCACGCTCGAATCTACCAAGATGTTGTAGAATAAAGTCTATAAAAAACAGTTTTAAAATCGTTCAGCTTTAAATTGTATTAAATCTAAAAAAATTCCTAACATATTTGAAGTTTTCCGTACTAGTGATATCATTTACTTACTTGGAATTTGTGGTAATAATTCATACAATTGATTTTATTGCTTTATCAATAATAATAGATCTTTGATCTATCTACGGCTGATCGCAATCATCAAACAATCCACCAGAACCTTGACTTATACTACTGTTACGTTACCTACTGATTTTATATGAAGGTAGATAATATTTAAAGTTAAACATAAAGATATTTATATCATTATTATCGGCCTATAAACAGTCAAGTGGAATGTAATCTTCGTAGACTTTCAGTGTCTATTCAAGTTTTGTATCCTTGAATGATTATTATATTGTTATTATTATCTCCATTATGCCCTTGATTCACAACATGGTACCTTATGAAGTATGCAGTTCGAAAAATTTTAAACTTTAAGGGCCTTACTTATAAACATTGATTAGACGTTACTTATCTTAAATAGCTCTTAAGTCACTTGCCATCTCTATTCATTGAAATAGAAATGACAAGGACAGGTGATATTTAATCGGTAGCTAAGCAACACAAGTTTTTATAAGTAAGGGGGTAAGACGTTTGTTTAGTAAGAAAAAATTATGATCTACAAAGTGACATACTTCAGGCCGTCACTTTTTAGTACGTGCGTACTATGTATGTAGGAAAAACTTTTGTTTACATTTGTCCTTATTTCTGCGGTGGACATTTTGCGGTATTATTTAAATATAAAACAGATATGAAATATTCCCTGCAACTCCCCAAGCATCGTCCACACCGGTATTATTTATTCGCCTATATTTATTTAAAAAGTTGTGACGCGTCCCCAGAGTGTCGTATTCACCGTTTTGCTGTGAAAGCATTCGATGGTATTTGAATATATTGCCATTTCCTTTTCTTTTATACTTGAAAACTTTTATTTTATGTGTTGGGTTGGGACTAGGGAAATAACCAGAACAGTTACAAAACCTCAGATTTACGAAGTAGGTCTGCATCTAACTTGCAATCATTGTCGTGTAAGCCTGTAACGTATTCAAAGTATAATTCTAAGAAAGTCGTGTAAGGAACTACCAAAAACAAATAATCCATTGTACTTTCTAGAAAACTGTATTTACCCAGAATTCTTTTAGTCTTGCAGAGTGAATAAGATTGATAAATATCATAATTTTATTGAAGGGATAACACCTATAAGAAATAGTCTACCACGTGTTATCTAATACTGTAACATTCCATAGAGGCTTTTTTAATGTTTATTTACAATTGGGACGTCTCTTATATAGTAATCGAAATTAGGTGAGCTTATTATTTTTTTATGTACGATTTGTTTGCTCTTGACCTTAGTCTAGGTCAAAGGTGACAAAGACAAGGTCGACGATGATGCGAGCTTACTCAGAAGAAGCCTGTGCACTCTAACTTTGAAGAGATTAGGGTTGTACAATGTACATGCGTTCGGAAACACGGACGCAGGCAGAGAGTTCCACTCCATCGCTGTTCGTATTATAAAAGTCGGTAGACTTCAATTGACTCTGCAGGTGCAGTTGCTATTTGCCTATTTTCAGAATTCAGATTGATTTCGGAAAATATAAGTAATTTGCTCCGTTCACGTCCACATCGGATTAACTTTAGTTCGGCCGGATATTGATATTTATTCTTTTGACAGTATCCGCTGCATGTAATGTCAATTACCATTATCAACTACGTTATTTATCAAACTTCAATTAAGATACGGAAATAAGTATCAGTGATTTTTTATTGTCATTATTTTATTTTACCTAATCGAGCAAAATGCTCCCGCGGTATGTGTTTATACTTTTATGTATACATCATTGCTGTTTTGGGCAGCGATTTAAACAGTATTTGAAGTTCAATTCTAATTCAAACGTTACTGGCGCGTGTAATAATAACCCTACTTGGATACAAGGATCTGAATATATTTCTCGTAACAAACTTAGTGCAAGTATTCTATCACCAAATGATAAACTGAGTTGTGTGGCATCTGACACGATTGAAATACCTGCTGGAGTGTTACAAGCCAACGTTTTTGTCCAATTAGCTTCTCAGAACGATAGTTTGTCTGTGTTAGTATACGAAGCTTTGAACGGAACTGACAAATTGATAGGAAGAGCCGATATCTTTGCATCTGACAAAAAAGTTATGAATGGATCTCAGACCCTTAAAGTTCCTGTTAAGAAGACTCATGGATTTGTAAGTATTAATGTTGGGAACATTCATATTTGTTTAGATGCGAATCTATACAGTAAAAAAAGCCTTAGATATCTTGCAAATAAACCCGTGCTAACAAATAAAGATTGAATTGTCAGCTTTGCAACAATCACATGAAACACAGCCTATACTATTATCGCTAATAAGCTACTGTCGCTAATAAGGATCAAATTCTGATAAGTAATGATGTTTGAGAAACTACAGGAAAGTGCCAATTTTTGGTAATATACGAAACAGAACGCAGAAAATTAGTAGTAGTCAACGAAACTCCGAACAAAATCACAATTTACATCCGCATCCGTTTCAATTTTAATAATTCGGTTTTTACTGTGAAGTGATTATAAAAATTTGTAATGAGAACACAATGTTTTGAAGATGTAGAGCTCAATTTAATAAAAAATATCATATCATACGGCAAACTAAACCGTATATTATTACTTCCCAGAATTTGATCCTTGTTAGCGACACTATCGAATGGCGTAATAATATTAATAAAAAAATAAAATAAAAACGTTTTATTTCAGACCCACGAGAGTCCATAGAATGTAGTTAGTATTACAAAATGTAGGATGATTTTTTTTTTCCAAAACCAGCGGGTTCGACTCCTGGCCAGGATGCGTATTGCCAAACTGTATGCTGACCCAAACCGGGGTTGCTCTGAGTTCGATCGCAGTTTGCCTTTGTAGTTGAAGAGCAAACTGTATACCTATTCAGAGAGTGTCTGAATCAAAATACATTTTGGTTTAAAATACTAGAGTAAAATACATACGAGTCCAGACGTCCAGCAGCAGTCACGTAGGGGATGGCGGGGTCTGAAAGACCCCGCCATCCCCTTCTAACCTAACCTGTCCGTGTCGGGGTACCCCAAAGTCTCGAGCTCGCTTCGCTCGCTCTTGCATTCCTAGGTCAAATAACTAATTACTACTTATCAAGGTGGCGGCCCCGCGAAGCAGGTCTCAGTCGAGCCATTTTTCTTCATTTAATGTCTCGAAAAATATTTTTCCGGGGCCGTAAAAAATAATAATCAATCGATACTTGCGATATTCGCGTGTCACAGTTTGCTTTAATTGATTTTTGACTTTAATTTGTTTGTGATTTCAACGAGCACGACGTAGTTCAGTACAGACTATGGGTGTCTGGGTCAGTATACAGTTTGGCATTACGCGGCCAGGATAATTCATTTTTAGGGTTCCGTAGTCAACAAGGAACCCTTATAGTTTCGCCATGTCCGTCCGTCCGTCCGTCCGTCTGTCCGCAGCTTAGCTCAGAGACGCCCAGCACTAGAAAGCTGTAATTTGGTGTAAATATACGGATTTGTTGCGTCAAAAAAGTGGTAAAATAAAATCTCGTAAAATATTTTTTTTTAGGGTACCTCCTGTACACGTAAAGCGGGGATGTTTTTTTTTTTCTCGCGTACCCCTTAGTGTGGGGTATCATTAAATAGGCCTTTAAAAAATATTGGTAGTTTCCATCAACAATTTTTTGATAAAAAGATTCGTTTGTAAAATATTAAGCTTTAAAGTGCTAATTTTTGCCCTTCTCGAGTGTCCCCCCCCTCTACCAGCTAAACGGTTATGTTTGGGGGTGTGAAAAAATTTACAATAGTAGTATATATAACGAAGTTTAAAAGAAAATTATCATGACTAAGTGGGCTTTACAAGTTTACGAGTAATAGTTGACCAACTTATAAAACGTACTGGGATAACATTTTCCTAAACAAAATGTATCGGAGAACAACTGCAAATGTAAGTTTGTCAACTTCATTTTTACAGCTATAATAGGTAGTGGAGTGGAGTGGAGTGCAGTGCAGTGGAGTGGAGTGGAGTGGAGTGGAGTAGAGTGGAGTGGAGTGGAGCGGAGTGGAGTGGAGTGGAGTGGAGCGGAGTGGAGTGGAGTGGAGCGGAGTGGAGTGGAGTGGAGCGGAGTGGAGTGGAGTGGAGCGGAGCGGAGTGGAGTGGAAGGGAGTGGAGCGGAGCGGAGCGGAGTGGAGTAGAGCGGAGTGGAGCGGAGTGGAGCGGAGTGGAGCGAAGTGGAGCGGAGTGGAGTGGGGTAGTGTGGGGTGGAGGGTCGAAAATCGCTTGAACCTTTTTAACAGGTTCATAGCGATTTTCGACGTGCCTTGACACCTCTCAAGTTTTTTTATTAATACGTCATAAATCGTAAACCTTTCAAAGTTGGAACCAACTACAAGAACTTTTATAGTATGTTATTACTTGCTGCTACGGAACCCTTTTTGGGCGAGTCCGACTCGCTCTTGGCCGGTTTTTTTCTAAAATGCAATGATGCAGTTTTAGTCCAAATCAACCTCGAGACTCCTTTCAGCATTTTTCGATAGTTCTCATAGTTTCGAATATAGCCATCCACGCCCAGTTCAAAATTTCACCTTGTAAAATGTACAATGCGGCGAGTCAAGCCAACTACTGGCATTGTCAAAATCTAATAATTATGGTGTGATCAAAAAGAAAACCTCAGGATATTTTATTTCTGAAAGTACTATGTTTATTTAATTTATACTTTCCGGTCCGTTATCAAAATAATTTGGACAACGCGACGATTCGTTTTATTTTTTGAATAACATTATTAGTGGAGTGCCGTAAGGCGTAAAAATAGTAAAACCTCGGAATCCAAGGCCAGTCAATGAATCTTCATGTAATTTTTTGAAATGTGTTGTTAACAGCATATAGAAAAATGTTAAAAAAAAATTGCCCGATCTCAATTTATTTATTATTAAAATAATAATTTACAGAGAATCTCTTTTAAATTGGCAAAAAAGGGAGAAATCAGGATCCATAAGAGATACGAGAAAACTTTCTTGGAAACCTTTAACTATTTTTTGATGTTGTTAATTTTGGCGTTTATATTTTTTTGGTCAAGTGTAAGTTGTCCAAAAATGAGTGAAACTGGCCAATTTTTTTTAATGCCATTCGACTCTGTTTCATGTAAGGAACATTTCATTGTATAGGAAGAAAAAAATCGGGACGGCTGAAGTTAGTCAAATTTACCAAAATATTTTACAGCATAAAGTCGTAGGTATTATCTAGTAGTGTTCAGTATTTCATTAGATTTGACCCACTTCTGTTGCACAGACATTTTCCAGAATGTTTTTGGTGGGATAAACCTTACGGCACTCCACTATAAAAATATGTGAAAACTAATACTTTCCCGACATGCTTTGTCACAAAATAATGCTCCTTTCATAATCTTTATATATTTCAGGTTGTTCTACTGGGACGTGCATCTAAGGCATCTATCATCACCGTCCGATCCGTTTTTTATCTGCCTGATCAAAAATCTGCAAATATCGAGATCAGTAAAATGAATGATTCATTTCGAACCGTGCAGCCTTTTGTTACTGCACCTGGAATAACTTTACCTACTGCTACATTGCCAACGATTGCCACTGATCCGACTACGACGGAATTAACCACGGTGACTGATCCAACTACGATAGAATCGACCACAGTAACTGATGCCACGACGATAGAATCGACCACTGTAACAGATCCCACGACGATAGAATCAACTACTGTTACAGATCCCTCTACGATAGAATCAACCACAGTGACAGATCCCACGACAATAGAATCAACTACAGTAACTGCTCCCACTACGTTAGAATCGAGTACTGTTACAGATCCAACTACGATTGAATCGACTACAGTAACTACTCCCACTACGATAGAATCGACTACTGTTACAAATCCAACTACGGTGGAATTGACTACTGTTACAGATCCTACTACGATAGAATCAACCACAGTAACAGATCCCACTACGATAGAATCGACTACAGCAACTGCACCCACTACGTTAGAATCGAGTACTGTTACAAATCCAACTACGGTAGAATCGAGCACTGTCACAGATTCCACTACTATAGCACCTGGAATAACTTTACCTACTGCTACATTCCCAACGATCGCGTCTGATCCGACTACTACGGAATTGACCACAGTGACTGATCCCACTACGATAGAATCGACTACTGTTACAGATCCAACTACGATTGAATCGAGTACGGTGACTGATCCCACGACGATAGGATCAACTACAGTAACCGATCCCACGACGATAGAATCGACTACAGTAACTGCTCCCACGACGACAGAATCAACCACTGTTACTGATCCCACTACGATAGAATCAACCTCTGTTACTGATCCCACTACGATAGAATCAACCACTGTTACTGATCCCACGACGATAGAATCGACTACAGTAACTGATCCCACTACGATAGAATCAACCACTGTTACTGATCCCACTACGATAGAATCAACCACTGTTACTGATCACACTACGATAGAATCGACTACTGTTACAGATCCAACTACGATTGAATCGACTACTGTTATAGATCCAACTACGATAGAATCGACTACTGTTACAAATCCCGCTACGTTAGAATCGAGCACTGTCACAGATTCCACTACTATAGCACCTGGAATAACTTTACCTACTGCTACATTTCCAACGATTGCGTCTGATCCAACTACTACGGAATTGACCACAGTGACTGATCCCACTACGATAGAATCGACTACTATTACAGATCCAACTACAATTGAATCGACTACAGTTACTACTTCCACTACGATAGAATCGACTACTGTTACAGATCCGACTACGATTGAGTTGACTACTGTTACAGATCCAACTACTATAGAATCGAGTACGGTGACTGATCCAACGACGATAGAATCAACTACAGTAACTGATCCCACGACGATAGAATCGACGTCAGTAACTGCTCCCACTACGATAGAATCAACCACTGTTACAGATCCAACTACGATTGAATCGACTATTGTTACAGATCCAACTACGGTAGAATCCACCACTGTTACAAATCCCACTACGGTAGAATCGAGCACTGTCACAGATTCCACTACTTTAGCACCTGGAATAACTTTACCTACTGCTACATTTCCAACAATTGCGTCTGATCCGACTACTACGGAATTGACCACAGTGACTGATCCTACGACGATAGAATCGACCACTGTAACGGATCCAACTACGATTGAATCGACTACTGTTACAGATCCAACTACGATAGAATCGACTACTGTTACAGATCCAACTACGATAGAATCGACCACTGTTACAAATCCCACTACGGTAGAATCGAGCATTGCCACAGATTCCACTACTATAGCACCTGGAATAACTTTACCTACTGCTACATTTCCAACGATCGCGTCTGATCCGACTACTACGGAATTGACCACAGTGACTGATCCTACGACGATAGAATCAACCACAGTAACTGATCCAACTACGATAGAATCATCTACAGTAACTGCACCCACTACGATAGAATCGACCACTGTTACTGATCCCACTACGATGGAATCGACTACTGTAACTACTCCCACTACGATAGAATCGACTACTGTTACAGATCCAACTACGATTCAATCGACTACTGTTACAGATCCAAGTACGATAGAATCGACCACTGTTACAAATCCCACTACGGTAGAATCGAGCACTGCCACAGATTCCACAACTATAGCACCTGGAATAACTTTACCTACTGCTACATTTCCAACGATCGCGTCTGATCCGACTACTACGGAATTGACCACAGTGACTGATCCTACGACGATAGAATCAACCACAGTGACTGATCCCACGACGATAGAATCGACCACTGTAACAGATCCAACTACGATTGAATCGACTACTGTTACTGATCCAACTACGATAGAATCATCTACAGTAACTGCACCCACTACAATAGAATCGACCACTATTACTAATCCCACAACGATAGAATCGACTACTGTGACTGATCCCACTACGATAGAATCAACAATAGTGACTGATCTGACGACAGAATGGACCACAGTTGAAACCGATTCTACCAAAACCCCGGCTTCTGAAGAAATTGAAGGCTTTAACGCTTTTTTAATAACAGTCATAACTTTGGGTTCTTTTGCTGCAGTAGCTGGAATTGGTTTTACGATCTGGTTTTTTTGTTGCTTAAAAATAGGTCTGCTAGGTGCCACTTCATATAACTTAAGTGGTACAAGTGAAATACCGTGACTTCTAATGACTTTGTTGAAGTATAACTGTATAATCTTAAGAAGGAAACGCTGGTTATGATAAAAAGGAAGGAGTTAATTGTATTTGAGTTATCTATTTCAGCAAGAATTCTCATTGTTTCCGACTCATACTTTAAGCGTTATGGCGTTACTCTTAAGGGTGTTTTAGAGATAATTTTTAGTATTAAAATTCTGTTTTATCTAAACGTTTACGTTACGTGTTATTCCTTTTAATATTTGTATTAATAAATATGATGTAACAAACCGTATACTTATGTATATTTTTTGGTTATCATGTGTGTTGTTTTATCTTAGTTAATTCATGTAATTTATTATCAAGCTGGCTTGACACGGTGCGAATTATTACGGTGAGTATTAGTACATTCACAACACGACAATACTAAGGATATGTATCTTTTCGTGTAGTAAATTAAGTTAGATTTATTTTGATCGTTTGAGTCGCTATTATCGGTGGAATAGGTATGTACATTTCTATTAAAATGTGCGTTTGTGTGCAGCGTCGCATCTCGGTGTCAATATCTCTTGGGCACCGCGCCCCGCGTCGTATTACGGCATCAGCTCAGCTCGGTGCTGGATGGAGCGTTATATTCCGCGTCGTGTGAAGCGCCATTAGAAGTTGGGTCAATAAATGTCCAAAGAAAGTGATGCCAGTAAATATAAAAAAAAAACAATACTTAATAGCAATAACATGTAAACCTAGAGAATTAATTTTAAGGTTGTTTATATATTTACTCAATTAGATTGAAAACTTTAGATCGTACCTGTATGTTGTTTTCCATTGATTTTAAGTTTACACAATAAAACCTGAAACTATTCGTTTGTTTTTATCTAAAACACTATTCAATTGGTGGGTAGCTTTTTTTAAAGAATAAATAAAAAAGAATCAATTTTAATTTAAGAGCTCTTACTCTTACAACGTGCAATGGAGCGCAGTATTCTAGGCGTCAAACTATTAGACCGCGTACGCAACACCACACTGCGCTCCAAAACACAAATTGCTGACGTTGGTCAAAAGGCCGCTGCACTGAAATGGGCTTGAGCCGGCCACGTCTGCCGCATGCCTAATGAGCTGTGGGCCAAAATAACCACTTTGTGGAGCCCTGATACAGCCAGAAGGCGTCGCGGCAGACCTCGTAGAAGATGGCGGGACGAACTTGACAAAACCAATGACCAGTGGTCCACTTTGGCCCTGGATCGTGAAAACTGGAAGTCATGGGGAGAGGCCTTTGCCCAGCAGTGGGATGATGTAGGCTAGCAGTATCAGTATCAGTATCAGTATCAGCTCTTACTAGGATTTATTCGAGAAATTCCTATTGAAAACAAGCCGAAAGTGATGTTAACCCATTTTAATTCTCAACTTAACCTACGTAGTTATAATTTTGTCGATTTGCCAAAAAATGTATCGTCGTACCACAAAAAGTTTAACATCTGTTGAACACTTGTCTAAAAAGTGTAACAGCAAAACGACCCTTATATCAACGTCAAATGCCGTCTTGAAGTTGACAGTGTTTTAGACATATGTTCAACAGATGTTTAACGTTTTCATAATAAGATGCGTAATGTTCAAAGTCTTGTAATTAATGTGTGCCTATGTTGGTAGAACAGTTCGAACCCACTAAATAAATAATGCTTATTAAAATTTGATGAAATTTAAACAAATTTTTAAATTACAAAAGTGCTCATTCACACTAATCCGTCAAGACGATTCGTGTTTTTTGACGAATCGTCTTTTTTCACGAATCGTTATTTTGATTTGTATGGGCGGCTTTACATTTTAATTCCCCGTGTTCACACTATTACGGAATCGTGAAAAATTACGGTTACGTCTTAAATAACGTTTCGTCTTTCAAAAACCTTCAGATTTAAATCACGAATCGTTATGACGGACCTAGTGTGAATGAACCCTTAGTTAAGTGAAGCTAATTGCTTCACTTATGTAATATTACTAATATTATAAATGCGAAAGTTTGAGAGTATGTATGTGTGTATATTAGTAACTATTTCTAAAAATACTGAACGGATTTGAATGAAATTTGGTACCAAGATAGTTTAAACCTGGATTAACACAATCAGCCTTACTACAAAAACTTAAACATCTGTTGAACACTTGTCTAAAAAAAGTGCGACTGCAAAACGGACCTTATTTCAACGTCATAATCTGGCATTTTTTTAGACAAGTGTTCAACAGACGTTTAAAAGATTTTGTGGTACGACAGACGATGTTTATATCCCTATTTTATGTTCCCATGCGATAATTTTCTAGTTGTGCGCAATATTTTTGTGTTAGATAGTCCATTTATTTAGGAAGGCTATAGGCTTCATCACGCTACGGCCAATAGGAGCCAAGGCAGCGGCACCCTTTTTAGTGGTTGTTTTTTTAGAAGTCGGTTACATTAAAAAAAAACTTTTTATTTTACCCTTTTTAGTTTAAATATACAACCCAAATTCTTGTTAAATACATTATTTTCTTACTTATGCACTAGAATTTAGTATAACACCAAAATAAATGATTTTTTTATGGGACCAAATGGCAGGTATACTGTATCGAACAATAGCCCATAAGGGTCATTAGTATAAATGAATTAAGTCCAAATACAAGATAGCTGCCATAAACCGTTGAGGAGTTCCCTGAACTGTCCTTCGTCTTCGTCATCAGACCCCTAATAACAGATACAACTCATCTAGGTTTAAAGTTCTTATCAATACAAATTAATCAAGCTCAAACACAAGATAGCTGCTGTGAATCGTTGAGGAGTTCCCTCGACTGTCTCTTGGTTCCATCATTAGATATACTCCAGACCTTTATTAAATTTTAGTTGTAATTTACTAAATCAGTCGACGCCTACTCCTTACTGTTAAGGAGTTGTTCCTGCCATCATCAGCTCAGCTACATGAGATTACGATTACTATACGCAAATACTTAAATTACTTCATAATATTTGCGAAAAACGATGTGTGGGCCTATAAAATTTGAGGGCAACCCCTCGATTTCTCCAGGATCCAATCATCAAATATTGAAATGGTGACAATGGGACCACATGGGAAGCACCAGCTTTCAAATAAAAAAAGAATCATGAAAATCGGTTCACCCAGTCGCAACTTATGAGGTAACAAACATTTAAAAAAAAATACAGTCGAATTGATAACCTCCTCCTTTTTTGAAGTCGGTTAAAAATAGTGCAGTCAGAGGATACTTATTTGTAATCCGACGACGGTGAGTAATAGGTGACTCGCCGTCCATAGATGGACCATACCCTGGTCGACGGCGCATCGTGCTCCACACTAAGGAGCTAAGAGAAGAGCGCTGTCAGCAATCTGACGGGGCCCCCGTTAGAGGGCCAAAACCTGCCGGGGTCGCGGGACTATTTCATCAGATAACCGTGACCCTGAAATGTAAAGGGCTATTGAAGGATCACCGTGGATACAAATCTGACAGTACCTCCCGCCCCGCACTAGGTGAAAGGACCTTCAATAGCCCTCCAACAAAGAGACTTGTTGATTCTACCACGATAAAAAATTCTGTTCTATTATTATTTTATTCACTAGCTTAAACAATCCAGGATAACACAACAATTTTAACGTCACCAATTAGATAAATATTGAAGTCGGTTTAGGTTTTCAAAAGTTATGATTGAATAAAGATACTTCAATACCCTGAAAATACTCAGGCGCGGTCTTATCTCAATATTCCCAAAACATGGTTTCTTAGAACGTCGAGTATGACGTAATGTAATAAAAATAAGCAACGCGAAAAATACAGTGAACAGAGAAGGGTATAAAGAAGAATTTAAACCGAACAGAATAATAAATAAGAGTTTGATATTCCCAATAAAAATTGGGAAGTTGTACCACAAAAATAAACTTTGACGTCGAAGATCTCTGTATTTCCAGCGATAACAACAGTTTTTTTTTTTAAGAATTTAGTAGGTTTTCCATTTTTTTAAAACTTTAACCAAACCATTATTTAATTTTATGTCTATATTTTAAATAATCTAAAGAAAAGCAGTAAAATAAATGCCCATTCGCAGCTTACGTCACATTTCAACACAAATATCATTTTTTCAATTTTCAATCTTATTGACGCTCCATAGTGGTGACAATAGTTTACGCGGTCATAAGCGATTAAAATCGTAGTCGGTCCGCGCCTTAATACATAAAATATTTTGCGCCTATATATTTTTAATAGCAATACGTATTTGCGCAATGAAATATAATGGTAATATTTTTCGCACAGATTCATAAACAACACAATAACGAATTTAGTGTTAATACAGGGTGTAAGAGACATCGACGCACAAACGGATACAATGGGTCCAGGACATGATTCTGGACCCCCCCGTGTTGGAATTTTTCGTCGGTTTTTTCCTATTTTATTTTTTTATGTTTGTTTTTTTTTAATAGTGAGCCGCGCTTAAAGTACTACAGGTAGGTACTGTGGTACTGGACACAGTATTTAGGTATACGATGACCTTTCATTATAAACATCTAAGAAGACACCATTTCTAGTTTTATTTACATTGCTAATTTTAGTGAAAATAGTGAGTTAATTACTTTTTTATTAAAAACCTCATTGTGATTTTTTTTTTAATTTAGAAAATTAGTAATCCGACGAAAAATTTCAAGGGAGGTTCCAGAATCATGTCCTGGACCCATGGTATCCGTTTGTGCGTCGATGTCTCTTACACCCTGTATGAGACAGGCAAAGGTATTTTTGGTAATCACTTGACTGAAAGTAAGTATACACCGTAAAATAAAACTCATTAAACGACTTCGATGCCCTTTGTAGGATTTTTTTGATATTTTAAAATAATGGAGCTACGACCAAGTGGCAAAGGCAAAACTCTTGTTGGTTGGTTTGCTCCTTCAAGTGGTACCCATTTACAAACATTTTCACTTTTCCAATTGGTTTATTGACTACGTGAGGTGCATGAACACAATATCTACCACAAAACGCTTATTCTAAACAAAGAAATACTAATGCTCAGAAATAACGCCTAATTTTTTAATAAATTATAGAATCAGGGGTTACTTTGCGGAAATCCATTAAATTAAATGTTAAAAAAAATATCTAGCTGTGATTCCGCGACAAAAATCCAGGCTTGATGCAGGACGCAATCCCACCCTCCCGCCCTGCACACATGCAGCAAAGGAACATGCACACGTGCAAGAAAAACGGAAAAATATGCCATGCAATCAATAATTTGTATGGTTTGATTGCATGGCATATCTTTCTGTTTTTCTAAAGTGTAGGTACTGAAAAAAAATAATTCTATAATAAAAAATTACCAATTAAATAAAACCATTACATCACTCTGTTACACACTAGCTTTTGCCAGCGGCTTCGCCCATGACGGGGCCCACCTTTATGACGGGGCCCCCCTCTAGAGGGCCAAAGCCTGCCGGAGTCGCGGGACTTATACCATTACCGTGATCCAGGAACGTAAAGGGCTAATGAAGGACACCGTGGATTTTAGTCAGTACAAGTCTGACAGTCCCTTCCGTCCCTGCCCTGGATGGGAGGACTCATTTGACGAATTTACCACGCTAAAAAAAAAAAGCGGCTTCGCCCGCTCACCCCCCGTTCAGTAGTTTTGCATAAAGAAAAAGTAAAAAACATCCATCCATCCATACTCAGTAACTTTCGCATTTATAATGATAATTATATAAGTATTATGATAAGATCAAACTATGGTTAATGCAATGAATAACCTACGCAACTAAGGGCCCCCCTCCCCCTCCTATGTCACAGGACCGAAGCAGCTTACAACTGGTGAAATTTTTAAATCGGTCCAGTAGTTTCGGAGCTTATTCAATACAAACAAGCAGTCTCTTACGGATTCAGATATCCCCCTGTTGGCCAATTGAAAAGAGACATCCTGTATAGCAGAGGTCTGGAGTTGAAGATGATGGCCCATCATTAGATCAAATAATAGGTGTCCCTGTTACGCTGTGATGTCAGTTCCAAGTAGTGCTCAACAGTTAACAGCCGCTTGATCGTGTTTGGGCTCGATTCTCTCATTTTAAGAATTCTAGACCTAGCTGTGATTTCACAGTCATTGATGATCTGAGGATGGAAACAGAAGGCAGTTGCAAGAGGTCCTGAACAGTTCACAGCAGCTATATCGTATTTGGGCTCATTTCATTCATCTTTAGGAAACTTAGGATATAGCTGGCGTATGACAGTCATGTCTGAAGATGGAGATTTGAGTTGCAAGAGGTCTCAACAGTTAAAGCAGCAGCTACTATAACGGTTACGTTGACAATGACAAAAGTGAAGACGAGTTTCTCATAAGTATGTATTAAACATGATAGAAAACTGAAAAGTTAAAGATAAAACTTTTTAACAAAAAATTAAACCGACGAATCATCGTAACTAATGAAAATCAAAAAAATAAAGAGGTGGCGCCAAACAATCAATAAAGATGAACCTAACTACAATCATTCTTTATCAATTTACATACAAGATACAAATAATTAATTTACATGTTTGTTTGTTTGGCGCCCCTCTTTATTAATTTTAATTGAATGTTGGTTTCATTTTTATTTAAAAAGATTTATTTTTATCTTTTCAGTTTTCTATCATGTTCAAGGTGGTTCAAGTAGTGTTAAGTCTGCAGTTCTCCTTGGGATGCGCATGGCTTTTTTCGACATTCAGGCACTTATTATAGCTGATAGTGAAAATTGTGTAAGTAAGTGTGATGAGTAGTCTTTGATCATTGAAAATGAAGACCACTTAAAAAAATACAAAATAGATTTTGAATGAAAAGTTATTATTATTGGAAGTTGGTGGCAAAAAAGTCAAGGAACTGAGAAACAAAGTCACCGATTTGACTACTTCCAATAATGACTTTTCAATCAAAAGTTATTTAACACTTTTTTGTAATTTAAGAAGTCAGTTTCATTTTTTTTTTAGTTTAACGTTTAACCCTTTTTGTTGTGTCATTGCGTAAACATTGCATCGATATGCGATAGCAGCAATCGGCGTAGATTTGCTGTAGGTTTATTTAGTTTATTTAGGTAGATTGAAGAGTTTCCTCGATTTCCCGTCCCGTCATTAGATCCTGACTTTATTACCATGGGAACATTTCCGATTTTTCAAAATCGGTCCAGGTACGAGTATCAACGAGAAATCGGGGAAAATACATAAATAAAAAATGAAATCAAAAGAAGATTCCGACGAGTTGAAAACCTCCTTCTTTGTTTTTTTTTCGAAGTCTGTTTCATATTTCATGTAGTGTCCATGAAATTTCATGTCCGTTCTTTTCCATTAGGTGCAGATAAACTTGAGCATTATTGCTAATGTTACATTACATAAAAACAAACAAAAGCTTTAAGTGTTAAAATGTCCACATATTATAATAACCTAATGCTATATTTCTATTTATATAACCTAATGCTATATTTTTATCGTCAAATGGACATTTTGTCACTTGATCTTTATAACAAAATTTTTGACTTTTTTACATAATGACATGTGGACAATTTAACACTTGGACAAAAGTTACCATAAATTAACACTCGGACGAAAGTTACCATGGTGAGGTTTTTGCCGAGCCGACTGTCAAGTATGACATTTTCAAGAATAAAAATTTTTTGACGACTCGTTCGCATGAAAGATCGTGACAATGTTCGTAACGATGCTTGGCTCTGTTCGTTGTTCAGTTCAACAAAAATAAACCGGCGAATAATCGATGTTCTGTTATAAGTGAATGCTCAAGTCTATCAACACCTATAAAAATCTACGCTTTGAGATGGGTATCTACAGTACCATCAATTATTATTATGTACTAGCTTCCGCCCGCGACTCCGTCCGCGCGGATGTCGGTCTTCGCGTGGATGGTTTATTTCTCCATTTTGAGTAACTCTGACAATGACATCTTATAAATATCTATTGGACCCAAATACGGCTAAGCCTATAATAATTAAGGAGATCCCTCTATTAAGCTACTGCTGTTGAGCTCGCGTTCTGTAGTAAGTATTTTTTTTCATAGTAATTCCGACCTTGTATTTACAAATAACTGATCGGAACAGTAATCAAAAAGGTCGCGCTGAAAAGCACGGTTTAAAATGACACGCATACAATATTAATTCCGAGGACGACCGCTCGCCACACTGGACACGTCCGCTCGCATCAAAATTCAGAATTTATATGCATCGCGCGGCGCGGAACGCGGCTTCTTATATAGGAGTCGGGGAGGCGTGGCCCGCGTGTGCCGCAAACGGTTCAAGCCAAATCCGACTTTCGGCGCTTCAGGTTACGGCGCTGAATCCACTGCGGGTAATGCAACGTGTGTTCGCGGTTCTACAGAACACCGTCTATGAATAAAACTGAAAAATAAGATTTTTTTTCTACGTATTTTTCCAGGATAAAAAGTATCCTATTTTATGCCCAGGATAATAAGGTATAATTATACCAAGTTTCATCGAAATCGAACCGTTAGTTTTCACGTGATGCCTGCACATACAGACAGACAGACAGACAGACAAAAATTTTTTTTATCACATATTTGGGTTTGGTATCGATCCAGCAACACACCCCGCTATTTATTTTTTCAATATTTTCAATGTACAGAATTGACCCTTCTACAGATTTATTATATGTATAGATTGTGACTAGGACTGTAACACCATGTTTTATTTTTTGTCTTTTGACAATTTAAAAGTGCCTTTAGCTCAGGCCTACTTTAAATAAATTATTTTATTTCGATTTTGAGTTTATCGTGAACAAATAGATGGTAGCTTTGTTTTACAGTATATAATGTTGTAGTATAGTAGCAGGAAAATCCGGTGCACAGCTCAAGTTTGGAGACAGGAGCAATAACGAAGTCCTTTGTATCACCCAAGAAAAACATTATCAATTGATTAATCTCGTTTACATAGAACTTTATCTTATCCTCGATTAATAAATAAGAATAATTATGATAGTTATATTGATTATAACGCAAGCTTAACAATCATAGTAAATTTTATGCCTATTGGCAAACATACATGTTTGAAACTAGTGTTCACTAACGATATGCTACGCAAACTTTTTTTATTAACATTTTTAGTGTCGCGTGTGTTTTGTGAGTCTTGTGTAACTTATGATTTTGAAGATGGACAGTTTTATGAGGAGTTTACTAATCTAGGGATATGTTCCCAGTACAGATTCTGGGAAATCGGGACTTACGACAGTATTGGTGTGATCAATGATAATGAACGCAGCAGTATATTTATTACACCTCCACCCGCCAATACAGGACCTAATACATTATGTTGTGTGTCGTCGTTCATGTTCCCAATGACCAATCGCGGTAGAATTGAAGTGCTCATTTACATGGAGGCAAAAATTGAAACCGATCAAGTAACGGTATTGGCGAACGAGTATGTGGAAAATGGTATTGATACCACTCTTGGAGTGACTAGTTTCACCCCCCATTCCGTCGATTACAAGGACGGGTGGCACATACTGAAAGTGACCTTGAGCAGCCTTGGAACATCTGTGGGTTACGTAAGTTTTTTTTTTTATTTCAAATATTACTATTTATCCTTTGTTTTTACCTTTGAGAAGCAAGAATATGTCCCAGTTTTAAAAACGTAATGAATAAACTGAAAGTATAACTTTCATCATCTCCACATGAAAGCTCAACAAATGTGACTGAACTAACAATGGAGTCGTTGCTGTGTACCTTTCGAATATAGGTAATAACCGGGCAAAGATTGCAAGTTTGTATGTAGGAGAATAGAGTTCAAAAAGAATTATTCGATTTTAAAATATTTCAGTAGCGAAAAAGCTTAAAAAACACGAACTGCTATACGAGGGCGGTTTGAAAAGTTCTCGGCCCAACCAGAAAACAAAGAAAAAATAATATTTTTATTTTTAACTATTTCTACATGTTTCTTCACTGTCGCAATACACTTATTAAACTTATGATGTTCCGCTAATTTATACCTCGTAAAGACCGATTCCTCAGACTCTTCCAAAATCAAGCCTAGATAGGTTTTTATTTTTAAATTAACCCCAGATACATAACGTGAGTCAAAATGACTCACTCACGAAATGTTTTCATCTGTAACTTTCCAAACATTTTATGTATCGCGTCGTCTGTACCAGCCAACTCAGTACGCAGCCAGAGGCCTCGAATTGTGCACTTTTGTCACAGGTAGGCATTGTAGATAAGTAGATATAGTACCACTGTGAGTCAGAATGACCCCACATTATGTGATTCGTAACTTTTAATTCGAATATTTTTGGGGTTCTTTTAATTATTTTTTAACATTTTTTATAATATGTATTTTTTTTAGGTTTTATAGTCATTATTAAGCTAAACCTGCCCCACGACGTCATCATATCGGGCATTGCAGTAAGCAGAAATTGAAAATTTGTTGGAGGCTTGAAATTCCTGATCTGAGTCGGAAATTACGCGAGAACATGTAAAATATTATACCAAATTCTGCTGCTACAAACTCAGTACAAATAGAAGATGAACCTCCTTCAAACAAAATAAGTTTTATCCATGGAAACTAAAAAAAAAGACACAGGCAGAGTGAAAAAACCTGTCTGTGGAGATCATAAAATATTGACATGATTAGACAGTAAATAGTTCTTATTTTTTGACTGAAAGCTTAATTTTTTATTTATTGGTTTTGTTTAAATTTGTAAAAATTATAATTTGTTAAAACACAAATGTTTTTTGCCCTAATAAAAAGAGATACTCAATTAAGGTATCATTGTTTCAATGATTTTAATTTTAATTTATTTTTAAAATAAACAAAAATATTACAAACTAGCTGTACCCGCGACTTCGTTGGCGTGGATGTCGGAACTTAACAATCTATATTTTTAGTGCGAAGCGGTCTTGGAGGATACTGATACAATCTTTTATATAAGCTATAGTCCCCGCCAAATAAGTCTGGAATAAAGGTCATTGATCCTAATAATGCATCGTTCGAATTTCATACCACTATCGATCGTTCAAATTTCAAAATAAAATATAAGGTCAAGATCGCCTCTTACCACGATACGTTGCTTTTGGTCGTTCTACATTTTTTCGAATGGTTTTGAAATATTGCAAAATATAGGGGTCAACGTATTTTTAACCGACTTCAAAAAAAGGAGCAGGTTCTCAATTCGGTCGGTTGTTTTATTTTATTCCACTAAAAGGTTAAGGTAAGGTTAAGTCATTATAACCTTTTTTATGGAAATCAAAGATTTTAAAGTAATGCATTACTTGCGAAGGTATTTTCATTAACACAATATTAATCCTAATAATAACCTAATATTATAGGATGGGATAGGATGGGATGGGATGGGATGGGATGGGATGGGATGGGATGGGATGGGATGGGATGGGATGGGATGGGATGGGATGGGATGGGATGGGATGGGATGGGATGGGATGGGATGGGATGGGATGGGATGGGATGGGATGGGATGGGATGGGATGGGATGGGATGGGATGGGATGGGATGGGATGGGATGGGATGGGATGGGATGGGATGGGATGGGATGGGATGGGATGGGATGGGATGGGATGGGATGGGATGGGATGGGATGGGATGGGATGGGATGGGATGGGATGGGATGGGATGGGATGGGATGGGATGGGATGGGATGGGATGGGATGGGATGGGATGGGATGGGATGGGATGGGATGGGATGGGATGGGATGGGATGGGATGGGATGGGATGGGATGGGATGGGATGGGATGGGATGGGATGGGATGGGATGGGATGGGATGGGATGGGATGGGATGGGATGGGATGGGATGGGATGGGATGGGATGGGATGGGATGGGATGGGATGGGATGGGATGGGATGGGATGGGATGGGATGGGATGGGATGGGATGGGATGGGATGGGATGGGATGGGATGGGATGGGATGGGATGGGATGGGATGGGATGGGATGGGATACGCATAGGTACGACCTGTTTCCTTGAAAGAATGACTTTCGCCCATGTCTGCTTACGTCCTGGGGCTGCCAGCGACGGTAAAGGCAGGAACGGGCAGGCTCCGGAGTCCGCCTATACTACTCAGGTCCCAGAGGCATTTAAACGTAGATTTTTCTCTTGCACGAGCATGCGGGCGGCGAGTATGCCTGGGTCGACGGCGCGTTGTGTTCAACACGCGCCGTCATCACAATGACGGGCCCCTTAGAAGGCCAAAGCCTGCCGGGGTCGCGGAACTATCGAATTACCTTGACCCCAGAACGTAAAGGCCTATTATAGGATTTATAGGACACCGAGGATTTTAATCAGTACAAGTCTGACAGTCCCTCTTACCCTGCCCTGGGTAGGAGGACTCATTTGATGATTTACGTACGCATATTTTATGTATGCTCCAGAATGATGGTTTACAGCTAATGTTGTTAATAAAGAAGCACTAAAAAAATACATTGTTGAGTTCCGACCTCCACGCGAACGAAGTCGCGGGCACAGCTAGTTTTTTATAAGATGTAAACTGATTACGATGAAAAAAAAAAAACAATGTTACTTCAATTTAAACACCTCTATTCCAGGTCTTCTTTTAACGCCATCTACCGTTTTATCGTTGAAGTACATATGTTAAGATGAATTATTTGAATATGTAGTTTTTCTATTCTAAGCTAGATCGCGCTACTGAACTGCACGTCTCGGTGTGAACTGACCGTAATATTTTACTTCTGAAACACTTTAAATTCAAATAACTTTTGATAGACTGAACCGATTGCAATGAAACAAATACTTAATGTTACCTAAAGTTATAGTCAATTCTAGTGTACTAAAGTTATCTACATTGCTTCCGTACATTTTACGTGATGCCCGAGCATCTTAACATACAAACAGACAAACAGACAAAAATTGTAAAAATGCTGGAAATGGGTTCTATTGGTTGTCCTTTAACACCCTGCCTATTATTTTGTTTTTTTTTTTTTATGTACAAAAATTACTTTTCTACAGTTTTATTATATGTATAGATTAATATACGTTTCTGCTTATTGCAATGCCCGATATGATGTCGTCGTGGGGCAGGTTTAGCTTAATAATGACTATAAAACCTAAAAAAAATGCATATTATAAAAAATGTTAAAAAATAATTAAAAGAACCCCAAAAATATTCGAATTAAAAGCTACGAATCACATAATGTGGGGTCATTCTGACTCACAGTGGTACTATATCTACTTATCTACAATGCCTACCTGTGACAAAAGTGCACAATTCGAGGCCTCTGGCTGCGTACTGAGTTGGCAGGTACAGACGACGCGATACATAAAATGTTTGGAAAGTTACAGATGAAAACATTTCGTGAGTGAGTCATTTTGACTCATTTTGACTCACGCGTCACGTTATGTATCTGGGGTTATTTAAAAATAAAAACCTATCTTGAAGAAAATTTTCGCGAACGAAGAGGTGATCGCTGAGACGGGCTTGATTTTGGAAGAGTCTGAGGAATCGGTCTTTACGAGGTATAAATTAGCGGAACATCATAGGTTAAAATACATTTAAGATCTTCTCAACAAGACCTTTCATTTGATATGTCACATGATGCAGTTTTCAAAATTGAGTGATTTACCATACGCACAAAATTGATTGATTTACCATGTTATTTTAACATCATGAACTTCTTATAGGTTTTCCTATATTCTATAAGTAGAAAACTAATTTCTGTATTTTTTTTTTCAATATTTTAGGTTCAGTAGTTTCGGAGATAAGGGTCAATTTTCGTATATTTTCTTGAATAACTTGGAAACTATTTATTTTAAAATTACAAAAAAATACATTTAAGAACTTGGAAACTATTTATTTTAAATATACAATAAAAAATATATTTAAGATTGTCTCAACAAGACCTTTCATTTGGTATGTCACACGATGCAGATTTCAAATATGTTTTTTAAATTTTCCCCTACCCCCCAAAAATTACCTCCCATGTATATGGACTTCTTATAGGTTTTCCTATAATCTATAAGTAGAAAACTAATTAGTGTATTTTTTTCAAAATTTTAGGTTCAGTAGTTTCGGAGATAAGAGGGGAGGGGGAATGGTCAAATTTCGTCTATTTTCTTGAATAACTTGGAAACTATTTATTTTAAAATTACAAAAAAAATACATTTAAGATTGTCTCACCAAGACATTTCATTTGATATGTCACACAATGCAGTTTTCAAAACTTTTTTTTTCATTTTCCCCTTTCCCCCCAAAAATTACCTCCCACATACAGAATTCATCTATTCACGTCACACCTCTGTGCTTGGGTCACAGGAATTGATATGTGTACCAAATTACAACCCAATCGGTCTAGTAGATTCGGAGATAATTGACTGTAAGCGTCAGACAGACGGACACACGAGTGATCCTTAAGGGTTCCGTTTTTGTATTCGGACGTACGGAACCCTAAAAACTACACATAGCTGTATCATAATGTTTTCATTGGCTGGAACTTCAAGAAAAACTTTCAGAAAAGACCCAAAAAAAATTGTCTTTTGTAAAGTAATATTTAGAAATATTGACTGCATTAAGGGCTATAATTATCTAATATCGGAAGACGGATCTCACTTTAGTGATGACAGCTTGTTAAAAAATAAAACATAGGTTCTGCCAACAACATTTCTCAACTAATGCATATTTTGAGTAGGGCTACTTTGATAATGGTTATCTACTTGGAATACGGTATCTTGTTAATATTGTAGTTATAATTTTATTTCATTAGTTTTAAACAAGTTCACGATTATACGAATAAATAAGGCGATAATTATCTGTTAATTAATTTTAACACAAGTTTAAAATTATACTCCGATAAAAAACGCATCGTACACATCAGAAAATTGATACAGACACATAAAATGATATGATTTTATATAAAATCATTGTGTTTCCTATGTCAGTGACGGAGGAAAAAAACTGTCCTTTTGTCTTCAAGCAGGTTGTTGAGATTTACGTTAATTTGCTAAGAGCTGAAGCTGCTGACTTATCACAAGGTAGTATTCTTTTCCCCGTCATGTATCAACTGTTCACGAGTAAAAAAAAACAAAAAAAATCTATAAGAATTTCTATAGAAAAAGAAATTGTTATTAAAAAATTCCAAATTTTACAAACAAATACAGAAACAAACAGTGTAAATCTATAATGTAGGGTCAGGGTGGTGATCTAGATAGATAGACTATAGGTACTTTATTGTACAAAATTGATACAAAAAACTGGTTTACAATATTTCTAATTCTATGGTTACAAAGGCGGTCTTATCGCTAACAACGATATCTTCCAGACAACCTTTACATGAACTGTATGAATCTTAAAAATTATCTTCTTGAAAATTATTACAGAATCTTTGTTACATCATTCATTCTTAGATGGTACATTATGTGAGAACGATGTAGCAAGTTAAAAGTGTCCATAGTAAAAATTCAAACAAAGACAATTCAGAAAAAAAATATCAATAATTAAAATAAACCGTGGTAGCTAAGAGAATAGAGATGACCAGTCCCAACTGACAGCGCCCGTTCACGAACATGACACATATATAAGCACCATTCAGCTCAACCATTTTGAAGGGAGCTAAATGATCCGACACACACGCCACCATCAGCGAGACACCAACAACGAATGGAGCGAGGCTTTTGACCAGCAGTGGGACAGTACAGGCTAGTAATAATAATAATAAGCCCGCAGGGCAGCTTGTGGCGAGCTGTTGGGCAAGTTGCGACCCCACGGACCTGATCTCCCGGGAGATATCTTGTTCCTCACCTCTGGCTTGCCTTTATTGGCCGGTCACAGTGAACACTGACGAGGAACAGAGCTCCCACCTCTTTCTTGCTTTTATTGGCTGACTAGAGTGGAGATTCGCAAGACCAAACGTGCTCGGAGGAAGGAAGTATTCCAGTAAGTGTTTGTAGGGATCGACCATACTTCCGGGTTCCTGGTCGGTTCTGAGAACCGTGGAATACCGCTCCACTCCTCAAGCACCTCAGGATATGTTACTCCCTTGTCGCTACGTCACCTAGTGCTAGTGATATGTTTGGGGTTCCATTTGTTGAGTGTGCAAGTCACCCCCTGCCATGGTATCCATGTATATAAAACATTGATTAGGCAGGGGCCATAGTTTTTATATAGTTATATATAACCAGTCCACCAAACCCACCAAACGCCATAACCTTGTTTTGTTGTTTCCATAGTCCGCAATAGTCTAACACCAACCGGGGGTTGTCCTTGGGTATACTGGCATAGTTCATACAGGGATAACCGCCGGTTAGAGCCTCATTTCATTTTAAATGCGTAATGGGATTCTGCAAGATGGCTTCAGCTCCTGGCATGTCCTTCAAAAGTCCGGGTTCCCTTGATCCCGAGATCTTAAAAGATATATAAAATAATAATAACAATAATTCTTCACAAAAATTACTTTAGAATTTAGTTAGATTTGTCAACAAAAGGACTTTAACAAGAATATACCAGATTGGCATGTACGTGATACAGAAATGATTTCTGATATTTGTGTGCTATCACTACATAGTATAAAGCAAAGTCGCTTCCCGCTTCCTGTCGCCTTGTATGCTTTGCTGATCTTTAAAACTAAGCAACGGATTTTGATGCGGTTTTTTTTTTAAGATAGAGCGGCTCAAGAGGAAGATTTTTATGTATAAAATATGCATAATATCGTAGAGAATCTCTGATAATTTTAGAGGTTTTGTAAGGTCGTAAATAAACACATTTTGCGCTTACATTGCAAACGCTGGCTGAACCCTACGAGATAGATCAAAATGATGATCTACAGTATTATACACCTTAAAAAGTTTTACAATAAAGTCCGCGATGGTATATGTCTATCTCTTAGGGATAACCCACAATAACTACTTTACTAAAATAATGGCTTATTTACGAAAAAGCGATTTTAAGTAATACAGCATTAATCCTTATCCAATTAAGTACCTTAAATAATATGCGCATGTAATATAGATTAATATGGCCCTTTACAGCATGTAATTTAAGTGAATATTTTCGAAGATATTACAGATTTAAAATGCAGGGACATAGCGGTTGCGGCGGTACACGATTTCATTTATTATACAGGAATTCGTCTTAACGACAGTTGTTCAGCCTGATGAGCACTCTCTGTTGACGTATAAAAATTGAAGATCTGGCACACCTGTTGTGGAATTCCAAGCGCCCAGCGGCACTATAGCAAATATAGGAATGACGTCTTTTTTTAACGTGGTAAATTCATCAAATGAGTCCTCCCACCCACGGCAGGGCGGGAGGGACTGTCAGACTCGTACTGATTAAAATCCACGGTGTCCTTCAATAATCCTTCACGTTCCAGGGTCACGGTAATGGGATAAGTCCCGCGACCCCGGCATGCTGACACTCTTTGAGGCGCGCGTGGAACACAACGGGCCGTCGACCCGGGCATGGTCCATGGTCGGACAGCGAGTAGCTCATTACTCGCCGCCCGCATGCCCGCGCCTACGGTGGCCGCAGATCGTCTGCCGACGTCCGTAGCCGTAGGAGTCTACCACTGCGGCTAGGGTGGAGGGAGGACGCTGTCCTCTCCCTCACGCGGCCCGCCTCTTCCTTAGCGAGCATGATTGCTTCGCAGAAGGAGGCGACCGCTTCCCACTCGCCCCGCAGCATGGCCTCGACCAATGCCGGGCGCGAGAGGTTTCCGCCTATCGCCGCCGTAAGGACACGGTGTCGGACAAGCGGGGCAGTCTTGCACCGTATGCTCCACCATGTCCTCCGGGCAATCCTCGCAGTAGTGACATCCAGGCGTTTCTTCCCTCATTAGGGAGGCGTTTGACCCGCTGAGATTGGGCAGGAGTCGTCTGAGGGCGGCTGTTGCCCGGTTCAGCTTTGGAGCCAAACTCAGGAAATGCTCCCTGAAGTTCCACCGGCTATCGGGGACGAGTCACAGGTACTTCATAGTCCTCCCGACGCCGATGCGAACCCCTCCAACCGTTATGTGGGACTCTGAACGTGCCGCGTTCAGACGGCCATGAAAACACAAGGCCTCTGTTTTGTGCAGCGCCACGTCGAGCCCCAACTGCCGTATCTTATCAACGACCGTCGCAACCGCTTGCGTCGCCAGATCGGCCGCCGCCTGGTGCGACTCTCCCTCCGCCAGGGCGAGCGGCGTAATATGTTACGCCGACGCCGCAGGGAGGTCGCTGAGTAAAAGTTGTTTAGTCTGATGGGCATTTCCTGTTGACTTATAAAAATGAAAGGTCTGGAACGTCTCGAATCGTGTCACGCATCCCGTTGTTGTCCCGTCCCCGGGCTCTTAGAATTCGATATCAGACGTTTCAGAACTTCGATTTTGACGACCCCGTTGCCGCTGGCATAAGCAATAGGATCCGCGTACGAAGTCGCGGGCAGAAGATAGTAGTTTATAATGGGTCAAATATGGTGACATGTAATAATCAGCAAAAAATTATGATGAATAGTTATTATAGAAATGTTAAAACTTACGTAGCAATCATATGTTTGTGCCAACAACGTCAGACTCAACCATAAATAGAATCGACGGCCCCAGATTCAACCACACAGGAGCCGACGACGCCAGAATCAACCACTCAAGAGCCAACAACGCCAGACTCAACCACACAAGAGCTTATAACGCCATACTCAACCACACAAGAGCCAACAACGCCAGAATCAACCACACAAGAATCGACGACGACAGACGCAGCCACACAGGAGCCGCCAACGCCTGACTCAATCACTCAAGAACCAACAACGTCAGACTCAACCATAATAGAATCGACAGCCCCAGATTCAACCAAACAGGAGCCGACGACGCCAGATTCAACCACTCAAGAGCCAACAATGCCAGACTCAACCACAATAGACTCGACGGCCCCAGATTCAACCACACAGAAGCCGACGACGCCAAAATCAACCACTCAAGAGCCAACAACGCCAGACTCAACCACACAAGAGCTTATAACGCCACACTCAACCACACAAGAGCCAACAACGCCAGAATCAACCACACAAGAATCGACGACGACAGACGCAGCCACACAGGAGCCGCCAACGCCAGACTCAATCACTCAAGAACCAACAACGTCAGACTCAACCATAATAGACTCGACAGCCCCAGATTCAACCAAACAGGAGCCGACGACGCCAGATTCAACCACTCAAGAGCCAACAATGCCAGACTCAACCACACAAGAGTCGACGACGACAGACGCAACCACACAGAAGCCACCATTGCCAGACTCGACCTCACAAGATACAACGACGCCAGACTCAACCACACAAGAACTAACGACGCCAGAGACAAGCACGTTATATCCAGTCACGCCAGAGTCAACTACACGGGCGCCTGTTAGAACCGAAGATAGTAAAGGGTTTTGGACCCCACTTACCATCACAATGGTGGTTCTTTTATGTTACATAGTTTTAGCTTTAATTTGTCTGCTTTTTTACGACCTAACGCGAAGGAATAAAGCTAAAGTGGTAACTGTTGTTCCAGCTTTTCATAATAATGATTTTCAAGATCGTCCCAGCACTTTCAGAATCCCAAGAGTAACACATGTGTACTCTGACGTGAACCTTAACCCATTGTACAGAAGTAATGCATACAAACGTTAATACCAACCATTGGTTGGGAACACCGAAGACAAACGATCGCAAGGTCGTTCATCAACTCGATGAACAGATCATGTGAAGGAATCATCATCCTCTAAATTCCACTTGATGGTAAAGGATGCGCTGGGCATAAATATTTCCACCAATTTTGTAGATTATTTTATACCTAGTAGATGAACAGAGTTTTGATTGGTAATAATAAAAACAATAATTATGACTATTGAAGATGCAATTTGATGTTATTGCTGCTTCAATTGTGAAATTATCAAATATAAATAAAGAAAACGGGGCCCAATGTCGCCCGCGCACGAAGGGTTCCGTACCGTACGTGACCCCCTTAACTATTTGTTTTATTAGCCGTTATCAATATCGCCCAAAATTGAGCATTAAAATCACGTTTGGTGTTTGGGAGACCTAAACATTTTTTTTTTGTTTTTTACTTGTTGTTATAGCGGCAAACAATTACATAATCGGTGAAAAATTCAACTTTCTAACTATCACGATTCATGAGATAAAAGCCTGGTAACAGACGGATGGACAGGAGAGCTAAGGGAGCTTACCCATGACGCAATTCGTGCGATACGCACTTTTTTCAAACTAAAAATGAAAATCGACCTCGCTACTACGATATAATGATGCAATTCGGTTGACTTGACGTCGTCGTGGCGATCGTGTTTTGTTTTTCATCTTCCCGTAGACAACCGTGCATTTTATGTCATATGCCGTAAGTGGTAAGGTTAATTTTCACTTGTAGTTGGAGTCGGTCGAATCGCGTCGCGTCGCGCCATGGGTACAGATACCGGCACGGTTCTTGAGCGCTCGGCGTAAGAGTGGGAATCGCTTTGCGCATCGTACACTTATCGACAAATGAAACGCACAATAAAACAAATAAAACGCACTAAAACAACGAATCCCGAGTGGCGGCTATGACGCGATGCGCTACGGCACGCTACGCGGGCCAATCACTACACTTTCCCCGCCCCCGTTCCTCACTTCATCTACCAAAGGGACCTAATAACTCACTTCTGCGCAGGTGAAGGTCAGCGCTCAAGATCCATGCCAGTATTTGTAAGCTCCCAGACAAAACAGTTGTGTCTACCACACAACTCATATCGCTGCGAACGAAAATGTTTTGTCTGTCTTCGGCTACTGACAAGGCACCTGGACGTCATCGTATGGTGTTTTTCAGCGCCGATCACATTTTTTAAGTACTATTAACTAACATTCATTTTATTTTATTATTAATGATATTATTTTATGTGTAATGTCAAGTTATAGTTACATGAATGAACGAATTTAATAAAATTAAAATATATAGATATCAGAGTTGCTAGTCTACCATATATGTTCAGTATTCAAGATTTTTCTCAGGTTGTTATTTGCAACCAGCACAGCATAGTGATTCGTGCCTCAGTAGAAACTTGTGTTAGATTTTTATAATTTATATTGAGTAATTGTTAAAATTTTTAACCGACTTCAAAAAGGAGGAGGTTATCAATTCGACGGTATGTTTTTTTTTTGTATATTTGTTACGCGATTACTCCGCCAATTGTGGACCGATTTCTAAAATTCTTTTTTTGTTCGAAAGGAGGTACTTCTGAGGTGGTCCCATAGTCACCAAGTTGGGATCTGATGATTGGATCCTGGAGAAATAGAGGGCAACCCTCGAATTTTATAGGCCGATACACCGGTTTTCGCAAATTTTATGAAGTAATTTAAGTACTTGCGTATGGTAATCATAATTTCATGTAGCTGAGCTGATGATGGAAGGTAGAACTCCTTAATAGTAAGGAGTAGGCATCGACTGATATAGTTTGAGTTCGCATATCTCGGGAACTACAAGTCCGATTTGGGTACACTACGATAATACGAAAAACTTTATTCCGAAATTCATAAATACGAATTTCAAAATACCGATTTTCATAATTCCGAATGGTTCAAAATTCCTAATATAACAACTCCGATTGATCATTATTCCTATTTTCATAATTCCGAAATTTCAATATTCCTAACATTTATAATTACTATTTTCAAAATACCGAGTTTCAATAGACCGAATATCAAAAATTCCGAATTAATAATTTTCCGAAACATCAAAAACACGAATTCCGATGGTTAAAATTCCGATTATTAAAATTCCGAATAATTAGAATTCCGAAAATTTAATCGCTTATCAGAGAAAAGTATGCTTTTAAAACGCCTTGTCAAAATTCCTCTTTACTTTTCAATAAAAGAATTTCTTTCGAATAAGAATATTTTCTTTTCAATGATAATAATTTCTTTTATAATTTTTTTTTGAGTAATTAAAATAATTTTTTTTGAGTTACGTATTTTCATTCATAATATTACAAAAAATCCCTGTGAGAAGAACGAAAGCTGTCAGAGTCGGGGTGCCCCAAGACACAATTTGCTCGCTATCGCATCCTGAATTCCTGAGTTATATTACCCCTAAGGTGGTTCAACGGAGCCCCGTCGCGGGGCTCCTATTTCTGTTAGCTTAACCTAACTCGAACCTAACCTGTCCGAGTCGGGGTCTCCCCAATCCCGAGCTCGCTTCGCTCGCTCTTACATCCTTGCTCAATTTGTTGATTACGACCAAGGTAGATCGACGGAGCCCCGCTTTGCGGGGCTCCTATTTCTGTTTGCAAGGTTTAAAGTAACCTAACACAAAGGGGATGGCGGGGTCTGTAAGACCCCGCCATCCCCTTCGAACCTAACCTGTCCGAGTCGGGGTGCCCCCAGTCCCGAGCTCGCTTCGCTCGCTCTTGCATCCTTGGTCAATTTGTTGACTACCACCTACCAAGGTAGATCGACGGAGCCCCGCTTCGCGGGCCTAACCTAAACTAACACAAAGGGGATGGCGGGGTCTAAAAGACCCCGCCATCCCCTTCGAACCTAACCTGTCCGAGTCGGGGTGCCCCCAGTCCCGAGCTCGCTTCGCTCGCTCTTGCATCCTTGGTCAATTTGTTGACTACCACCTACCAAGGTAGATCGACGGAGCCCCGCTTCGCGGGGCTCCTATTTCTGTGAGCAAGGTTTAAAGTAACCTAACACGAAGGGGATGGCGGGGTCTTTCAGACCCCGCCATCCCCTTCGAACCTAACCTGTCCGAGTCGGGGTGCCCCCAGTCCCGAGCTCGCTTCGCTCGCTCTTGCATCCTTGGTCAATTTGTTGACTACCACCTACCAAGGTAGATCGACGGAGCGCCGCTTCGCGGGGCTCCTATTTCTGTGAGCAAGGTTTAAAGTAACCTAACCTAACCTAACCTAACCTGTCCGTGTCGGGGTGCCCCCAGTCCCGAGCTCGCTTCGCTCGCTCTTGCATCCTTGGTCAATTTGTTGACTACCACCTACCAAGGTAGATCGACGGAGCCCCGCTGCGCGGGGCTCCTATTTCTGTGAGCAAGGTTTAAAGTAACCTAACACGAAGGGGATGGCGGGGTCTTTCAGACCCCGCCATCCCCTTCGAACCTAACCTGTCCGAGTCGGGGTGCCCCAAGTCCCGAGCTCGCTTCGCTCGCTCATGGATCCTAAGTTCTCCTAATAACAATAACAATCCCGAAGGCAAACAGTCAAAGTCCAGAGGATACGCCTCAGCACTCCGCGCCTACACAGGCTTAAATAACTCTCTAAGAGTACGGTAGACAAAACTACGTGGAGCCGGTTTTGCAGCAATTCGTTTCTGGCACTGACTTTGTAGAATGAGAAACGAAATTCCGATTTTCAATATTCCGAAAAAATCAGTTTATTCGGAATATTGAAAATCGGAATTTCGTTTTTCGGAATGAGAACTCATCGAGCATTACATTTTTCGAATATGTGAAAATCGGAAAACTAAGAAATCGGATATACGACTTTCGGTTAAATAAATTTCGTTATTCTTAATAATAGATATTGTAATTTTTAGGTATTATGATATTCGGAGTTTTGAAAATCGGAATACCGAAATTCGGAATAAAATATTTCGGAGTATTTGGGTGTTCCCGTCCGATTTAAGTAATTCTTTTTTTGTTGTACTAGTATCATTTAACTTTTTCATCAAAATCGGTTCAGTAGTTTTTGAGATAGGGAATTTTATTAGCTTATTGTGTACATGAGCGATGTTATAACCGGTGTTATGGATTACAAAATTCTAGTGCACATGTTGTATTTGACAAGAATTCGGGTTGAATAATTAAACTAAAAAGAGTAAAATAAAAACTTTTTCAAAAAAAAATGTAACCGCCTTCAAAAACAACCATAAAAAACGGTAAAAAAACCTACAAAATAACTTTTCTTTCGGAAAGCGGTGGCAAAAAAAAAGACAATGAAATAAAGAAAACAAAGACACCGACTTCCGAAAGAAAAGTTATTTTGTAGGTTTTTTTACCGTTTTATGGTTGTTTTTGAAGGCGGTTACATTTTTTTTTAAAAAAGTTTTTAATAACCTACACTTACTAGATAACTAATACACATAAAAAACTTTTTAAAAAAAAGGGAACCGACTTCAAAACCAAACACAAAAAAAATATAAAATAACTTTTCTTTCGGAAGTCGGTGGCTTTGTTTTTTATTTCATTGACTATGGCCACCGACTTCCGAAAGAAAAGTTATTTTATACTTTTTTTGTGTTTGGTTTTGAAGTCGGTTCCCTTTTTTTCAAAAAGTTTTTTATTTTACCCTTTTTAGTTTAGATATTCAAGAAAAATCTTCATAATAATCGGCGTCTTTGACAATCTACAATCCTAGTAAGCAACAAAAACGGATCTATGCGGGCAACTTCACAAGAAATCTATTATTGTTATATACTAAAACCTTCCTCAGAATGTAACAAATACTTTCCTGAAAACCGCATCAAAATCGGTTCAGCCGAACGCGAGATAATCGCGGACAAACATGCAATGGTCACTGAAAATCTACTATCCAAGTAAGCAAAAACCGGCCAAGTGCGAGTTGGACTCGCCCATGAAGGGTTCCGTAGCAGCAAGCATAGATTAGAGATATAATTATATTGAGATTAGTAAGTAATATACACAAACAATAAAAATAACTTTGTTTTTCATAGTATTTGTATGAATGGCAAAGTTATATTTGCGGTTTTTGAAAATGTACTATATCTCAAAAACTGCTAACTGTATCTCATCAAAACTAATTTTCGTTGGTAGTTTTGGTTGAGGTTTACATTATATATTTTTTTAGTTTTATCATTCTCTTATTTTAGAAGTTACGGGGGGGGGACACACTTTTTACCACTTTGGAAGTGTCTCTCGCGCAAACTGTTCAGTTTAGAAAAAAATGTAACCTCAATATCATTTTTAAAGACCTATTCATAGATACCCCACACGTATGGGTTTGGTGAAAAATTGTTTTTTGAGTTTCAATTCTAAGTATGGGGGGCACCCCCAAAATTTGTTTTGTTTTGATTTTTGTGTGAAAATCCTAATGCGGTTCACATAATACATCTTTCTACCAAGTTTCAACAGGATAGCTCTTATACTTTCGACAAAAAGTGGCTGTGACATACACGGACAGACAGACAGACATGACGAATCTATAAGGGTTCCGTTTTTGCCATTTGGCTACGGAACCCTAAAAACGGATCCACGCGGGCAACGTCACGGGATATCCATTAGTATTATATACTAAAACCTTCTCCAGAATGTAATGAACACTTTCCTGAAAACCGCATCAAAATCGGTTCAGCCAAACGCGAGATAATCGCGGACAAACATACATACATACTTACATACATACAGGTCGAACTGAGAACCTACTTTTTTTTTTGAAGTCGGTTAAAAAACAATGTCAAGGTTATTAAGAAAGCGCTGCAACAATTGTAATGTTCTGCTTTTAGGTCGCATTTATTGACCTTATGAGATGAGAGATGAAACAGTTTGAGAATAGATGATTCTGTGTTAGTGAACACTACCAAATTGTAAGCTGCAGGCAGCGGTTTATTTTCGATATGACGCTGAACTCATTTCTCCTCATTTCATGATTCTCTTTGTACGTATGTACATACAAATCGACACATTAGTAAGATAAAGACTTCGTAAACATACTAATCTTATCAAATTTATGAATAATTAAATTTGTTAATTTTTTTTTTCATTTTTTAGTTTGTATCTATTATTTGTGACTGTCACATGTCTCGAAAAAATGATTGGCAGAGTACAGTTTATTATATTATTAATGTTGCTGCCTTATGCTATCAGTGATTTTTGTGAGAGAAACACGTTTGAGGAAGGTTTCGAGAATTGGTTGACACAAACGTTGGAAATTTGTCCGCAACCGTTACAACCTTGGATTATAGGTACATACAAGGATTTGAACTTCGAACTTCGTCCAAATGAACGCAGTACTACTTTTATTACTCCTGGACCAGAATTCAGTTGTGCGGCATCATACATGTTTCCTATGAATAGTGATGGTACGGTAGAACTGAACGTTTATTTAGATGTGGAAGAACCGGGTGCAGCGGGCCATATCTATGTTTTCGTTAACGAGGGAGAGAATGACACTATAACGGGAATGACTGAATATTTGACCTCAACACAAGAATGGCACACTCTGAGGATAACCATAAGCGGCACAAGTTCTTATGAAGGCTACGTGAGTATTTTTGTAGAGCTTGTTTGTAGAACTGTGTTTTAATTTTTAACCGACTTCAAAAAAAGGAGGAGGTTCTCAATTCGGTCGGTATGTTTTTTTTTTTTTTTTATGTATGTACACCGATTACTCCGAGGTTTCTAGTCCGATTAATGTGATTCTTTTTTTGTTCGATGCAGTATACCTGCCATTTGTTCCCATAAAAATTACATCCAATTTGGTTCAGTACTTTTTATTTTGTGAGCATTTTTTTTTTATTTCTGCTACATGGATGATATAATTGTCTATACTACGGATAACAACTATTGTGGACCGATTTTCAAAATTCGATCTTTGTTCGAAAGGAGATACTTCTGAAGTGGTCCTATAGTCACCAAGTTAGGATCTGATGATTGGATCCTGGAGAAATCGAGGGCAACCCTCAAATTTTATCGGCCCACACATCGTTTTTCGCAAATCTTATGAAGTAATTTAAGTACTTGAGTATGGTAATCATCATCTCATGTAGCTGAGCTGATGATGGAAGGCCTTTACATAGTAAGGAGTAGGCATCGGCTGATTTAGTAAATTATGTTTGTGTTCGCATATCTCCAGAACTATACAAGTCCGATTTAAGTAATTCTTTTTTTGTTGTACTAGGTATTGTTCAACTTAGGGAATAATGCAAGTTTCATCAAAATCGGTTTGGTAGTTTTTGAGATGGGGAATTTTATTAGCTTATTGTGTACGTGAGCGATGTTACGAGTATTACCGGTGCTACGGATTACAAAATTCTGGTGCACTGAAAATGATGCATTTGACAAGAATTTTAGTTGAATATTTAAACTAAAAAGAGTGAAATAAAAATTTTTTCAAAAAAAATGTAACCGACTTCAAAAACAACCACAAAAAGGGTAAAATAACCTACAAAATAACTTTTCTTTCGGAAGTCGGTGGCAAAAAGGACAATGAAATGAAAATGAAAAAACCACCGACTTCCGAAAGAAAAGTTATTTTGTAGGTTATTTTACCCTTTTTTGTGGTTGTTTTTAACCGACTTCAAAACGGTTATCAATTCGACGGTATGTTTAAGCTATTGCATAGCTTTTATCGCGGGCTCTCAGCGCGGCGCGGCGCGGCGACTGAATCAAAAAATTCTCAAAAACCTAACGAAATTACCTGACACCAGGCATCGTCTAATGTCGTTTCAGTTCGGGAGACTTCGGCAATCATAAAGATACGGACAGACGTGCTCATTACTAACACGAAAGCATGCTTTTATTGAGCAAGGGGCTATTTTATTGAGGGAGAGGGAGAGGCAGAAGGATAGGGAGAGGGAGGAGGAGGAGAACGTTTCTTGACGTTTCACTTGATTGACGTGGCTGACCATAGCCTAATTAGTACAGAAATAAATAAAATAAAAAAAATAATTATAATTGCATAAGTTGATAAAAATGCTATGCAATAGCTTTATCGCGGCAGTCCCCGACTGCTACACGTATTTTTTTGTGTGTGGTTGTTACGCAATTACTACGCCAATTGTGGACCGATTTTCAAAATTCTTTTTTTGTTCGAAAGAAGATACTTCTGAAGTGGTCCCATAGTCACCAAGTCAGGATCTGATGATTGGATCCTGTATAAATCGAGGGCAACCCACAAATTTTATGGGCCCACACATCGGTTTTCGCAAATCTTATGAAGTAATTTAAGAACTTGCGTATGGTAATCATCATCTCATGTAGCTTAGCTGATGATGGAAGGTACAACTCCTTAACAGTAAGGAGTAGGCATCGACTGATTTAGTAAATTAAGTTTGACGTTCGTTCGCAATATCAAAAAAAGTTGAAAGGAGTCTCGAGGCTGATTTTGATGAAAACTAAAACTGCATCATTGGATTTTAGAAAAATTAATAATCCTGGCCAGGAATCGAACCCGCTGATTTTGGAAAAAAAAATCACAGCCTGTATTATTACACTATTCGATAGTGTTGCTAATAAGGATCAAATTCTAGAAGTATATACGGCAAACTAAAGGAAATTACAGATTTTTATGAAATTGCTATTTTCTATTTTACTTTACTTCTACTGATCCTCAGATCAAAGAAATAGCCAGATAGAGCGCTCAGAACACGCGAGTGTGTCGACCAAAGTTAATACAAAATCAAAGGTTAATACAAACTCGCGACAGTACCAAGCTACGCATCGTCTCGCTCACACGTCACTAGTGATTTGCCATTTTATGTCAAAACATGCCGTCTTGTGTGTTTAAACACTGCAAAAGTTGTTCACAAAAACGAAGAAAACAAGATGGAATATCTTTCCACACGTAACTCTTGTTATTTTTATTGTTTTGGTATTTATTTTCCATAAAATATTTTCGGCTCACTTGAAACACAAAACCTTAACAGTAAATCGTCTGTGTTGCTAGTTTATGACGGGTAAATTACCCTGAATTAGGGGAATGTGTGTGTGTGATGAAACCTATCCTTAAATAGTTTATTAATCAAATTACCAAAAAGCGTTATGAAGTGTTATCTGGTCTGATATAAATTAATTAAATAGGTAGTAAGTAATTACGCATATTAACTGTTATTCCTTATTAATATTCTGTTAAATAATAAATACTACACGCTTTTGCTCTCTGGGTATAACCATAAAGCAAAATCGCGTTTCCAATTAAAAAAAAATAGTAGTACAATATTTGAGAACAATTTAACTGAACAAAAATGTGGGAGTATTTCTCAATATCTGGCAAGCGTAAACGCACACAGATGCACGTGTTCGTACACGGCGCGACTTATCTGCCGCGCACACATAAATAAAAACTGCCATCACTTTGTTGTTCGCGCACGTTCTATCTGCCTATTTTTTTGATCTGAGTACTGATCCATAATTAATTCGAAATTATAAAATTTCATTGTTTTCAATATTTCACTGGATTTGACGTCTCAACAATCCCACTGTATTCAGCAATTAATACGAAATTATTGAGTTGAACAAAAAAATTGCATTTTTTCCAAGAAGAAACGGTTAACTTATGTTTCAAATATAGTCATTGCCTTGAATATTGATCAGTTTTTTTGTAATTATATATTTTCCTTAAGTTTGGCGTTTATGATTACTTCCCAGAATTTGCTCCTTATTAGCAACACAATCTAATAGTGTAATAATACAGGCTGTGATTTTTTTTTCCAAAATCAGCGGGTTCCCGGAGGACACAGTAGAGCATACGGTGCAAGACTGCCCCGCTTGGGCAAAGCACCGACGTGTCCTCACGGCGGCGATAGGCGGAGACCTCTCGCGCCCGGCATTGGTCGAGGCCATGCTGCGGGGCGAGACGGAGTGGGAAGCGGTCGCCTCCTTCTGCGAAGCATTCATGCTCGCGAAGGAGGAGGCGGGCCGCGCGATGGAGAGGACAATGTCCTCCCTCCGCCCCACCCGCGGTGGTGGACGCCCACGGCGACGGACGTCGCAAAACGATCTCCGGCCACCGTAGGTGCGGGCATGCGGGCGGCGAGTAAAGGGCAACTCGCTGCCCACCATGGACCATGCGGGGTCGACGGCGCGTTGTGTTCCGCGCCTCAAAGAAGCGTCAGCATAATGACGGCGCCCCCCCTCTCTAGAGGGCCAAAGCTTGCCGGGGTCGCGGGACTTATCTCATTACCGTGGCCCCGGAACATAAAGGCTATTGAAGGACACCGTGGATTTTAGTCAGTACAAGTCTGACAGTCCCTCCCGCCCTAAAAATTCATCCTGTATAATTAATTATAAAATAACATAAACTAGAAGTACCTCCACGCGGTGAAGGCGGTAAGACGTTAGGACTGATTTTCGATGACGATGGTATATCATTAAAAATCTGACTCTATTGGCCAGAACTCCCATTTATTATTTACCCGGGCTCTATTGGACATCAGACGTTTCAGATCTTTGATTTTGACGACTCCGTTGTCGCTGGCATAAGCAACAGGATCCGCGTACGAAGTCGCGGGCAGAAGCTAGTTTATAATATGATAGCATGTCCTGACTTCGTGGGAGGATGGCAAACTCTAGAAATTCTTTTAAGCGGCTCACAAACATATGATTGCTACGTTAGTTTTAACATTTCTATAATAACTATTTATCATATATTTTTGCTGATTATTACATGTCACCATATTTGACCCATTATAATCTATGTGACCCATTTATGAGCGGTGGTGGCCCAGTGGTATCGGCCTCGACTTACGAGTTGTAGGTCGTAGGTTCGAACCCCGTCAGGCGCATTACTTTGTGTAATTTATTTCAACACCACTGCTCTCAAAACGGTGAAGGAAAACATCGTGAGGAAACCGGCATGTCCTAGAACCCAAAATTCCCGCTCTTTATTCGCCGCCCGGGACTGACAAAAAATGACAAAGCGCCTCTAGTGTACAAGTTAACGTCAAATTTACAGTTTACGTCACAAAAACTGGAAAAGTCAGCAGACCTCTCAGCCTTGAAATGGTATCTACAGATCCCTCTCGTATCGACCGAATTGAATTCAATTTCGATCTCTGAGCATTCGTATTCTATGTACGTAGCGTACGAAAAGTGGTAATAACTTTTGAACTGTAAAAATAGCTCCGGAAAAGTCCTCTCCCGTGCGTATTCGATTTGGTCCATGCTTCCACATGTATACATCCTGTATATGTGTGAGTTCACATATTTAAATACGAATTCCTTCACATCATCATCATCATCAGCCTATAAATTTTCCCACTGCTGGGACACAGGCCTCCTCTCTGAGAGAGGGAGTGGGCCATAATCCAACACGCGGGCCCAGTGCGGGTTGGTGGATGTCACTTGTCTTCGAATTTTTGGTTCTAGGACATGCCGGTTTCCTCACGATGTTTTCCTTCACCGTTTTGAGAGCAGTAGTGATGACATAAATTACACAAAGTAATGCGCCTGACTGGATTCGAACCCACGACTCGTAAGTCGGGGCCGATACCACTGGGCCACCACTGCTCTCGAATTCTTTCATTTTATCTTATCTGCGATCAATGAAAATGTACATAAGTACAATTAAGTAGTTTTTCTTGTACATCTGTGTAACGGCTTGGTTCTGATAAACCATTGATATGGTTTTCACAATCACGGTTTAATCTTGACAGAAAATGCCAGGAGATTTTTGTTTATAATGTATTCATATTTAACTAAAATAATATAGATCACTCAAGAATATCGATATTTTTGTCAAATCATGACAAAAATAGTCGCGCCATGCAGGAGCCGGAGCGAAGTCGTTGGTACCTGTCTCATAAATCATCATCATCAGCCTATAAATGTTCCCACTGCTGGGACACAGGCCTCCTCTCTGTGAGAGGGAGTCTCATAAATACCTTGAGGAAATTAACTCTATCTGATAAAATAAATTACAAAGACTGGATGAATAGTGGTTGCCTTGCTTATTTTTTTTTTGTTATTTGATTTACTTCAAAATTCCAGGTTTATACAACTTGATGTAATAGAATACAGTGTTCGCTGACTGGCGTTGGAGATCGTGCAATAAACAAAAACCGGCCAAGTGCGAGTTGGACTCGCCCATGAAGGGTTCCGTAGTAGCAAGCATAGATTAGGAATATAATAAAATTATATTGAGATTTGTAAGTAATATACACAAACAATAAAAATAACTTTGTTTTTTATAGTGTTTGTATGAATGGCAAAGTTATATTTGCGGTTTTGGAAAATGTACTATATCCCAAAAACTACTAGCTGTATCTCATCCAAACCAATTTTCGTTGGAAGTTTTTATTGAGGTCTACAAATATATATTTTTTTTTAGTTTTATCATTCTCTTATTTTAGAAGTTACAGGGGGGGGGGGACACATTTTACCACTTTGGGAGTGTCTCTCGCGTAAACTGTTCAGTTTAGAAAAAAAATGGTATTAGTAACCTCAACATTATTTTGAAAGACCTATCCATAGATACCCCACAAGTATGGGCCAGGCGAAAAAAAAATTTTTGAGTTCTAAGTATGGGGAGTACCCCTAAAAGGAGAATGGGCGGTCCTGGGCGTTCGGCGGCCATCAATAAATTTAGTGTCAAATGAAAGTACTGTTATTTAGGAATAACGTTTACTATGAGCATTACTCTGTATTTCATTTAGGAAAAAAAATATTTGAGGGTCAATATAACCTAATTGCATGAAGCAATATCGCACAATAATTATGTTCATATGCAATATTGTTGTTGTTTTTGTCTTGCTAATGACACAATCTAGTAGCTAGCGGATTATCCATCAGTAACTTGCCTTTTATTTAACAGACTTAAAAAAAAAAAGTAGGTTCTTAGTTTGACCTATATGTATGCATGTATGTTTGTCCGCGATTATATCGCGTTTGGCTGAACCGATTTTGATGCGGTTTTCAGGAAAGTGTTCGTTACATTCTGGAGAAGGTTTTAATATATAACAGTAATGGATATCCCGTAACATTGCCCGCATATATCCGTTTTTAACCGACTTCAAATAAAAAGTAGGCTCTCAGTTCGACCTGTATGTATGTATGTATGTTTGTCCGCGATTATCTCGCGTTTGGCTGAACCGATTTTGATGCGATTTTCAGGAAAGTGTTCATTACATTCTGGAGAAGGTTTTAGTATATAATACTAATGGATAACCCGTCACGTTGCCCGCGTGGATCCGTTTTTGCTTACTTGGATTGTAGATTTTCAGTGACCATCGCATGTTTGTCTGCGAATATCTCGCGTTCGGCTGAACCAATTTTGATGCGGTTTTCAGGAAAGTATTTGTTACATTCTGGAGAAGGTTTTAGTATATAACAATAATAGATATCTAGTGAAGTTGCCCGCATAGATCCGTTTTTGTTGCTTACTAGGATTGTAGATTTTCAAAGACGCCGATTATTATGAAGATTTTTATGAAGATTTTTGTTGAATATTAAACTAATAAAAAGGGTAAAAAAGGGAACCGACTTCAAAACCAAACACAAAAAAGTGTAAAATAACTTTTCTTTCGAAAGTCAATTTCAATGAAATAAAAAACAAAGCCACCGACTTCCGAAAGAAAAGTTATTTTACACTTTTTTTGTGTTTGTTTTTGAAGTCGGTTCCCTTTTTTTCAAAAAGTTTTTTTGCTTATTTGAATTGTAGATTTTCAAAGACGATTGTATGTTTGTTAAACCGATTTTGATGCGGTATTCAGAAACGTGTTTGGAACATTCTGGAGAAAGTTTTAGTATATAACAATTAATTAAAGGGAAAAAAAGGAACCGCCTAGAAAAACAAACAAGAAAAAGCGTAAAATAACCTTTCTTTCGGAAGTCGATGGCAAAAGTCGATAAAATAAATAAAAAACCACCGACTTCCGAAAGAAAAGTTATTTGCGTTTTTTCGTGTTTTTGAAGTCGATTCTTTTTGTTTTTTTCAAAAAGTTTTACGTGGTAAACTCATCGAATGAGTCTCACCCAGGGCATAACAGGAGGTCACACTTTTACTGATTAAACCTACCTACCTTCAATAGAAGGACACCGTGGATTTTAATCAGTACAAGTACAAGAACGTAGCAGACGTGTTGCTCCGCTACGTTTCCGGGCCACGGTTACCTGATAGTTTCGCGACCCTGGCAAGCTTTGGCCCTCTAAGGGAGCCCCGTCATATTGCTGACAGCTCTATGAGGCGCGCGTGAAATACGACGCGCCTTTGACCCGGGCATGGTTTATGATCGGACAGCGAGTCGCCCATAAAAAGCCGTCCGCATGCGGTCCATAGGCAGAAATCACCCCGCGACTCCGCGTCTCCCGCGGCGACTGGTGGGGTGGAAGCTGTCCTCTCCCTCACATGTCCCGCCTCCTTCGTTAGGATTGCTCCGCAGAAAAAGGCGACCGCTTCCCATTCCGACTCGCCCCGTAGCATGGCCTCGACCAATGCCGGGCGCGAGAGGTCGCCGCCTATCCCTTCTGTGGGGTCACAGAGGTGCTCTGCCATACTACAGGCAGATGCTCGATACATTATGCTGTTCATGCGAACGGTCATGCCACATGGTTCGACTTCCACTGTCCGACCATGGACAGCGAGTCGCCCAGTACTCGCCGCCTGTATGCTCGCTATCGCCTTGCGACGACCGTCGCCATGGTCGTTTACCACTGCGGCTGGGCTGTGAGGTGGACGCTGTTCTCTCCCTCACGCGTACTGCCTCCTCCTTCGCTAGCATGACTGTTTCGCAGAAGGAGGCGACCGCTTCCCACTCCCTCTCGCCCCGCAGTATGGCCTCGACTGGTGCCGGTCGCGAGAGGTCGCCGCCTAACGCCGTCGTGAGGACACGGCGGTGCTCTACCCAAGCGGGGCAGTCTTGCACCGTGTCTTCTGGGCGATCCTCGCAGTAGTGACACCCAGGCGTTTCTTCACTCCTTATCCGACAGAGTACCTCCCGAAGCTTCCGTTTCCGGTGAGGACCTGCGTTAGGCGGTAGGACAGGACGCCATGACGCCTATCCAGCGTTTCCTCAAAGAGGGGTATTACCGCCGCGATTGTGGCGTGCCCGTACTAATAACTTTCATTATTTTTAATGAACATCTTTTAAACTATCTAGATTTGTTGTTTCACTTTCCTTTTGTATTTTTGTATTGGTTACAAGCCAAAACAGTAAGTAAAATAATAAAATAAGGGTTCAAAAACAAAAATATATTTTATCGGTTTTAGAAGTACACCACAGTGATAAAAAGAGGCGTAAGACAGGGAGATGTGATATCTCCGAAACTGTTTACTGCCACTTTGGAAAACGCCTTCAAGCTCCTGGAATGGCAAGGACTCGGCATCAATATTAATGGCGAGTACATCACCCACCTTCGATTTGCCGACGATATTGTTGTCATGGCAAAATCGATGGAAGATCTCAGCACGATGCTCGGCGACCTCAATCGAGTTTCCCAACAGGTGGGTCTTAAAATGAACATGGGCAAGACAAAGGTAATGTGCAATGGCCGTGTTGTGCCCACCCCATTGTCGGTTGGGAACTTGGTTCTAGAAGTTGTTGACTCGTATGTCTACCTGGGACAAACCGTCGCACTAGGTAGGTCCAACTTCAAGAAGGAGGTCAAACGCCGAATCCAACTCGGCTGGGCAGCGTTCGGGAAACTGCGTAACGTTTTCTCGTCCAAAATACCTCAGTGCCTCAAGTCGAAAGTTTTCGACCAATGTGTGTTACCAGTGATGACGTATGGTGCCGAAACGTGGTCCTTTACTGTAGGCCTCATTAGTAAGCTCAGTATAGTCCAACGAGCTATGGAGAGGGCTATGCTTGGAGTCTCTCTGCGCGATCGACTCAGAAATGAGGAGATTCGTAGACGAACCAAAGTTACCGACATAGCCCAACGAATTAGCAAGTTGAAATGGCAATGGGCAGGCCATATAGCACGTAGAAATGATGGCCGATGGGGCCGTAAGGTTCTCGAATGGAGACCACGCACCGGCAAGCGCAGCGTAAGACGTCCACCCGCTAGGTGGGCAGACGATCTTATGAAGGCCACAGGATAACGCTGGATGCAGGCCGCTTACAACCGGTCCTATTGGAAGTCTAAAGGGGAGGCCTATGTTCAGCAGTGGACGTCTTACGGCTGATATGATGATGATGATGATGATGATGATTCAACAAAAATCTTCGTATAATCGGCGTCTTTAGAAATCTTTAATCCAAGTCAGCAACAAAAACGGATCTATGCAGCCAACGTCACGAGATATCCATGATCGTTATATACTAAAACCTTTCCGAGAATGTAACAAATACTTTTCTGAAAACCGCATCAAAATCGGTTCAGCCAAACACGAGATAATTGCGACCAAACATACAATCGATTTGAAAATCTATAAACCAAGTAGGCAAAAAACTCCCTATCTCAAAAACTATTGAACCGATTTTGATGAAACTTGCAGTGTACTCTAAGTTGGACAATACCTAGTACAACAAAAAAAGTATGCGACCACAAACATAAAAACATACATACACATACACTTTTGCAATTTGGCACATTTGTTCAGACGCTGATATAGACTAACATATAATGAAAACTGGGCAGTTCTGGAAATATTACATACATACGGGTCGAATTGATAACCTCCTTTTTTTTGAAGTCGGTAAAAAATATCATGTCATCTTTCTAGTATAACGGGCACGCGAGCACACGCAGCACACAGGGCCGGGGCTCCATCAAAGCCGAGATGTGTGCGGTTTGCTGCGTGCTGCGTGTGATCGCGTGCACGGTACTAGCAAGATGGCCGCCGGCGCGCGCGCTTGGCTCTGCGGGTTAATGGCGGGCGAGAGGGGGAGGGTGACATAGCTCACTGCACGCCGCTCAAATCTTTCGTCTCCACTACGCGTCGTCCGCGCACAGCTCACATCTGCGCTTCCATCGCGCTATACAAATATTAGACATCTCCACTGAAGCTGAGCGGAGAGGAGATGTGTCAATAACACAATTCTATTGGTTGTTTAAAAACATCTCCTCTCCGCTCGGCTCGTCTCAGCTTTGGTGAAGTCCCGGCCTTAGTATACTTTAACTCCTTGAAGGATGATCAAAGAACAGTAAATAACTCTTTGTTCCAGATATCCATTATGGGCATGGCGTCTTCGAATTCCATAGTATTGGTCGATTCATTCCGATACATACCGCCAGGTATGGATGAAAAAGAGTGTCGACTTTATGAAGACGTAACAACCACATCAGAGCTTACAACGCAAGACTCAACCACACAACAGCCAACGACACAAGACTCTACCACACAAGAGTCGACGACCACAGACGCAACCACACAGGAGCCGCCAACGCCAGACTCAACCACTCAAGAGCCAACAACGCCAGACTCAACCACTCAAGAGTCAACAACGCCAGACTCAACTACTCAAGAGCCAACAACGCCAGACTCAACCACTCAAGATCCAACAACGCTAGACTCAACCACACAAGATCCAACAACGCTAGACTCAACCACTCAAGAGCCAACAACGCCAGACTCAACCACACAAGAGTCGACGACGACAGACGCAACCACACAAGAGCCGCTATCGCCAGACTCGACCACTCAAGAGCCAACAACGCCAGACTCCACCTCTCAACAACCAACAACACCAGACTCAACCACACAAGAGCCAACAACGCCAGACTCAACCACTCAAGAGCCAACAACGCCAGACTCAACCACACAAGAGTCGACGACGACAGACTCAACCACACAGGAGCCGCCAACGCCAGGCTCAACCACTCAAGAGCCAACAACGCCAGACTCAACCACACAAGAGTCGACGACGACAGACGCAACCACACAAGAGCCGCTAATGCCAGACTCGACCACTCAAGAGCCAACAACGCCAGACTCCACCTCTCAAGAACCAACAACACCAGACTCAACCACACAAGAACCAACAACGCCAGACTCAACCACTAAAGAGCCAACAACGCCAGACTCAACCACACAAGAGTCGACGACGACAGACTCAACCACACAGGAGCCGCCAACGCCAGGCTCAACCACTCAAGAGCCAACAACGTCAGACTCAACCACAATAGAATCGACGGCCCCAGATTCAACCACACAGGAGCCGACGACGCCAGAATCAACCACTCAAGAGCCAACAACGCCAGAATCAACCACACAAGAGCCAACAACGCCAGAATCAACCACACAGGAGCCGACGACGCCAGATTCAACCACTCAAGAGCCAACAACGCCAGACTCAACCACACTAGAGTCGACGACGACAGACGCAACCACACAGAAGCCACCATTGCCAGACTCGACCTCACAAGATACAACGACGCCAGACTCAACCACACAAGAACTAACAACGCCAGAGACAAGCACGTTATATCCAGTCACGCCAGAGTCAACTACACGGGCGCCTGTTAGAACCGAAGATAGTAAAGGGTTTTGGACCCCACTTACCATCACAATGGTGGTTCTTTTATGTTACATAGTTTTAGCTTTAATTTGTCTGCTTTTTTACGACCTAACGCGAAGGAATAAAGCTAAAGTGGTAACTGTTGTTCCAGCTTTTCATAATAATGATTTTCAAGATCGTCCCAGCACTTTCAGAATCCCAAGAGTAACACATGTGTACTCTGACGTGAACCTTAACCCATTGTACAGAAGTAATGCATACAAACGTTAATACCAACCATTGGTTGGGAACACCGAAGACAAACGATCGCGAGGTCGTTCATCAACTCGATGAACAGATCATGTGAAGGAATCATCATCCTCTAAATTCCACTTGATGGTACGCGCCATGGGTACAGATACCGGCACGGTTCTTGAGCGCTCGGCGTAAGAGTGGGGATCGCTTTGCGCATCGTACACTTATCGACAAATGAAACGCACAATAAAACAAATCGAGGGGTGAAAGGCTATTTGGTTTAAGCGACATCTTGGGCGATATTGAGTTATATACATATTCGGAATCAGCAATTTTTTCTCCGTCGAATATGCCGGTTTCATCAAAATCAGAGCACTTTTATGGCGTTTGAAACAACACTATTTTTGGGTTGCTTCCAAAGTGGCAGCGTATTATCCGACGTCCATTTTGCATTTTTTTTCCAGTCATGTACTTGAACTATACAATGATATAAAGAACCGAGACATAAACCAAATACCCTTTCTCAGATTAACGATTCTATATCGGTTAAAGCGTTTTTCATGTTTCTATTTCTTATTAACATGTTACTTAAATCATTTGGAATTCCACCATTTACACGTTGTGGTGCCGCATAAAGCATTTGTCCGTCAACCAAATACGATATGGAGTGTCAGTTAAGCTCTTTCAGCTGCATCTATTTTCTACTTAGGGTGCTTCTTAGACCAAATAGACGTTTTGTTTCAGCTATTTTGCATATTCGTTTAAACATTTTTGTCCAATTATTTTTTCAATTAATGTCGCTTAATACAGGCGGTAAAATGAAAAGTTGGGCTTTAAATCGTTCAATTCCAAAATAATACATTTAATTCATGTCATATAACACCATCTCCATTCCATCTCTCAGGAGTTAACAATAGTGATCATTCAACCAGACTGCAGCGCTCGGTCGCTTCATTCGAACTCCAAGTGGTTCAAGGAGTGGGCACGCCGCAATCGCGGCGGTAAGACCCCTCTTTGAGGAGTGGCTGGATAGGAGTCACGGCGTCCTGACCTACCGCATGACGCAGGTCCTCACCGGACACGGAAGTTTCGGGAGGTACCTGTGTCTAAGGAGAAAGGAGGAAACGCCTGGGTGTCACCACTGCGAAGATCGCCCGGAGGACACAGTAGAGCATACGGTGCAAGACTGCCCAGCTTGGGCAGAGCACCGACGTGTCCTCACGGCGGCGATAGGCGGAGACCTCTCGCGCCCGGCATTGGTTGCGGCCATGCTGCGGGGCGAGACGGAGTGGGAAGCGGTCGCCTCCTTCTGCGAAGCATTCATGCTCGCGAAGGAGGAGGCGGGCCGCGTGAGAGAGAGGACAGAGTCCTCCCTCCGCCCCAACCGCAGTGGTGGACGCCCACGGCGACGGACGTCGCAAGACAATCTCCGGCCACCGTAGGCGCGGGCATGCGGGCGGCGAGTAAAGGGCAACTCGCTGCCCGACCATGGACCATGCCCGGGTCGACGGCGCGTTGTGTTCCACGCGCGCCTCAAAGAGCGTCAGCAAGATGACGGGGCCCCCTCTCTAGAGGGCCAAAGCCTGCCGGGGTCGCGGGACTTATCTCATTACCGTGACCCCGGAACATAAAGGGCTATCGAAGGACACCGTGGATTTTAGTCAGTACAAGTCTGACAGTCCCTCCCGCCCTGCCCGGGGTGGGAGGACTCATTTGATGATTTTACCACGATAAAAAAAAAAAAAAAAAAAAAAAAGTGGTTCAAGGAGTGATAAATATGAATAAGCGAATAATGGACCCGGGTATGTTCTTAAACTATGACCAACTATCGAACGTCGGGCCCCCCTCATTATGATTGACACCCAGTCTCCGGCATCTCCGCTATTCCTGGTCTGCTTAGTAGATCGGGTAAGGGCGAAGCAACACGCAACATCTGTATATTGAGCGATGAACAATTGTCGAACTGGAGGAAGATTTGAACAAAATAAGCTGGGATATCTTGGGATTATCTGAGTTCCGAAGAGAAGGTCAAGGTACGATGGTTCTAGATTCCGGCAAAATGCTCTTATTCCAGGAAGGAGGTGTTGGATTTCTCGTCCACAGGTTCATTAACAACGTTGTGAAAGTCGACAGTATGTCGAGTAGATATACATCATTACATCATTTCTTATACTTAGAATAACCAATCGGTATTCGTTAAAGGTCATACGGGTATATGCACCGACCTTGGCACATTCTGATGATGAAGCAGAGGCTTTGTATGAGGAGGTATCCGAGGCCATACGGTCTGTATGGCCAGGGATATCTCCAAAACATTCTTTACCGTTGTTATAGGGGAATTAAGAATGGGGTCATTTGGGTATGGGCAGCAAATCCATAGGGGCCAGCGGCTGGTCGACTATATGGAAAAGGAAGAACTTCATTTGATGAACTCCCATCATATACGTGGACGTGTGTAAGCCCTGATGGTACAACCAGAAATGTGATTGACTTCATCATGACGACCAAGAAGCGAATATTCAGTGATGTCTCTTTGATCGCCAACTTGAAAACGTGGCGATCACTGAATAGTCAGAGTCACCTTGAATATCAATGTAGAGCTTGAAAGATCACGTCCGGTGAAGTCTAAGTTCCTGGTCTTGCTCACATTCAGAACCACCAAGACTTACAACTCAAACTGCACAATCGCTTCCAGTGCCTAACCGAATGCAAAATTGTGTACGTGATCAACAACCGTGATTGGTGGAAACTGTCCAAGCAGTGGAGTCCAATTTTTTTAAGACCCCGGAGTCAGCCTCTAAAGCTCTCGAACGAAACCATCAAGTTAATCCAAGACCGGACCGAGATGTGGCTGCAATCTTCAGCTGATATGTCGGAATATGGCAAACTCAATAGACATCTCTAAATCAATATGACGTGACCTGCGTGCCTATAATGCAGCACGGAACAGAGATGCAATAGAGCGGAACCAAAGCTCAAAAGTCTTCACCAAGAATTCAGTTATTTGTCAAATGACAAAGTTGAAGATTGACGACAGCAGTATCATTTCGTCAAAACCGGAGATCCTGAGAGAGCTTGACAAGTTTTACGGAAAGTTATACATTTGCTCCGCCAGATTTTATAGAAGTCAGAAAAGTATAGTCCATTATAGGCCATTATGTCTAGCGTCAAAGTCGTCCTAAAAATCCAATTCGTATGGGCAGCGTTAGGAAACCACGTGCTATCTTCTCATCGAGAATCCCACGGTGTCTTAAGATAAAGGTGTTTAACCAGTGTGTGTTGCCAGTGATGACATACGGCTCTGTAACTTGTTCGAAGTTATGCTCGGAGTTTCTTTGCGGTATGAAATCTGGAACAAAGACATTCACGGAAGAACCAGAGTCACCGACATGGCTCGTAAAATTTGCAAGTTAAAGTGGCAATGGGGAAGAAAAGTTACGCACTGTAGGCAGGTCGCCCACTAGGTGGAATTGTCGTACATCGTGGCGGTCTAAAGGGTAGGCCTACGTTCAGCAGTGGACGTCTTCCAGATGATGATGATGATGAAGCGGATAATACTTTAACGGATGTTTTTGTTGATAAAAATATTGATGTTCCTACATTGAGACAGTTCTACTTTATTATTATTCTAGATGAATACTTAAACTGATCTTGCGTTGTGTATACCTACGTATATTTTGCTTTATTTATTAATTTAAGCACCTTTGATTTTCGGTGATGGCGATATATTCAGGTCGTTTCAACAGCCATTGATAATCATCATCATCATCATCATTTCAGCCTATTGCAGTCCACTGCTGGACATAGGCCTCTCCCAGGGAGCGCCACAGCGCACGATCTCCAGCTTTTTTCATCCAGCCACTGCCAGCCACCTTCTTCAGGTCATCGGTCCATCTTGCCGGGGGGCGTCCCACCCTACGCTTACCTACACGCGGTCTCCATTCGAGAACCTTCCTACTCCACCTATCGTCGGTTCTGCGGCAGACATGACCAGCCCACTGCCACTTCAGCTTGCTACAGATTTGGACAATATCTGTAACTTTGGTCTTATGCCGTAAGACCTCATTCCGGATTTTATCCCTTAGTGAGACCCCAAGCATAGACCTTTCCATAGCACGCTGCGTGACATGAAGTCGGTGGGCCAGCTTGACTGACATGTTCCACGTTTCGGCTCCGTAGGTTAGGACTGGAAGGACGCACTGATTGAACACCCGGCTTTTCAGGCACTGCGGCAGTGGCGACGTGAGGATATGACGCATTTTCCCAAATGCTGCCCAGCCCAGCTGCACTCTTCTGGCAATTTCTCGCTCGAAGTTGTCTCTACCTAGCTGTAATACCTGTCCGAGGTAGATGTATTCTTGGACAACTTCGAGTGTTATGCCTTCGACGGAAATTGGTTCTGGGATGACATGGTCATTGAACATGACCTTAGTCTTGTCCAGGTTCATCCCAAGACCCACACGTCTCGAGGCAGCATTGAGACTGTTCAGCATTTTTTGCAGGTCTTGCAGCGATTCCGCCATAATAACTATATCGTCGGCAAAACGAAGGTGCGTTAGGTATTCACCGTTGACATTGATGCCCAGTCCGTTCCAGTCCAGCGTCTTGAACAAATCCTCCAGCGCGTTGGTAAACAGTTTAGGGGATATTACATCTCCCTGTCTCACACCTCTTAGCAGCTGGATGGGTTTTGTTCGGTGGTTTTGTACTTGGACCGACATCGACGCCATGCTATATAGGCTCCTTAGCACCTTTATGTACCGCCAATCGACTTGGCATCGCTGCAAGGATTCCAGAACAGCCCAGGTTTCGACGGAATCGAAGGCTTTTTCGTAGTCCACAAAGGCTAGACACAGCGGCTGGTTATACTCCTCTGTCTTCTGTATAACCTGCCGCACTGTGTGTATGTGGTCTACGGTACTATAGCCTTTGCGAAACCCAGCCTGCTCCGGCGGCTGGAAAGCGTCAAATCTAGCGGAAAGCCGATTTGTGACGACCCTCGAAAACAGCTTGTAGACGTGACTCAGGAGCGTGATTGGTCTGTAGTTTTTGAGGAGATTTTTGTCTCCTTTCTTGAAAAACAATGTCACCACGCCCCTGCTCCACGCCTCCGGGGTAGTCCCACTGGCTATGACGGAGTTGAACAACCTCCTAAGCTCTCCGAGCACAGGTTGGCCCGCAGTTTTTAGAAGCTCGGAGGTAATTCCGTCTTCGCCGGGAGCCTTCTCATTACTAAGCTGCCCAAGGGCCGTCTCAATCTCATCTATCTCTACGTCTGGGAGATCGTCTGTGTAGTGGCGTGTAAGCGTGGCTCTTAGGTCATTTGCGTCGGGCTGTGGCTGCGGGGAATGCGAGGCGTAGAGTTGGCCATAGAAGTCTTCGATTTCGGCCAGAATCTCTGGAACCGATGCAACAATTCTGCCATCCGAGGTTTTCAACTTTGTCAGATGACTCCTCCCGAGTCTTTTAGTGAAGACCTTCGACCCACGATTCTGCTTAATCGCCTCCTCTATGAGGCGAGTATTCAATTTACGAAGGTCGCGTCTCACTAAACTCCGTATCTTTTTATGCAGGGATCGGGTGTCTGACAAAGTTTCCTCTGGCCTTTCTCGTCGTTGCTTCATCAGTTCCAGAGTCTCGCTCGAAAGTTTAGACCTATGGCACGCTGCCTTCCCCTTAAAGTGCCTATTTCCCACTTCGCGTATGACTTCTATCACGCTCTCTAGGTCCTTGTCCACGTCCTCTGTAGTTTCCAAAGCGGCAAACCGATTGCGGAGTTCCAATTGGAAGGCTTTGGCACCTTGGCCGGTCTGGTCCAGTGTTGGACGGAGAACTGACCTCATCATGCGGCTTCTCTCAAGCCTAAAATTGATATTTAGGGTGCCTCTTACTAGTCGGTGGTCACTGCCGGTGTTGAACCTGTTTACCACAGAGACATCCCTAAATATAATTATGCTTCTTGTCCGTCATGATGAAGTCTATCTCGTTCTTCGTCCTACCGTCGGGGCTTAGCCAAGTCCACTTTCTCTGGGGTTTCTTCTGGAAGAAACTGTTCATGCAGAAGAGCCCCTCCATGCTCAGAAAGTTGACCAGCATTTGCCCCCTGTGGTTCCTGGTTCCAAAGCCGTGTGGTCCGACACACGATTCGTCGAGTTGCTGTACTCCTACTTTGGCGTTGAAGTCACCCATGACAACGGTGAAGTGGGTCTTGGTTTTACGATGCATGGCTTTGGATATATCCTCATACATGGCCTCCACCACATCATCCGAGTGTCCAGTCGACGTCGGGGCGTATACCTGTATGACCTTAAGAGAATATCTCTTGGTCAGTCTGATTACAAGGTACGCTACCCGGGTCGACACACTGGATATCTCCAACACGTTGTCACGGAGTGCTTTGTGGACAAGGAAACCCACGCCACCTTGGGAGAGTTGGTCTCCTTCTCGGAAGTAGAAAAGATGGCCAGATTCTAGGGTCATCGTGTCCTCCCCCTGTCTTCGGACTTCTGACAGCCCCAGAACATGCCACCTTATGTTTTTGAGCTCTTCCTCGAGTTCGACCAAGCCTTCGTCCAGTCGTAAACTGCGTCCATTATACGTCGCCAAGGTCAAGGGTTTGTGGCAGCCATTCGTAGCCCGGAGATTCTTGGCACCCCCTACCCCACCGTAACCAAGGCCGCTGCCGTGACCCGGAATAGTAGGGCGGCCGGGAACTGGGGGCCGTGGGTTCAGTCGCTCGTTCATGGGAGGTGCATGCCCATACTCACCACGCTGGGCAAGCGGGTTGGTGAGCGCAGTACAGAGTCTCGCACCAGCGACGCTGCTGCCCGCCGCTGGTCAGAGAAATTTGACTCTGTATACCTTGTAATGGTTATACCGCCATTGGTTCGGTCGCCAGGCCTCGTCCGTTTATCAGCAGGGTGCACCACGGGCAGGTGAGGTTGGCATTTGGGGCAAAAAGATGTAGGTGTGCCCCCTTACACCCCAATTGATAATTGCCATTGATAATATTAGATGTAAAAAAATGTTACATCAAACGTTAAATTTTCAATACTGTTATGTCACATATGTCTATTAGCCTGCCATTCAATTCAATATCAATTGGCAGTTGAGATAAATAGCTTGCTACTATTCATTTTGGCCTGCGTCACTTCATGCTGTTTGGCTTATTCTGAAAGTATACTGCAGAGTCGCTTAAATCTTTTTTCCTTTCTCTGAAAAATAGGGGCTTAAGACAATTTGTATTAAGCGACATTTATCTTTGTAATTAAAGGTCCTTTTTATTTGGTATAGGCATAAAAAAATGAACGTTTTTAAATGAATTTCAACTTAGTTTACCCCATTCAAATAGCTGAAGGAGTTTTTTTGTTATGATTTTTTTTCGATTTTTTAAAACTTTAAATGGCTCTCCTGTAAAGTTGCAAAAATGTCGCTTAAGGCTACACAAGCCACGCATTTCTCCATACATTTGTTTTAGGATGATTACTCCATTGTTTGACATTTTTTGTTCCAAGACGGACATAATACTGTTTTGTCTTGTTATGATCTATGCCTGTACGAAAACAGAATTTAAAAATATTTAGTCATTTCAAAGTTATCAGCCTCAAAAGTTCCATATTTTAACCCGTAATTTAACGCAACTTTGGACGTAATTAAATAACAGAAGGAGTATGAAATCTCTAAAACCAAATTCGTACAGGCGTAGTTTATTTATTCAAGAATTTATATAACTTTACTTTGGATCAAAACATTCAGTTATTTTGTCATAAGAACACAAATTCTAGAAGCCTACTCATCAATTTTTACGCGCCCGTTTCTAACAACAATTATTGTGCATCTCACTTCAATACACATCCCCCGCGGGGAACGGGGGAAGTGGGCGGAGCGGCGCGAACGCCGGCCGGCAGTATTTTTTTAATATTTCCTTATATTTCGCTTTCGTTCGCGTTCGTATGTTGACTTCCGTTACCTATGATAATTTTATCTTTTGCATCTTATTATTGTTATCACACTGACTCCTGGCATTGAACTTTTGATTTTGATTACGATTCTACATTGATAGTTGACTTCGCGCGTGTATTGTTTTGGTTTCGCCTTATCTTATTGACCCCTTTTTTTTCGTGGTAAAATCATCAAATAAGTCCTCCCGCCCAGGGTGTGGCGGGAGGGACTGTCAGACTTGTACTGATTAAAAACCTTCAATAGCCCTTTACGTACCAGGGTCACGGTTACCAGGTGAGAGAGTCCCGCGACCCCGGCAGGCTTTGACTCTCTTAGGGGGCCCCGTCAGATTGCTGACAGCTCTTTGAGGCGCGCGTGGAACACAACGCGCCGTCGACCCGGGCATGGTCCATGATCGGGCGGCAAGTCACCCATAACTCACCGCCCGCACGCCCGCGCCTACGTTGGCCGGAGATCGTTGCGACGTCCGTTGCCTTGGGCGTCACCCGCGGCGGCTGGTCGTGAGGTGGACGCTGCTGTCCTCTCCCTCACGTATCCCGCCTCCTCCTTTGTTAGCATGACTGCTTCGCAGAAGGAGGCGACCGCTTCCCATTCCGTGTCACCCCGCAGCATAGCCTCAACCAGTGCCAGGCGCGAGAGGTCGCCGCCTATCGCTGCCGTGAGGACACGGCGGTGCTCTGCCCAAGCGGGGCAGTCCTGCACCGTATGCTCGACCGTGTCCTCCGGGCGATCCTTGCAGTGGTGACACCCAGGCGTTTCTTTCTTTCCAATGCGACACAGGAACCTCCCGATACATCCGTGCCCGGTGAGGACCTGTGTCAAGCGGAAGGTGAGGACGCCGTGACGCCTCTCCAGCCACTCTTCAAAGAGGGGTCTTACCGCCGCGATTGGGGCGTGCCCGATCTTATAGACCCCTTGCATTTAATTTTGGACTATTTATTGGATTGAATTGAACGATTTACTTCGCGTTTTACAGTTGGCCAAGTGTAAAAACCGGCCAAGTGCGACTTGAACTCGCCCATGAAGGGTTCCGTAGTAGCAAGCATAGATTAGGGACATAATTATATTGATATTAGTAAGTAATATACACAAACAATAATAATAACTTTGTTTTTCATAGTGTTTGTATGAATGGCAAAGTTATATTTGCGGTTTTTGAAAATGTACTAATCTCAAAAACTGCTAACTATATCTCATCCAAACCAGTTTTCAATGGAAGTTTGCATGATAATGTACATCATATATTTTTTTAGTCTCTTATTTTAGAAGTTACAGGGGGAGCTCACATTTTACCACTTTGGAGGTGTCTCTCGCGCAAACTGTTCAGTTTAGAAAAAAAATATATTAGTAACCTCAATACCATTTTTAAAGACCTATCTATAGATACCCCAAGTATGGGTTTGGTGAAAAAAAAAATTTGAGTTTCAATTCTAAGTATGGAGGGAACCCCCAAAATTTGTTTTGTTTTTATTTTTGTAAAAAAATCCTAATGTGGTTTACATAATACATCTACTTACCAAGTTTCAACAGGATAGCTCTTATACTTTCGAAGAAAAGTGGCTGTGACATACGGACGGACAGACAGACAGACATGACGAATAGATTCCGTTTTTAGGGTTCCGTAGCCAAATGGCAAAAACGGAACCCTTATAGATTCGTCATGTCTGTCTGTCTGTCCGTCGGTATGTCACAGCCACTTTTTGTCGAAAGTATAAGAGCTATCCTGTTGAAACTTGGTAGGTAGATGTATTATGTGAACCGCATTAGGATTTTCATACAAAAATAAAAACAAAACAAATTTTGGGGGTGCCCCCTATACTTAGAATTGAAACTCATTTTTTTTTCACCAAATCCATACGTGTGGGGTATCTCTATGGATAGGTCTTTAAAAATTACATTGAGGTTACTATAAAAAAAAATAGTATCATTTTTTTCTAAACTGAACAGTTTGCACGAGAGACACTTCCAAAGTGGTAAAATGTTTGTCCCCCCCCCTGTAACTTCTAAAATAAGAGAATGATAAAACTAAAAAAAATATATAATGTAGACCTCAACAAAAACTTCCAACGAAAATTGGTTTGGATGAGATAAAGTTAGTAGTTTTTGAGATATAGTACATTTTCAAAAACCGCAAATATAACTTTGCCATTCATACAAACACTATGAAAAACAAAGTTATTTTTATTGTTTGTGTATATTACTTACTAATCTCAATATAATTATATCCCTAATCTATGCTTGCTACTACGGAACCCTTCATGGGCGAGTCCAACTCGCACTTGGCCGGTTTTTGCCATTTGGCTACGGAACTCTAAAAACGGATCCCTGCTAGCAACGTCACGGGAAATCCATTATTTTTACATACTAAAACCTTCTCCGGAAGAATGTGACGAACACTTTTCTGAAAACTGCATCAAAATCGGTTCAGCCAAACGCGAGATAATCGCGGACAACATACATACATACATACAAACATCCAGGTCGAATTGAGATTGGAACGAACGGACTTCAAAAACAAGTGCGAGTTGGACTCGCCCATATAGGGTTCCGTAGTAGCTTATTACAAAAACCGATTATCTGCATTTTTAAACCAATTTTTGTTAATTATATAGAAATCGAATCCTCAAGTCACGACGAAGCTACAAGTAAAAGCCATTATCGCTCGAATTTTGATGCAGTTAATCGGTTTTTGCAATAAGGGTACGAGATTAGCGATATAATTATTATATTGAGATTAGTAAGTAATATACACAAACAATAAAAATAACTTTGTTTTTCATAGTGTTTGTATGAATGGCAAAGTTATATTTGCGGTTTTTGAAAATGTACTGTATCTCAAAAACTGCTAACTATATTGCATCCAAACCAATTTTCGTTGAAAGTTTTTGTTGAGGTCTACATTATGTTGTTTTTTTAGTTTTATAATTCTCTTATTTTAGAAGTTACAGGGGACACACACACATTTTACGACTTTGGAAGTGTCTCTCGCGCAAACTGTTCAGTTTAGAAAAAAAATAATATTAGTAACCTCAATATAATTTTTAAAGACCTATCCATAGATATCCCACACGTATGGATTTGGTGAAAACATTTTTTTGAGTTTCAATTCTAAGTATGGGTGTAAGTACCACCAAAATTTGTTTTGTTTTTATTTTTGTGTAAAAATCCTAATGCGGTTCACATAAAACATCTACTTACAAAGTTTCAACAGGATAGCTCTTATACTTTCGAAGAAAAGTGGCTGTGACATACGGCAGACAGACAGACATGACGAATCTCCCGTTTTTGCCATTTGGCTACGGAACCCTAAAAACAAAACTACCGACTTCCGAAAGAAAAGTTATTTTACGCTCTTTTGTGTCTGTTTTTGAATTCGGTTCCCTTTTTACAAAAAGTTTTTTTACAACAATAATTATACAATACTAGCGACCCGTCCTGGCTTCTTCTTCTAACTTTGTTTACACACGGCTACACCATCCTTCAATCAAACCTGAGCTAGCAATCTGGAAGAGATTGCTTTTACACTATATAAACGCTATTTTGAAGGAACAATTATCAATAAAAATATAACTAAATAACATGATTTTTATTTGATGAATTAGTAATTAGGTACCTACTCTAATGACTCCTACACAGTGCCGCCGGCACTGTCGCCGGCTTTTGCCGAGCAGCTGTGCCGCCGCCATACGCGGCGGCAATAACGAAATAATAACAACAAAAACTTTACAGAACATAACAAACTATCTAAACTACGAGTATGGTTACCAATGAGCTTGCGCAAGTGTGCCGCACGACGGATACGGTATGCTACTTATGCTAGACGCGATCGTTTCTGTGTGTGCGCAATAGTTTCGTACTGTTCATCGCTGGCGCTATCCTTTTCTCGCGTGCCGCTTGATGAAATAGCAAGCGTTTACGCCGCGCCCACCGTTGAGTTCGACCGAGCGGCCTGTGTACTCTTAAAGCATTCAGCCTTTCACCCCTCGAAATAAAACGCACAAAACAACGAATCCCGAGTGGCGGCTATGACGCGATGCGCTACGGCACGCTACGCGGGCCAATTACTACACTTTCCCCGCCCCCGTTCCTCACTTCATCTACCAAAGGGACCTAATAACTCACTTCTGCGCAGGTGAAGGTCAGCGCTCAAGATCCATGCCGGTATTTGTAAGCTCCCAGACAAAACAGTTGTGTCTACCACACAACTCATATCGCTGCGAACGAAAATGTTTTGTCTGTCTTCGGCTACTGACAAGGCACCTGAACGTCATCGTATGGTTTTTTCAGCGCCGATCATATTTTTTAAGTACTATTAACTAACATTCTTTTTATTTTATTATTAATTAATGATATTATTTTGTGTAATGTCAGGTTATACTTACATGAATGAACGAATTTAATGAAATTAAAATATACAGAATGATTTTTTAGTCATCATCCTTTGATATATTAATCTTTGGCGAAAATCATTGAATACGTGTTTTTTCTTTTTGTAACATTCAATACAAAAATATTGAGATGTCACGTCACAAAGTTATCTTTAAAAAAAGTTGATGAATCTGGACACCGCGCTGTGATGTGTCGCTCTGGTGTAGCGGGGGGTAAGCGGGGTGCGCTCTGCCCGTATAATGCGCCGCCGCCGCCGCCGCCGGCAAGTTTAGTATTATAACGTTTAGCTTGGTGGCCACGCAGAGCGGATAATTCTTATGAGAAAATGATTTAATATGAAAATTTTACGTTACGATTTTTTTTTTCAAAAATGGGTTTAGTGATTGGTAGCTAATGCCTAGAAAAATTTTGGACGGTGGTAAAAAAGTCTTCCTGTATAGATATCAGACTTGCTAGTCTACCATATGTTCAGTATTCAAGATTTTTCTCAGGTTGTTATTTGCAACCAGCATAGCATGGTGATTCGTGACTCAGTAGAAACTTGTGTTAGATTTTTATAATTTATATTGAGTAATTGTTAAAATTTTAATGTACCTGCACTTACTAGATAACTAATACACATAAAAAAAACAATGTCTTTTTGGTTATTAAGAAATCGCTAAAACAATTGTAATGTTCTGCTTCTAGGTCGCATTTATTGAGCTTATGAGATGAGAGATGAAACAGTTTGAGAATAGATGATTCTGTGTTAGTGAACACTACCAAATTGTAAGCTGCAGGCAGCGGTTTATTTTCGATCTTCTTTTAAGTGTACATTAAGAATTAAGACGCTGAACTCATTTCTCCTCATTAATTCATGATTCACTTTGTACTTACAAACAAATCGACACATTCATAAGATAAAGACTTCGTAAATATACTAATCTTATCAATTTTATGAATAATTAAATTTGTATATTGTTTTTTCATTTTTTAGTTTGTATCTATTAGTTGTGACTGTCACATGTCTCGAAAAAATGATTGGCAGAGTACAGTTTATTATATTATTAATGTTGCTGCCTTATGCTATCAGTGATTTTTGTGAGAGATACACATTTGAGGAAGGTTTCGAGGGTTGGTTGACACATGACTGGGGAATGTGTCTGCAAACAGACCCAATACCTTGGATTTTAGGTAGATACGAGGATTTGGGCTTGGGTGGTCCAAATGAACGCAGTACTACTTTTATTACTCCTGGACCAGAATTCAGTTGTGTGACATCACACATGTTTCCTATGAATAATGGTGGTACGGTAGAACTGAACATTTATTTTTATGTGCAAGAACCGCGTCCAGGTGAACAGATCAATGTTTTCGTTAACCAAGCAGACACTGATAACATGACACCAGGTTTGGCTCAATATTCAACCTCAAAACTAGAATGGCACACTCTCAGGATAACCTTAGGCGGCCCAGCTTCTTTTAAAGGCTTCGTGAGTATTTTTGTAGTGCTTGTTCATTGTGTTTTAATTTTTTGATTTTCTGACATAAAACCCCGTAAAACAACTTGTAACAAAACATCGTATGTTTTTTTTTTTTGTGAACGTCACTGGTGTGTTTTAAGCAAAGGTATACAGCCGATATACAGTCTAATTTGAATAATAATTATAATATATAATTTTTGAATTAAAAACACAAATAAATGTTAATTTGTTCATAAAAGCGGCATCGCTCGCTCACCCCACACCCTTCCCCCCTTTTTAGGGTTCCGTACGTCCGAATACAAAAACGGAACCCTTATAGGATCACTCGTGTGTCCGTCTGTCTGTCGCTTACAGTCAATTATCTCCGAATCTACTAGACCGATTGGGTTGAAATTTGGTACACATATCAATTCCTGTGACCCAAGCACAGAGGTGTGACGTAAATAGATGAAATCTGTATGTGGGAGGTAATTTTTGGGGGGGAAGGGGAAAATGAAAAAAAAAGTTTTGAAAACTGCATCGTGTGACATATCAAATGAAATGTCTTGTTGAGACAATCTTAAATGTATTTTTTTTGTAATTTTAAAATAAATAGTTTTTTTACTTATGTCATTCAGGACTAAAGCAGCTTTCAACTAATGGAAGAATTTCCTTATTCAATATAAATTAACAATCAAATCTTTCTTCTTTATAATATGTAGTTAATCATTTATCAACGATATTTTATTTATTAACACAATTTATATATTCAAAAAATATTTATCACCCCTGACTATAATTATGCATTGAACCAATTTAGACTAAGTCATCTGTGGATTTTTTTATTTCCGCACATATTTTTATTTCTGTGCGACAAAAAAAAAGAAAATAGCACGAGTGTGAAATACACTCCCAAGGAGCACTTTAGCGTTACTGACATCAAATATGCAGCACTTGTAGAACTTAGAGGTCTATTTGGAGACGTACAAGGGTGTCAAGAAAAGTTTCTGTGTTATATTATGTTTATGTTATGTTATTGTAAAGCTTAAGCTGTACTAAATCTTTATAAAAGAATCCGCGTAAACTAAAGGTGTTTAAAAAGTATATTAAAACTCTACTTAAAAATTTTAAGAATTTTTTGACACTTTAAGCTAATGTTTATAATTCAAGCTGCACAGAGGCTATATCCATGTGATCTTGCTTACTACAGCTTTAAGTGTTAATATGGTATCACTCTATAGGTAGTTAGGTACTTGATTCTGTATAATGGTATATAACATTATTTTTAGTATATGCGAAACCTGAATATAGTTTGTTCAGAATCAGTAACTGAATCGATTCCAATAATATTTACACAATGTCATATTTTTTTTCCAAAAACATTTTTTTATTACCAGTTAATTACAACGCAATCACCGTACGGTTAGGTACCTATTGCCAAACTATTATCACGAGTGTATAACACAGGAGACGCGATTTACGCGGGTGTACCGCGAAATGAGCATGTTTTGAACGGACAACCAGGTAATATACAAGCTTATAACTTTGTGTTTTTTTACGATACGGTTTTAAAATTTTGTACATTAGATTCTCTACACAAAAATATTACACAGGTATATCGGGTTTTGCATAAACAAGAAATAATGTTGTATGCAAACTCCTTCCTATAACTTATTATTATTGCGTAGTTTTACACCCTTGTAAGTGTTAGAGTTTTATAAATTCTGTCAAATATGATGATGAAACACTATGAGGATAAATTAATTCTATAGTACAGCTTTAATCTTTTTAATAAACAAAATGGAGACAACGCCATTTTTGAAAAAATATAAACAAAACTTAATGGAAATCAAACGATATTTGAGAATTGGGGTTGGATTTTATAACGAGTCGTCTGAATTTGAGAGTATTGGTGGTATAGGGGCCTTAAGGAAGTTAGTCTTAATCCCCCCAAAGTAATTTAGGCTGCCGGAGTTACGTCTAAATATTTTTAAACTATTTCCGAAAATTCTTAAGTACTATTGCAATTATGCAAAACGGAACGTAATTTTTATGCTTTAGTACAGTTTTCCAAATGAAATTTGTAGGTTTTATGTGAAAAACGCGAAATGAAGCGCAACCCGCCATCTTGGATGGATGATATTGACAGCTAATTTGTGCGTCATTTGCTTTCGAGTATAACTAAACGTGTTCTTCTGTATGGATTATTATTTTTTGACGGCCCCAGAAAAACATTTTCGAGACATCAATGAAGAAAATTGGCTCGACTGAGCCGCGCGAAGCGGGCCTCCGTCGAGCCACCTTGATAAGTACGTGGCTAGCACAATATCGGTCAAATGAATATTGTTCTTGTTTTATACTTTTCAGTGCGCGTTTTTTTCGTAGTCGGGTTTTAGTTATTTTTAACTTATTTTTTATTTACATTATTTTGGGGTTATATTATTAATATTATTTGATATTATAATAAAAGCAAAGTAGCGAGTGAATTTCAAATGTACTCATTAACCCTTAATTTGGCAGAGATTTGAGAGCATGATTTAACATATTATATTTCTGAAATCCTAGTATTAAAAGCAATTTGGGAAAATAGTCAAAAAAATATTTCAGTTACAGGTTCTCAGGAAATCAATTGATATTGACAAACAAATTAGTATTGTTAAAATAGTTAAAATGAAATCACTGTGTTTAACAAAAAATAAATATTATTTAGTACTAGTGGCCCGTCCCAGCTTCGCACGGGTATATTAAGAACCGCTCGTCCGATTTTGTGCAAACTTCACATAAAGCATCTATATACTAAATAAATAGTTAGAACAAAGCCTAAACATTTGGTTTGGATAGGTGAGCCCGTTCTTGAGTTATAACCTTCTACTGGTGATGTGAAATTGAGTAACAGTATTGGTGACGTGCCGTCATTTTGACGTACTTCTTCAATGCCGAATTTCAGGACAACTAATTGCATGGAGATGAAACAAATGGCTTTATTTACAAGTAGATATCTTACTTTCATAAATTAAACACTTTTTATTTATTATAATAGAAAAGTTAACGTATATTATTCACACAAACTTAGTATTAATATTCAGCTACTATTTTCGTAGATATTGAAATAAATCAACATAAAATTTTAGTAAATGAAACAAAATGAAATCCAACGTTCTATTCTTATTGATACTTAAATGATTAACGAAAAAAAAACGTTTTAACATACTACTACAATAGAAAAAAAATTAAGATTCCTCTTGGGAATTAGCGCTTTTTTTTAAGGCAATAAAGACGGGCTTCTTGAGATACTTGTATAGATGTGATGTACTTTTTTTCTTTTTTGCGAGATTTATAGAGCAACAAAAGCCTATTGCTTTCCAAATTACTTTAAGAGGCTCATCCTTGGAGTCCATGTCAGATTCTGGAGTTTCTACTCACTTTCTGTATTGCGATCAGATTCCACTCAGTTATTCAGTTCCAACTCATCACTGCTACTTTGTTTTAAAATCTCAGTGTTAATACTCGTAATCTTCGTCATTTGGATTAATTTTTAATGAAAAACTACAACATGATAATAGTATAAATTACGGACACTATTGGTGACGTGACGTCAAATTGACGTCGGGTATCCTATATCTCATCATCTATGCGTTTGCGTCGATCAATTTGTGTGAAATCGGACGCCAAACTGAGCTAAATGCAGCTACTGAGAAGTGCGGGTAAAGAGAAACAGTCGTTCGAGACATATTCAGTGGTTTTAGTTAAAAGGTGTCAAATTGACGTCACGTCACCAATAGAAGGATAACATTACAACGAAAAGTGGCATTGATTTTTATATATTAGAAGATGTAAATGCAAAAACCAATGGAGATATTTTTAACAGTTACAAAATGAAGTCCTATATTGCATTTAACACCCTCAAAAAGGTATTTTTGCAAAATTTGTGTTGTTTTGTGTCTTTTTTTATGCTGGGATTAAGCCCTGTTATATTGAATCTGATTAGGTTTTTAAGCCCGAATGATGATGGATATGTAAACATACGTTTCTGCATATTTCCAAGAAAAAGAAAAATATATTAAAACCTGTTTTTCTTTGTTTAATTTAGAATTAATCACAGAGCGAATGGTTTTATTTTCGTTGTATTCTATATTAGTTAAGTTTATGCAATAGCTAAGCATTTTTGATTCATAATACATCTAGTAAATGACTTAATATTTCTATGTAGGTACTATCTTCTGGTTTCAAATAAACCTTTTCCTTCCATCTTTATATATTTACACCCCCATAACAATTTGATAATCAACGTCTGTTCAATCAATTTCTGTTCAACGGCAATTTTTTTCCAGTAATTCTAATCTTTTTGCATCGTGTCTAGATGGATTTAACCTAAATACTATATGATATTTATCATATTAATTTTGTAAATAAAAGTTTTACCTAATTTGGTAACGTTCATTACAATGAACGAAGCAAATTGATAATGTTCTAGTATTTGACAGTGTTCACTGTGGTGAACAACTAAGTTTACCTCCAAAAATAAGTTACCAAAAACACAAAACGTTATGCAAAACCTATTCCAAACGAAAGCTTAAACATTTTTTAGTAAATCAAAAGCAATCAAATATAGTGTGGTTACGTAAAACATGTACAAAACAAAAATATTTACCATAGGAAGTAATCACTATTTTCGCAACGTTGACATTTAGTCTCTAAAATGACAGATGAACGATGTTGTCATTACCGTTAAATATACTTTAAATTTACTACACACATCAAAAGTGTCTAGGGATCAAGCATTTTTATGCGGATTTCTTGAGATTGAGATGTGGCTTTGTAATAAATTTATGATTTTATAAATTTATATGGATCCTTTTTGGTGCATTTCATAATTTGAATCAGGAACTGTGAATCAAATTCGAGTAAAAGATGAAAATCAGCTGTCAATATTTTCCCTATAAAAACATACAACGCATTGAAGACATTATTAGTGCTACTGTTTCCCTACTACTGATTAAAACCAACGTTATTATGGAGCGGCGACGTCATTTAAGCAGGGAAGAAATGCTCAGAGCCGTGGGAATGATAGAAGCTGGTTCCCGGCAACGTACTGTGGCTTTAGCTCTGAATACAAGTCAGAGTGTTATCAGTCGACTTTGGACACGTTACCGAAGCACTGGTACCGTGGCTGAGCGCCATGGAGGACGGTATCGCTGCACCACACGGAGACAAGACCGATACATTCAAATCTTAACTCGAAGAGCTCCAACAATAACCGCCATGATGTTAGCCGTGAGGCTTCATCACTCTTCAGGGAACTTAATTAGCGACCAAACAGTCAGAAACCGCTTGCATGAAGTGAACCTTCATTCCCGAAGACCGCTACGGGTACCACCTATAGCAATGCACAATCGTAGGATTCGATATCAATGGGCTCTTGAACACAGAAATTGGGCAGAAGAACAATGGCGTTTCGTGTGCTTTTCTGATGAGTCTCGTTTCACTATGAGACCGGATACAAGACGTATACGACACTGGAGAACCCCTGGACGCCAACAGCGATTAAAATCCTGCCAGGAAGTCCATCCTTATTGTGGTGGAACCATCATGGTATGGGCGGGTATTTGGATCGGCGGAAGAACTGAGTTGATTTGGATCAGAGGCAACCTCAACGCTCAAATTTATGCTGAGACGATTGTATCAGACGTCATCGTTCCTCTACAAGTGCAAATCGGTCCCTTATTTCAGTTAATGCATGATAATGCACGACCGCACACCGCAAGAGTTGTAAGACAGACTCTCGCCGCAGCTAACATCAATGTCCTGCCCTGGCCTGCTCAGTCGCCAGACTTGAATCCGATTGAGCATGCATGGGATATGCTACAGAGAAGAGCTCTGCCGAATATGGAGGGTTTCCAGTCGCAAGAAGACCTTTTTTTGTTGTTGCAACGAACATGGGCGGCCATTCCACAGCGTGATTTGGATGAACTCGTTTTGAGTATGCCAAACCGATGTTCTTGTGTTGTTAGTGTTCGCGGTAGAAACACGGATTATTAATTGTTTAAGTTACCCAATAAAATTTTAAAGAAAACTGTTATTTCAGTCTTTTTTTCGAACTTTTGTGTTAGTGGTTCAAATGTCAAAAATCCCTTTATTAGGAAAATGGCAAATTTCTTTATTAATGCAAAGGTGACTTGGTTTATCGTTACTGTGACAAACGAAAACACTTTATTTGATGAATCCTTAAAGAAAATTTTAATTAATATCAATCAGGAGAAAAGTTATTGCAAAAATATATGTTGATCCCTAGACACTTTTGATGTGTGTATAATTAAAATAAAAACCGAAGAATAGTAGTTAATTACCGCTCACTATTTTTTTTCTTATCTATGATTATCACAGCGAACAAAACCAAATTAAGGGTTAATAATCCTTTTCTTTATTGATATATGTTGACACTGTTAGAAACAGGCTAAGTAGCTAGTAAAAGCTATATAATGTATATATATTTCAAATGTGCTCATCAATCCCTTTAATTTGATATCCATGTCGAAACTATTTTTTTTTTCGTTTACGACTTTATCCCCTAGAGGGCGCCATATTGGATTTGATGACACGTCACCTATAACCAGCGGACAACTGAGACGCTTCTAACGACACATCATTTGTCATGTAATGATAAGTAGTTTAGAAGTTATGAGGGAACAGACAAACATACGAGTACATACAATCATACATACCTACCGGTCAAAATCATAACCCTCCTTTTGGCTTTGCCGTCGTCGGATAAAAATAAACTAAAATACAGCTTGTGGTGCTCCTTGGGATGGCGGGGTCTTCAAGACCCCGCCATCCCCTTCGTTGTTACTTTTTTATAAATCACCCAGAAGTAGAAGCACCGCAAAGCACCGCAAAGCGGTGCTCCGTCGACATTTTATTCAGCAACCGGCGCCGGCAATCTGAATCAGCAACCAGCGCCGGCAATCTATTCAGCAACCGGTGCCGGCAGCCTATTCGGCAACCGGCGTCACCGTAGGTGTAATCCGGGCCGCGAGTAATGGGTGACTCGCTGTCCGACCATGGACCATGCCCGGGTCAACGGCGCGATTTTATGATTTTACCACGAAAAAAAAAATCCCAATAGTCCATTGTCTGATTTTTCGGTTATTTATATGCCAAAAACCTTGCTCCGATTACTCAGGAGTGGAAAGGTAGGCGCTCTTTAGGGAAGGCTTAAATTCAGCAGTGGACGGCAATTGGCTAACAATATAATTCACTTGTGTGCCTTCTGGACCAATATTCTTAAGAATTAGCACCCTGTACGTTTTAAAATTGTAATTCAAACCTATGTTTGTCTTTAGCCTTGAACCTTATTTTTTTGTTTCAGATTTCCATCATGGGCATGGCGTCTCCAGATTCCACCGTATTAGTTGATTCCTTCCGCTACATTCCACCAGGTATGGATGAAAGTGAATGCCAACTTTACGAAGAAATTACTACCCCAGACCCTAATACGCCACCTGATGCAAACACTACCCCCGACCCAGATGCAAGCACTACCCCTGACCCAGATGCAAACTCTACCCCCGACCCAGATGCAAGCACTACCCCCGACCCAGATGCAAACACTACCCCCGACCCAGGCTCAAACACTACCCCCGACCCAGATGCAAGCACTACCCCTGACCCAGATGCAAACACTACCCCTGACCCAGGCTCAAACACTACCCCCGACCCAGATGCAAGCACTACCCCCGACCCAGATGCAAACACTACTCCCGACCCAGATGCAAACACTACTCCCGACCCAGATGCAAACACTACCCCCGACCCAGATGCAAACACTACCCCCGACCCAGATGCAAACACTACCCCCGACCCAGATGCAAACACTACCCCCGACCCTGATGCAAACACTACCCCCGACCCAGATGCAAGCACTACCCCCGACCCAGATGCAAACACTACCCCCGACCCAGGCTCAAACACTACCCCCGACCCAGATGCAAACACTACCCCCGACCCAGATGCAAACACTACCCCTGACCCAGGCTCAAACACTACCCCCGACCCAGATGCAAGCACTACCCCCGACCCAGATGCAAACACTACTCCCGACCCAGATGCAAACACTAATCCCGACCCAGATGCAAACACTACCCCCGACCCAGATGCAAACACTACCCCCGACCCAGATGCAAACACTACCCCCGACTCAGATGTAAACACTACCCCCGACCCAGATGCAAACACTACTCCCGACCCAGATGCAAACACTACCCCCGACCCAGACTCAAACACTACTCCCGACCCAGATGCGAACACTACCCCCGACCCAGATGCAAACACTACCCCCGACCCAGACTCAAACACTACCCCCGACCCAGACTCGAACACTACCCCCGACCCAGATACAAACACTTTCCCCGACCCAGATGCAACCACTTCCCCGACTACAGGTTCAGATGTTACAGATACTACAATGTATCCATGTCCAACACCACCTTTTGACAATGGAAATGCCAATAGTTTTTGGACCCCACTTACCATCACAATGTTTGTTCTCTTATACCTCATAATCTTTATTCTTATATGTCTACTATTTTACGAGATTGGACGAAGGAGGGGTAAAGCTGCAATCGAAGATGACTTTGACATAGAAAGCATTCCAAACACCTTTAAAGTACCGAGAATAAAAACTGTATATCCTGATGCAAGCGCTAATCCATACGCAAGAAGGAATAGTTGGTAACTGAAGTCTGCGCAATGCACATGCGAATTATTAATCTAATAGGCAACAAAATATCTATTACTGTAAGAAGTATTTTTTTATATTTTCGTGTTCACATAGTAGGTAGTATAGTACTACTATAAAAAGTATTTTATATTCTTCAGATTTATATGCTTGCTGCTTAATTAGTCATTGAAGAAACCATTTTTACCCAATGTTACAGTTATTGACGATTTATGATAGATGATGATCAAATGCCAAAAAGAAAACCAATTCTAAAAAAAGCAAACGTAAGAAATAGTAGACAATCTACGATAAAACTATGAAATAAGGTTTTTATGTAACAAAAGATATCCAAGAAGCAGTGAAGTTAGACGCAGGTATAATATTTTTATTCTGTTCATTCATTAAATATACATATTATTATTATTATTACATTTTAAAATATAAAAAGCAGGGTCCAACCTACCGGTGGTTAGAGTTTCAGAGACAGGAACCTCCTCACAATGCGAACCGTATCGAAGAGCCTTTAGAATCAGGCCAACCCCCTAATCAGAGCCTCGAAAGGTGTTCGTCGAGGCTCTTAGCCATCAGGCCATTGGCAGTAACGACAATCGGCACAATGATAGCCGAGCTCACATTCCACATGTCGACAACCTCGCGCGCCTGGTCGCGATATTTCATTTGTTTATCTTTCTCAGCTTTCACGAGGTTCTCGTCATGTGGGAAGGTAACATCGATTATTCTAACGCGGCGCGCTTATTTGTCTATCACTACTATGTCAGGCTTATTGGTAATAGTCCTATCAGTAATGATAGGTAGATCCCAGTACATCGTGACATATTGTTATGGTCTTTCTCGAGAACTGGGTTAGACACATGCTTGTAATACGGTACCTCAGAATCCACAATTTGTATTTCAAAACAAGTTTGCTGGTAGATAATCCTGGCCACTAATGTTAGCAAAATGTACTATGTTAAAATAGATCGAGAACCGAAGGTATTTTTAAAAGGGAAATAATAAACCACGCGAGCCACAAAATTACTAAAGCCACGAATATTACAACTTGGCAATAATTTTTGTTTGTTTTGGGGGCAGCCCGACGTTCGGTTTGGTTAGGTTCCTTTAAACCCTACAGACAGAAATGGATACTAAAAAAACTACGCCTTGCTTGGCCTATATATTTTTTTAACTGAACAATCAATTTATTTGATTCGTGGCTGACTTAGTAATTTTGTGGCGAATGTAGTTTTTGTGGACAGCAATGCTATTTTATAGAAACAGCTCTATATATAACACCCATTTTTTAAATATTATTTCTTGATGTAAATATAATCTGCAAAAATATTGAGACTCTATGGTTGCTATTGCAAGCACAATTACTTTTTTATGTTTAATTTTGCATTACGAATACGGTTATTGTATTTGTTGTGAATATGTAAATAGTTTTTTTAATTGATATTCTAGTTTTTGTAAATATTATGTGTTGTTATGGTTATTAAACTTAGACTAAAATCATTGAAAACTTTTAAATACTTTTGTGGAATTTTAATTTATTTTTAAATAGGGGATATAGCTATCATGTTAACAAAGTACTTTATCTTACTCGTATTTTCGAGTATTTTATACAGAGTCAACTTCAGACTGCCAAAGTTTGTAGTTCTATGTTATCTTATAGTATCGGTTCAAGAAATACAATTGTTATAGCGTAATATAATGTAGCGTAGGCTGAAATGCGAAACGATATCATGCAAGTAGGTAGGTACTTACCTATTTTTGTATATTAAGTAACCATGTAAGAAATGTTATAACTTAATGTACTGAATTTAATATTAAATCATTATGTACTCGAATACCATGTTTTTGTAAATAAGAATAGCTAAGAATATTTATTTGTAAATATAAGATTATGTTTTATATTTAGGACTTTTAATTTATTAATAAGTTTATATTTTAATCACCCACCGTTTAGTAAGAATGCTGTGAACATAATTATGGAAGCGCAGGATCTAACTGTTTATGGTTACAACTAACTAAAGTTACCATAATGCATCATCATAGATACGAGTATTACTGATGACAATATAAACTTTACACCAAAGTGATAATGAATCTTTCACGTGTAGCATGACCATTTCTATCTCTATTTTACGAAGAATACACAAAGTTATTTATACACAATTCGACTTTATTTTTACCTGAAAATGGCACAACCCGCACACGACTTAACCCTAAAGAAAGAATTTTAAATATCGTCATGAATAGGACGACATAAATATGAATTTTTACATTACTTCTGGTCATCTGGTCATAGGTACATAATCTTTTAGATAATTTCGTAAACTTCTTGGATAGAGCTGCAGCTTTGCTTACCTGATATTACAGAAGTAAATACATCAGAAAATCCAAGGAATGCATTTTCGGGACGAGATTATTAATTTAAGAACTCGTGTGTTACATGTCAATATTGGAAATTTTGGGCAACCGATGGATGCAAGTGACGAATTGTCGTTCGGCGTGGCGGTCTAAGGGGGAGGCCTATGTTCAGCAGTGGACGACTTCCGGCTGATGATGATGATGATTGGAAATTTTGAGTTCTCGTGCAAAAACGAGTCGAGATCCAGTGAGTTTTCGATATTGAAGAGATTTAAAAACATGGGATATATTTTTAATACCCTCTAATTTCATTTAAAATTTAGCTATAAAAGTACCACCCAGATTATAAAAAATGAACATGGATGACTTGCGCACTCTCAGTCACAAAACCGCGATCGAATTGTCAAGATTGCCTATTGTCGAGACTAAATATTGAAAAATGACCAAGATCTCTCGAGATTCGGTATCTGAAGATTGTATTTCTAGGGACGCCTATGTTATCAGCAGTGGACGTCTAATTGAGTATCCGACGTCGTATTGAACTTGGAATGGAATGGAATGGAATGGAATGGAATGGAAAGGAATGGAATGGAATGGAATGGAATGGAATGGAATGGAATGGAATGGAATGGAATGGAATGGAATGGAAAGGAATGGAATGGAATGGAATGGAATGGAATGGAATGGAATGGAATGGAATAGAATGGAATGGAATGGAATAGAATAGAATAGAATAGAATAGAACCTCAGTCTAGACTCAACCTAGTCAGACCTTGATTCAGTGAATCTTTTCCTTGCTCGCAACCATCATCAGTGGCATTGCAAAATGATCTTTTCGTATTTTAAACTTGAAATTACTCATAAATAGACAAAATTGTAAAATAAGGATGATAGTACATACATTTTAAATATATGTGACTGTAACTGTATACTTTATTAGCAATCAAAACAAGGTCATCAACATCGACCTTGATGATCATAGTAGAAAGAAATGTGATGTTTTAAAGCTGCTTTCCCTCAAACGTGTATTAAGTTTCCAAAATAATGTAGGAGCTTGGAAGATGAAGAAAAGGCAGATAAAGTGTTTCATCTTCACACTATTGATTATGAGAATCATGCTATGCATAAATTTTATTTTTAACAAAGAGAACAACTACGCGTAGACTGCAAATATTTTTTCGGTGCTGGAACCAACCAGCGACACGTTACGCAGCCGGCAGCAGTCGATCGCTCAGCCGCTGCGCCATTCGCCACTGTCAAAAATGGTACAGCAGAAATCGTTTCAAAAACAAACAAATTATATTTTACAGGCCTGTTGGTCTAGTGGTTAGTGACCCTGACTGCTACGCCGGAGGTCGTGGGTTCGATTCCCACCCAGGACAAATGTTTGTGTGATGAGCACGATCATTTGTTCTGTGTCTGGGTGTAATTTATCTATAATATGTATGTATTTAGAAATATATAAGTATGTTTATCAGTTGTCTAGTACCCATAACACAAGCTCTGCTTAGCTTGGGAGTAGATGGCGTTGTGTGATAGTCGCGGAATATTATTATTATTATTTAAGAAAAGTAAAACCCAATTAGAATTCCCAGATCATGCAAGAACCATGAACCCAATGTTTCAAAACAACCATACCAGTAATCTAGATGACCAAGCTTATAACGATTTGATGGCCATTACAGCGGAGGCAGAAAAACCCAATGCCCTGAGTTCTTGACACAAATATTCGTAAGGCATAATAACGTAATAGCTGACAAGACAAGGCTCACGTATGAATTTACAATGGGTCATGACGTCATTGGGCGTGACAGATGAAAAGAATTGCCAGGAGCCTTAAACAGTAATTTAGAGTTTTTATGTTTTTAGGGTTCAGTACGTCCGAATACAAAAACGGAACCCTTATAAGATCACTCGTGTGTCCGTCTGTCTGTCGCTTACAGTCAATTATCTCCGAATCTACTAGACCGATTGAGTTGAAATTTGGTACACATATCAATTCCTGTGACCCAAGCACAGAGGTGTGACGTGTATAGATGAAATCTGTATGTGAGAGGTAATTTTTGGCGGGAAAGGGAAAATTAAAAAAAAAATGAAAACTGCATCGTGTGACATATCAAATGAAAGGTTCCTCTTGTTGGGATCTTGTTGAGACAATCTTAAATGTTTTTTTTTGTAATTTTAAAATAAATTGTTTCCAAGTTATTCAAGAAAATAGACGAAATTTGACCATTCCCGTCCTTATCTCCGAAACTACTGAACCTAATTTTAAAAAAAAAATACAAAAATTACTTTTCTACGTATAGATTATAGGAAAACCTATAAGAAGTCCATATCTGTATATGGGAGGTAATTTTGGGGGGAAGTAGAAAATTAAAAAATATATATTTGAAAACTGCAGCGTATGACATATCAAATGAAAGGTCTTGTTGAGACAATCATAAATGATTTTTTTTTTTGTAATTTTAAAATAAATTGTTTCCAAGTTATTCAAGAAAATAGACGAAATTTGACCATTCCCCCCCTCCTTATCTCCGAAACTACTGAACCTAAAATTTAAAAAAAAAATACAAAAATTACTTTTCTACTTATAGATTATAGGAAAACCTATAAGAAGTCCATATCTGTATATGGGAGGTAAATTGAAAACTGCATCGTGTGACATATCAAATGAAAGGTCTTGTTGAGACAATCTTAAGTGTATTTTTTTTTGTAACTTTTAAGTAAATAGTTTCCAAGTTATTCAAGAAAATAGACGAAATTTGACCATTCCCCCCCCCCCTTATCTCCGAAACTGCTGAACCTAAAATTTTGAAAAAAATTCAGAAATTAGTTTTTTACTTATAGATTATAGGAAAACCTATAAGAAGTCCATATCTGTATATGGGAGGTAATTTTGGGGGGAAGTAGAAAATTAAAAAATATATATTTGAAAACTGCATCGTATGACATATCAAATGAAAGGTCTTGTTGAGACAATCTTAAATGTTTTTTTTTGTAATTTTAAAATAAATTGTTTCCAAGTTATTCAAGAAAATAGACAAAATTTGACCATTCCCCCCCCCCCCTTATCTCCGAAACTACTGAACCTAAAATTTTGAAAAAAATACAGAAATTAGTTTTCTACTAATAGATTTTATAGGAAAACCTATAAGAAGTCCATGATATTAAAATAACATGGTAAATCAGTGGTCAGATTTAAAAAAACGTGACAGGTAACATCGTACGGAAACCTCTTCACGCGAGTCCAATTCGCACTTGGCCGGTTTTTTTTATCCTTGAAATGGTGATAGAAGACCTAAGTTGATATCAATCAAGTTTCGGCGGCTGTTTACTTTTATGTCCTTTGGTGTCTTACAAATAAAATGGTGGTACGAGTACCTACTCCTTAAGCAGGCGTGTTTAACTTTCCATAGTTTGTATATTGTAGTAAAGTGTGGTTAGTGCTGTTAGTGCGTAGAAAAGATAATGAATGTCCGTTTAAATTAAAACCCCATATGCATTTCACGAAGTTAAATCGGCGTCATAAATACAGCACCCTAAAAGAAAATTCTTTAATATTTTAAACATATTTATTTATTCAATGATAGGTAGGTTCACAAACTGGTACCTTTGAAAAAAGATCTTACTTTTCCATTCGCCAAGGCTTTAAGGCGCTCCCTCATCGCGAGCATTCATACCTGTAATGTAACATAAAAGTGCACAATTTGATGCCTATTGTCTTCGAATGTTCGAATCTGTAACTTTACAATACAGGTGAATGCTCGCGGTGAGGGAGCGCCCTTAAATAAAACGGTCATTAATAACATCGATCATTAATAACATAAATGATCAAAGAAGTATTATAAACAAAATCATCATCATCAGCCCATATTGTTCCCACTGCTGGGATCATCCACCACGCGGGCCCAGTGCGGGTTGGTAGCTTTTAAAAATCAAAAGTATTTCAAATACATCTGAAGAACATAGCGTTGATATTTTTAAGGCAAATTACAATTAAATACTTCTTATGCTAAAACATTCCAAAACAGAATAAAATTTTGATTAAGAAAATTGTCATTAACGTAAAAAAAGTGGGAAGACTTTTTCATATTCCTTCGTCACTTAATTAACGCTTAGAACGTCAAGTATTAAGAAAATTTCTTCAACAAAGGTTTTTTACGGTAAACGCAACTTGGGACAAAGGGAAATTAGGAGCATTGGTGAACAAAGCGAAGAGGCCGACCACAAACAAGGAAAAAGATTCTACCACTGGAATCTGATCTATCTAGTGAATTATTTATTATTGCAGAAAATTTTACAACAATCCTCAAATGTTAAGATATTTTCGTTCTAAATTCGTTAAATCAATTCAAGGCGGAAAAAAACATTCGAAATCCTGTTTGTATTGTCCTTTTTATTTGGATTTTACTGAGGTTCAAGATATAAAATCTAACTAATGCGATATATCTGTATATTGAATTGATATACTTTTAAAGAGTTAGACATACCTATTCTATTAAACAAGTTAAAAAAAGAAGTCCTCGATAAAATATAATAAGTTAATAATTCTGGTCTCGAAGGAAACATGTTTCCATCCGTTTAGAACATCAATTCGTCAGTTGGAATGAAGACTATGTTTAACGTAGTTCTCGTTTACTCGTATTCGTTGCAGCACTTTATGAAGAAACCCCGTGTCGGACTGAATCCTGATAGCGAATCAATATGTTTTGATATCCATTCTATAACACTTTTTGAGGTTAAACCACTTTACGCTCAGTACACTAAAACAGTTGAGTATTAAGAATGGACTGAGAATATCCCAGAAACAATACGAACGTCAGATCGAGTTCTTGAATACTTAGTAGTTATGAATGTTGATCACAGAGCGAAATATAATTAGGGCAAGCGAATAAAATTAAAACTCCCAACGAAGACTCCCCACGAACTCGCCAAGATAATTGGTCGCGAAAGCAGAAAAACAAGATAAAATTAATGTGCCACCATCAAAACACTTCAGCATTTCTTAATTAAGCACCCACTTAGGACGCTTTGTTTGTTATACAGAGTTGGGGATGCGTTTCACTTTAATATATCTAGAGGGCGGTGAGACTGACAAAGGTTTTGTTTATAAAAACAATGGAATGCTATCCTTATGTTCTTTCCTTTTGCGGGCAGAAAAAGATGTTAAAGACAGCCTTATTATTTTAAGTAGATTTATTAAAATAAAAATAAATTAAATACCTTTGGCATTTAATAATGGTGACCTTTTATAGTAAGGTCAGGTGTGTACACAGTAGAGCATACGGTGCAAGACTGCCCCGCTTGGGCAGAGCACCGACGTGTCCTCACGGCGGCGATAGGCGGAGACCTCTCGCGCCCGGCATTGGTCGCGGCCATGCTGCGGGGCGAGACGGAGTGGGAAGCGGTCGCCTCCTTCTGCGAAGCAGTCATGCTCGCGAAGGAGGAGGCGGGCCGCGTGAGAGAGAGGACAGTGCAACTCGCTGCCCGACCATGGACCATGCCCGGGTCGACGGCGCGTTGTGTTCCACGCGCGCCTCAAAGAGCGTCAGCATAATGACGGGGCCCCCTCTCTAGAGGGCCAAAGCCTGCCAGGGTCGCGGGACTTATCTCATTACCGTGACCCCGGAACATAAAGGGCTATTGAAGGACACCGTGGATTTTAGTCAGTACAAGTCTGACAGTCCCTCCCACCCTGCCCGGGGTGGGAGAACTCGTTTGATGATTTTAGGCCGCAAAAAAAAAAAAAAAAGGTCAGGTGTGTAGTACTCGCTACAGTCTTAATCTAGACGCACCAAAAAAAGTAAGGATTATACTTTTTCATAGATGATCAAAGTTTGTTAACAACGGTTATAGTAAATTCATCCTTAACGCATGTTTCATTTCAAAGCTAGTATTCGGTAAGCAAGGGGAGGCCTATGTTCAGCAGTGGACGTCTTACAGCTGATATTATTATAATGATGATGATTTGGTAATAATAAAAAGGAAAACCAATATTGAACACAATTCTGTTGACAGTAAGTGAAATACATAATATGAAACTCTTTTAAAGCTTCTAGACCACATTTGAAATCTTTTAGACCACTTAAGAAATGCACATTTTAGGATAATACCTTAAAATGTGGTCTATAAGGGCATTTCAATTCCAGAAAAATCTGTCTCACGAACCCAGTGCCTAATATTGTTCTTTGAAATATTTAATTAGGCGACGCATTAATCTAACGTCTCAAAAGAATTAACGCTCTACTTAAAACTTTTGACAGTGGCCGCCATTAAACGCGAATACTTATTAAACAGACTCTACGGCTTATAAAGTTCTGGGCACATGGGTGTAGGAAATGATGTACAGCTACAGGCTGCTTTTATGGGTATTGGTTTTAATTTTATGGGAGAGGGGAGTAAAATGGCTTTGATCCAATACACTGCTACTCATAGACACGCCATGAATGAACATCGCGGCGCTTAAAAACGGCGACAATACTAGAACTACTTATACGCGTGAAGAAAGAGAAAGAAAATATGACACCGTACAGCGGGAGGGAGACGCAACTACGCGCAATGTGGCCAATTGGCTTCATTTTTTGTTGCCATTTTAGAGTGCGTACAACGTATCTATAGTTTATATATCATTGATGCTACTACAATTTCACAAAATTAGGTAGTTGAAAAAATAAAATAATGAAGTAAAATAGGTAGGTACTAAGGGAGGGACTTTTCCTTTCATTTGATGCAATAAGTTTAAATATGTCTGCATAATCTACATATTTAAGTTCTTTAAATCTGAGTTTAAGACGATTATTGCATTTTTTACTGATACATTCGATAAATATTTAATCTTTAGATGACAATAATTAAATTGATTGATAATAAATAGGTATGTTAAAAACGCTTTTCATGTTTTGAACCTGCAAGCAGGTCAAAACATTTTTGCTTTTTCAAAATAGGTAAACGGAAAGCTCTATTCTCATATAAATAATTTCTTGCCTGAAACAATATGGTAAGTTATTTAAGCATATTTTAGCTTACCGATCAACTATGAGCAAACAATTGACACAGATTATGTTCACACAATGCAATTGACATATCGGGCGGAGTGAATCAATATCTAATAATGTTAGCAATTTCTCGGTTTACTAATATTATCCACTTCTTTGTTCTAAGATTGCTCATTTCACATATTGTTTCTCTCGTATTGAGATACAGTTAATATCTTACCGGAAGTTTCAAAATAATGAGGTATTTGTTGGTTCCATGCGGAGTTTATGCGATATATTTTCAGGTACGATTTTCAGCTTTGCCTACCTATAAACACAGTACTATTATACGAGTAATATACTAGCCGACGCGGTAGGCCCTATTTTGTTTCCAAACCATCCAGGAGCCCATTAGAATATCAATAAAATCCGTCCAGCTATTTAGGCGGAGTAAGTGACAAACACATAAACCACAACAATGATTATACGAGGGCGGAGTGATAAGTCTGGTAAAATCTATTTTGGAATAAAATTATCACAAATTGCATTTAACCTCCCTGTTCATAACTTTTTTGAGAGACTGTATTTAAATTTTCAGCCAGTAGGTTAGTTTTTTTTTTTTTGAGAGCCACTAAATAAAAACGATTGAACGCATTTTCGCAAAGATGGAGAAAAGTGAATTTCGTGTGTTGGTTTTATGCGCAAAAAAACTATTACGGAAACCAAACAAAGGCTTGATAAATATTATGGGGACTCTGCTCCGTCGATTAAAATGATGATTTTCAGTGTGGTCGAGCACAAGTGATGTTGAACGCCCAGGACGCCCAGTTGTGGTCACTACTCCAGAGATGATCGCTAAAATCCATGACATAGTGTTGAACGACCGAAGAGTAAAAGAGAGCGAGATAGTAGGCATCTCAGACGAACGTGTGCGCAATATCTTACACCAACATTTGGATATGAAAAAGCTCTCCGCGCGATGGGTGCCGCGTTTACGGACTATTGATAAAAAACGGAGGCGAGTTACCACTATCCACTACCACTACACTACACTACCATAAACCTGATTTTTTGCGTCGTTATATAACGGTAGACGAAACGTGGATCCACCACCATACACCAGAAACCAAGGAACAATCGAAACAATGGATTGCTAGGGGCGAACCAACTACGAAGAAGGCTAATGCAGTTTTATCGGCCAATAAGGTGATGGCTACTTGACTACCTAGAGAAGGGTAAAACGATCAATGGCGAATATCTTATTAAAATATTATCGGAATAACCTGTCCTTTTACTTTTTTTATACACCTTCCTATTCATACCATTCGTATTAACACCTTACCTTACTATTCATATTATTATTTTTTACTTATTTTCACAGCACAGAACACGAGTGCCAAAGCTAAAAGCAAGAACTATAAGTTCATAAAACATAACAATACGTAATAGGTAACGTTGTACGGAATTACCGTTTTTTTTTTTTTTGCTTTACTTATCCGCGAGCGCCCGGATGAACCTAAATGTGTCTTTTGTCTATCCGGACCTAGACTGGCAAGCTTGTGACCATGTAAAAAGTAGTTTGGGAAAAGTCCCGGAAAATTATTTAGATTTCAATTCATTCGTTTTACAAGTTTCATGATTCAATTTGATAGGTAACTGATAAGTTAATCCATCGTAATTAATAATTATCTCAAGTTGGATATCAGATGTCACCAATACCTCCTAGTCTTAATAAGTAGGTAATATTATATTAAACGTTATACCACCTACTTCTTGCTTGGTAAAATCATCAAATGAATTCTCCCACCCAGGGCAGGGCAGAAGGGACTGTCAGACTTGTACTGACTAAAATCAACGGTGTCCTTCAATAGCCCTTTGCGTTCCGGGGTCACGGTATTTGTCAGTAACGCGACCCCGGCAGGCTTTGGCCTTCTAAGGGGGGCCACGCCATTGTGCTGAAACTCTTTGAGGTCTGCGCGTGGAACACAACGCGCCGTCGACCCTGGCATGGTCCATGGTCGGACAGCGAGTCGCCCATTACTCGCCGCCCGCATGCCCGACGTTTAATGCCTATAACATAATTACTCTCGACTTTAAATTTTAAAATGTTATCCTCAAAATATCCAAAGGATTTTTGTAAACCCTACCATGGAGTGTCCCGGACAAAAATCACGGGAGCAAACGAACAATGGGCTAGTAGATGGCGCATTTCCTCCGCGGGAACTAATTAAGTGGATTCTATTCAGGTAATAGTTCCGTTTCTATAGTATCTACTCGTAGTACCTACGTATTCACCGATTCATTCAACTTTGTTACTTGCTTCTGCGGGAAATCAGTCGTAAATGTAATTGTTGAGCGAATGTATTGTCTCGATTGATTACTGGTAGGTAAAGTTGCCAGCAGTTGTTAGGGAGAACTTCATAGGTATATAAACCAGCCCTTACTTCATTTTACAAATACCGGCATGGATCTTGAGCACTGACCTTCACCTGCGCAGAAGTGAGTTATTAGGTCCCTTTGGTAGATGAATGAGGAACGGGGGCGGGGAAAGTGTCGTGATTGGCCCGCGTAACGTACCGTAGCGCATCGCGTCATAGCCGCCATTCGGGATTCGTTGTTTTGTACGTTTTATTTTGCGTTTCATTTGTCGATAAGTGTACGATGCGCAAAGCCATCCCCACTCGTACGCCGAGCGTTCAAGAACCGTGCCGGTTACTGTACTTGGGTCGCTGCAACACATTCTCTTCTAATATACAATATTGGTAAAAGGATAATGAAAAGATAATGATCATTTACACACTCGGAGAGGGTGAATTCTCCCTCATTTTAAACATCTTAAAATCCTGACTAGAGATGGGCCGATTTTGTTTTTAGCCGACTGTCCAAAAACACTCAAGAACAATGTAGCTTTCTACTGATGAAAGAAAGTCAAAATTCAGTACTTCTTGTCTTCATAATATTGGTATAGATAGTAAATTGTAAGGCTGATTATACCTTAAAATTACCTTTAAATGGGGAATTTCCTTTACTCGTCATAAGAATAATTTTATTGTTATGTAAACGGCACGTTAGAAGTAATTTATTTGATGCAATAGTGTTAACAACAGTCTATTAAATTGATAAATTGTTAATCAATATCATAGATCAGATATCGTTTTAATCCAGATTATCTTAGAAGATAACGATCTACTATCGACATTGTTGTTTTACCTGCATGCAAATTGCGCATGTAAACGTCATAGCTATTTGGACTCTGTCATTTGATAGGCATTATTAATATAAATTTTATTTTTAAATTTTATTAAATCATGCATGCTCAAAACATAATACCTACCTAGTTATTTTGCACAGGTGTTAATATCTATCTACATATTATGAAGATAGGTAACACTTTACCTATACATCAATACTAAAAAGGCAATGGCAAAAAAATACTATTTCCATCGCAAAATATTAATATTATTGTTTTGATTTCCTTGATTTGATTATTAAAATACTGTCGCACTGGCACTGTGGCAAGTCTATCAAAATGTTATCTATACATACCTATAATAAAACTGTAGAAAAGTAGTTTTTGTACATTAAATAAAAACCCAAAAAATATAGCCAGAGTGTTAAAGGTCAACCAGTAGAACCCATTTCCAGCATTTTTAGAATTTTTGTCTGTTTGTATGTTTAGTTGTCCGCGCATCACGTAAAATGTACGAAAGCTATGTAGATAACTTCGATACACAACGACTGACAGTAACTTGAAGTAACATTTAGTTTTTGTTTCATTGGAATCGGTTCAGTTTGAATTTAAAGTGTTCCAGAAGTAAAATTACGGTCAGTTTACACCAAGACACGCAGTTCAGTAGCGCGTAATTCATAAACATATTTCAATGATAACACGGTAGATGTCGTTAACATTATGTTTTTTGTTTAATCGTAATCTGTTTACACCTTACAACAAATGTAAATTAATTAAAGCGATTTAAAGGAATCATAGAATAGAACAGAATATAGCAGAAAGGAATGGAATGGAGTGGAATGGAGTGAAATGGAGGGGAATGGAGTGGAATGGAGTGGAATGGAGTGGAATGGAGTGGAATGGAGTGGAATGAGTGGAATGGAGTGGAATGGAGTGGAATGGAGTGGAATGGAGAGTAAAAATTAAAGCTAAAGTTGCTCAACTAACCCCAAACCCAAAATTTTAAAATAAAAGAAAGTTTATTAAAAAACGATAAGAATTATACCCAGAACCTCTAAACTTATCAAAAGTACGATGGAAGGTTAACTCTTGTTTGATTGAAAACAGATAACATTTGACCTGTACAGACGAAAACTTACGCTAAAAGATATTTTTACTTTTTTGTCACAAAACAAACAATGCTCAAGTGTACTTCACTTGCTCATCGCACGGCCACTCGCGGTTGCGTAATAAGTTCCCTTCCCACTACTCCTTATTTCCGTTCTACAATGTCTGCGTGTGCGGTGAATAGTTTCCGAGATATTTCGATTGCCCAACTTACACCTATGCTCAACTAGCCCCGCTCTACCTAAGTAGTCTATTTATCGAGGAAAGCTATAGGCTATATAACATCACGCTACGATTAATAGGAGCGAAACCGCGGGAAACAGCTAGTTCAATAATACAATATTATCACATTTTAACACCAATAAAGGTATCTGGTAAGGTCCGGATACCCGAAGGACCGCAGTACACCTACGCTTTGCCATTCTGCAGTAAGGTCTCGTAGAGCCGATTACGGCATTTTATTACCTCAATGCTGTTAAACTACTATATTAAAGCTTTTAGAAGCTCCAAAAATGAGCAATTGAGCAATATGTGCAGAATATTAGAAACATGTATGTATTCAAGTAGGCTTGATTTGCATTCCTAAATACAGTCTGTAATTTGAATATCAATATATAGCTATGATATAACCCAAATAAACAGGCATCTTTTATATCTTTAAAGTTGAAATTACAATTAATTTTGATGTCTGATGATCTTCAGATTGGATTTAATTAATTATTGTGCCAAAAAAGAGACTTTTTCTCTTAATCCCTATGTTTCAATAACAGTTTTATTTTCTCAGTAAACCGTTTTCCCATTCGGAATTTTTCCTCTTTTTTTTTTTGAAATGTGCTCATCAAGCCTTTTAATTTGATATCCATGTCGATACTGTGCGAAAATATTTTTTTTTCGGTTACAACTTCACATTTGGTGATACGTCACCTACCTATAACCAGCGGACAGATGAGACGCTTCTAACGACACCTCATTTGTCATGTAATAATAAGTAGTTTAGAAGTTATGAGGGTACAGACAAACATATAATCTACATACATACAAACATACATACCGGTCTAAATCATAACCCTCCTTTTGGCTATGCTGTAGTCGGGCAATAAGATGGGTATCTCGTAATTATGTTAAACGTTATTTTTAATAATAATATGATGAAAGACCAATACAATACATAACCCGATTAACACCTGAATAGATACTTTGACATTGCCCTTAGTATATCTTTGGAATGTACGATAGCAAAATTATTGACTCATAATAAGGTTTTAATTAATTGATTAAATAAATTAATCAGTATGATTGGCTGGCCCATAAAACATAATTTACTCCTATAAATGTAATCCAATTTTCCAGGAATTTTCGTTGGGTTTGTACGTCAATATCTAACCATATCTACAAACGTATTACGATATTGTTGTGTTAGTTCAAAACGAAATCCATGTGGCTAAATATATTAATGTACGTACTGCACGTCACAATACAGGGTTATTATACCTTTCATGCTGAAAGTACTTATGGTTATAAATAACTATGAAACTAAACCTGAAAGATCAACAAAAAATCTGGTGTTTTATACAAAATGGAATATTTTCCAATCGACAAAATATCGAACACCTGATTTTATTTTTCTTTCAGGGTAGGTACTTAAAGATAAGATTATTGTAGAAAAATTGCTAATAAGTTAAATTATAGAATCAGGAGTTACTTTGCGGAAATCCATGATATTAAAACTAGGACATATTTTTCAAAACATTTAACAAGTTGCTCTAGAAAGTCATCGATTGTTCATAAATAATAAAGGATCTGGGAAATGTTATTTTCCTACTACCGGTTTTAGTCAATAAAAATCCCCTCTGCGACTCGTTCAACCATGCCATAATGGCTAATGTCAGCTGTCACGTACTTTTCTATACAAGCAGTCTGCGGTAGGTGGCGCACGCGCAACCAACCTTAACTCACAGGGTCATAAGAAACATTCGATTTTTATTGAGCCCTTTCTTTTCGTAACAATGTCCTTGCGCACACTTATATATTGCTAAAAAACACCTCTATTTTGTGAATTTTATTTAAATAAATAAAAAAGCGGAAATAGAGACATGATCCTAACAATAAAGTTATTATAAATGCGAGAGTGACTTTGTTAAGCGTCCAAACCTAAATCGCTGAACCGATAATGATGAATATTGATACGGGACTTTTTGCATAAGGCCGGGACTCCACCATATATTGCTAAAATAACATTGATCCTGTTTGGTATGCACATCAAATCCTCATCTCTTATACGGTAGTTAAATAAAATTGAAAAGGGTAATCAATTCTATAAATGGTAAACATAGAGTTTTTAAACATTGTAACACCTTTTTCACTTAGGTGATAATGGATTATACGCACGAAGGGCACTATTAACAGTAAAAGATCATGAAGAACGTTTTATTGAATTAGGTTGCGAATATATTATAATCCACCTTGTATGTAACTACACGTATTGTAGTGATTGGCCTTTAGACCAATTTGGTAGCACCGAAAAGGGTCAGAAAGATGAATCAGAAAAGTATCTAGGTATATTTTCTTGAGTAACCAATACAAAGCATTATTGCGCGATTAATAGTAATAATAAAACAGTATGGCATCATTTTTAAAATGTTCGACATAGACAAGGCAATTGGAAAATGAAGAAAACTGGTCATGGGAACTCAAAAACTTTTTAAACAGTAAGTAGGTATAATAGTATACACATTTCAGAATCTTTAACGTTCATACGCTACAGCATTATGTAAGTATCTGACAATCTTTCGTGTACTATAGTTTTTAATATTGAATTTATTTCACACACGCAACAAATGCAAGGTCGTGTGCTAATTTAAAATTTTCGAGAAGCAAAAGCAAATAAAACAAATGCGATCAGATCATACATAATTATTAATTAATAAAAAAAAACATTTACCATGTTCCCAATACCGGTATGTATTATTTCTTATATTTTTTTTATAGATACTTTTGTGAAAATATTTTAAATATATAATTTATATATACCTACATGAAAAATTAACAAAGATTGATGAAAATTCTAAGAAATCGTAATATTACAGACATAAACTTAAAGGATATGGATAATGCAGATAATGAAATCTAAATCTAAGTAATTTACATGAGGAAGCAATGCGCAAAGTTTTTAAATGAATGAGACCGGTATCATATCGGCATGAAATGTTTTTAATATCTATATTTTTATAATATGCTTGTAAAATTAGTAATATGGACTGTTCACAACTAGATTTTACAGTCCTGTGCCCAATGTTATCGTTGATAGGTAATTGTAATCGCGATATCCGTGACAGCTTACTGACAATTCCTAGAAACAGTGAACTAATGCTAATAATCCCACCTGACGTTGTAAATACGAACATATGTTTGATATTATTGTTATTTAATAATAACCTAGAGTATTGGAGATCCGTATTGTAAAAAAACCTGTGATATTCTAATTTGAATTGAGTTAAAATCATTTCGACAGTTACAAAATGTCATGAAATTCATTGACAACTTGCACTTTATCAGATCTATATTATAAAAATCAATTGCTGTTCGTTAAGCCTCCTGCAGACACACGCGATTAATCGCGCGGGGCGACATGTCGCGGTCCATTCGCAGTATTTTTAGAGTGGAAATTAGCTTGGCTCGTCGTCGCAGCGCGATTAATCGCGTGTGTCTGCAGGAGGCTTTAGTCTCGCTAAAACTCGAGAACGGCTGGACCGATTAGGCTAATTTTGGTTTTTAATTATTTGTGGAAGTTCAGGGAAGGTTTAAAAGGTGAGGCGGTACGAAGTTTACCCGGCCAGCTAGTAATTTTGTAGTAGCTATATTTGTCAGAATTTGGATATTGGTAGACGTATGAAATATTTTTTCGCATCTTAACGTGAAAGAAAACTCCCTGAGCGATTGTAAAGGGTAAGGGTAAAAAGCTATAAACCATGTTATATTTTAGAGTAGCAACACAAAACATGTGATTTACAAGCACAATGGGACAAATTGCACTAACAATAAAAAATAGCACACATGTTGAAAAACCTATTAAGTATAGAGAATATTTTTATAAACATGAAAAACTACTCCATTTTTCCTTTGTCATAGATAACCGCCTTATTAATTTCTTTCGGTTTCTAGTAAAACTAAACGCTACCATAGTATTATGTCCACTATGGTAGCAAGGCCTTATTTTCCATGTAAAAACGAAACATTAGACTAACTCCAATTGCAGTACTCCGGGACACGTCGAGCTTCATTGTCTCGGCGCTTTTCTGGTGGTTACCACTGTTGATTCTGGCTCTCAGGAGTTGCAGTGGTTTGGGAATAGTGTGGTGGGTTTGTCCCAATCAAAAAAATAACTCCAATTGCAATGGACATAATATAAAAAACAATGTAATTGTTGGAGTAAAAACAAATGTCTTTTCACTTCTTACTCAACATTTAAAGCGATTTATTCCCAAACGCTTAGTAGTGATTGACATGTAAAACCATATATTTTTCAATGTTTAAACGTCCCTCATATTATTCAGCATTAGTGAATAAACCCCTTAGAAATGAAACATGGTGTCTGTAATGACTATGAATATTAGTTAGGTATACATTACCAGATAAGAACTAAGCTGTTAATTGTATTAACTAATCCGTTGGATGGAGCCCGGCTTTACAAGCCAATCACGACCGTCTACAATACGTCACGATGCGCAGGATTGGCTGCCGGGTCTGTTATCTGCGTTTATTTAATCACCTCTTTAGTTTTCTGTGATATATGGATGTTTTATGTGTTTCAGAAACATCTCCATTGTACGTTTTTGATCAAACATAATCTCAGTTAGATATCATCATCATCATCATCAGCCTATAAATGTTCCCACTGCTGGGTTACAGGCCTCCTCTCTGTGAGAGGGAGTGGGCCGTAATCTACCACGCGGGCCCAGTGCGGATTGGTAGATGTCACATGTCTTCGAATAGGACATGCCGGTTTCCTCACGATGTTTTCCTTCACCGTTTTAAGAGCAGTGGTATTGAATAAATTACACAAAGTAATGCGCCTGACGGGGTTCGAACCTACGACCTACAACTCGTAAGTCGAGGCCGATACCACTGGGCCACCACTGCTGCAGTTAGATATACGTACATAAATTAACAGAGGCATTCTGATGTCTTACACTCTTGCAATAACGGTTCTAATTAAAGAAATTGATCAGTGATAGTATTTTAAACATTGCAAATGACGAGAGATAGGACGATACATTTTGATTAGGTACATTCATGTTATAGAACACTTCACGAAAGAGCAGATGCTTATAATGATGCGCTTTAATATGAAATTGAGATTAGTTATTATGCTACTCAAGTCAAAAAGAAAATTACAGACGATCGTAAAGCCTCCTGCAGACACACGCCATTAATCGCGCTGCGACAACGAGCCAAGCTAATTTCCACACTAAAAATACTGCGAATGGACCGCGACATTTCGCCCCGCGCGATTAATCGCGTGTGTCTGCAGGAGGCTTAAGGCTTTAATATAATTTTTATTTGATATAGTCTAATATACGTCATAAAGCAGAAAATCACATCGTGAAGAAAAATGAATTAGTAGAACACGTACCAAACATTAAAAAAAATAACAAAAAAAATATTTTATTCAGAATCCAAGTCTAAAAATAAAAATTGGTATCGACCACATGTATGTATGTTAGATAGTGCGTTATCGTTTTTCTTGCAATTTACACTCGAGGTCATCTTTAAATCTCATGAATTATTATGATGATGATAAAATGAATGAAATGATTACAACTGTTTAGATATTAGGTTCAATTGCATAATTAGCTCATAACGTTTCCACAACTGATATACCTACCTACAGGCTTATTCTCTCTGTGAGAGTTATTAATGTGAATGTTTGTTTGGATGGATGGAAGTTTGATACTCTTTCACAGAAAAAGGACTAAACGAATTTGGATGTTTGGTACACAGATAATTGATACCCTGGGTTAACACATAGGATAGTTTATCCCGATTTTATATTGCCGTGGGTTAATTTTCGATGAAGCATTGTGTGAGTACTATGTACTTAATAGCTTTCAATGAGTACGATACCCACGTCTTTTAATGACTTGAATGACCCTGGCGGTTGAAATTATGTCATGCTCACTCAAATGTCTCGCTGATGGTGGCGCGTGTGTCGGATCATTTAGTTCCCTTCAAAATGGTTGAGCTGAGTGATGCTGATGCATGTGTCATGTTCGTGAACGGACGCTGTCAGTCGTGACTGGTCATCTCTTAGCAGCCACGGTTTATTTTAATTATTTATAATTTTATTGAATTGTCTTTTTATATTAATTTCCTATGAACACCTTTTAACTTGCTATACATCGTTCTCACACAATGTACCATCTCAAGTTGAATGATGTAACAAAGGTTCTGTTATAATTTTGACAATTGAAAAAGAGTGTCCATGATGGAGTTACTTGCCCGTTCTTCTCCATAGAGATCTACGCTTTGGAATGGGCATCTACAGTACTTTCACGGTCTTGTGACCAGTCACAAGACTGAAAGTACTGTAGATGCCCACAGTCCCAGGACTGTAGCACCGTAACTATTTTTAAATTATTTTAATTTTACTTTTGTCTATTGAAAATTCAAAAATGATTTGATTTTTGATTTTGCTTTTGTAGCGGATGAAACCGCTGGCAGCAGCTAGTAAGCCATAAAGCCTCCCGCAGACACACGCGATTAATCGCGCTGCGACAACGAGCCAAGCTAATTTCCACTCTAAAAATACTGCGAATGGACCGCGACATGTCGCCCCGCGCGTTTAATCGCGTGTGTCTGCAGGAGGCTTTACTCACAATTTTGGGGTGGGTGGGAACTAACTCCTAGCAGTTCACACAGGGTAATGTCACCGCAGACTGCCGGTAACCTGTTGTAACGAATGAGCGGTCCCAATGGCGGTTGGTATATGTGTGATCAAACTAAGAAGGTTACCTTCTACTGACGTCACACCTGTCAAATCGGAACAGTTGTCCAATCTTTTGAATTGTGTTGACCATAGACACTGACCTTCTTAGTTGGAACGCATTATAAAGCTCGCGACCACCATCCTGTTTAAGTCCGGCGCCAAACGGTGCGCAGGAGTTCCAGTACCTTCTGGGTGAACTCGCTCCATCTTAGGCCTCAGCTTTGTCACTTGGTTAAAGCGAGGCCAAGAGTAAGCCCATTTTAAATTTCAATATAGGACTACGCGGGCCTAGAGTTCAACGGCACGGTTGGCGCAGTGGCTGAACGAACGACTACTGCAAAATGTGTCGTGGGTTCGATCCCGCACGGAACAAATTTTTGTATGATCTACAAGTAGTTGTTTCGGGTCTGATGTGGGTTTCTATTCTATATTTGTAAACCCCACAATACAGGAAGAAATTCCTAGTGAAGGGCAATGGTCTTTTTTATTAAAGAATGACATGGTGGAATTCGATGTTTCACTTCTCCATCTTATGTACAGGTTAAATTCAAATTAGAGCGAGCTTAATTTATACATTTGCTGTAGTTAGATACTGCGCCAGTTTGCTAAGTTGAGCTTGACAATTGTTCATTGAATTGCTAGTGAAATTCCAATCTCCTTATTCATAATTAGGTACCTACCTAGATACCATTCATAAGCTTATCGATATGCGCAAAGTAGTAAGGAAAAAACAACCCATGATTATAATAAATCTGATCACGTGTAGCTAAAGTCCAAACTTGTGATGAATTTGAATATTTACTTCAGGATTAGCAGTAGGTAAATACTCGTACTATCAATGAGTGTGATTCGACTAAAATAGGTACCTTTTCAAGCTATCAAGTAATAAATTAGGACTTTTATGCATAATATAAATGATTAATTAAAGCGCACTATATACCTATTAGCAATTTAATACAAATGAAATACCTTCTATCACAAATGATCTATGTTTGTGATCCAATAATTTTGTTGCTAATTAATTTGACAATGTTGGTTACATATACCTATCATGTAATATAGACGCATTTTGGTGTCGACGCCGGCTATGTCATACGTATTAATAAATCACCCTTTGTTGTACCGTTGCTTTGTTTGTGTTCCAAATAAAGTATCTATGCAAATAAATAAAACAAAAATAATTGAATCTCTTCGTAACAATGAATAAGCGCTAGGTATAAATTTAATATTTTATTCACAATGTTTTACATAGCTCTATTTACCTACTTACTTTCCGCAGTTTCCTTAGAGAGCGTCCACACTATTTTAACATACCTAGTTCATTAAATACAGAAATATTAACAAAAATGTAAACATGTTATAATGCAAAAGGTTTTTTTTAATTCTACTTAATCTGGGCACACATTAGGGAAATGATAACTACTACATAGTTCATTCATAGAGCAGTGGTGGCCCAGTGGTATCGGCCTCGACTTACGAGTTGTAGGTCATGGGTTCGAACCCAGTCAGTCGCATTCCTTTGTGTAATTTATTTCAACACCACTGCTCTCAAAACGGTGAAGGAAAACATCGTGAGGAAACCGGCATGTCCTAGAACCAAAAATTCGAAGTCATGTGACATCTACCAATCCGCACTGGGCCCGCGTGGTAGATTACGGCCTGCTCCCTATCACAGAGAGGAGGCCTGTGTCCCAGCAGTGGGAACATTTAAAGGCGGATGATGATGATGATGACATAGTTCATTAGGTAGTATCTTGGGTGTACGGATGCACGCACATCCAAACAAAGGATTTTTTTGGCCTGCGCTATCCCGTATACGTTTATATTTTGCCCCCTTAGACGTTTATAAGTATTTTTTTAAATGACACGGTAAAACCTATCCTTGTACCTTGGGAAGATACTTATAAGTAATAATTTATACCCATATATACCATTTGAGCCGCACTAAACATAATAATACACCAAAATGAAAACCTTGACTCTCTACAAGGCTTCCCACGATTTGTAAGTATAGCGTAGGCAGTAACCCTTAAAAAAACCATTGCAAAATCTACAGATGTCTATACACGGAAATAGTATCTATTTATCACAACTAGGGCTTCCAAATATTCGATGACTTTTAATATTCGAATATTCGATTTTCTAAAAAGAGAATATTCGTTTTATTCGAATAATTCGATTATAACCCCGGTATTCGAATAGTGAAATGAGGCGATTATTCGAAGTATTGAAATATTTGAAATGGTAGCCAACTATTCCATTTCTCATCTATTCCATGTTCTATTGTCCCGTGGCTATTCCAACCAAATAATTACGAAGTACCTTGTCTTGTAGACTTAATTGCTACGTATACAAATGAATGATCCGGAAGCTAAGGTTAGGACATAATAAAAATGACTCAACAATACTCCATCGTTTATGGCAGAATGAATGGCTGTCTACAGTATCGTGACCATAAATTCCAAGGATAATTGGTGGCGCAAGGATCGAATAAGATATTCACATTTTATTATGTCATTGTTGTTGTTGCATTATCATTTATTACTGGGTTAATAATATTTGTGGACGTTTCAGGGGTATGGCAGACTTGTAGGGAAGCACCACTGGGTCAAGGTGAATATTCGGAACCATCGACAGAGGATGGACTGAGCATTAGGTGTATTACGAAATTGATAACTCCTCTAGAAAGATAGAAAACGATTTATTGATTCATGTTTCAACGAACAGGTTGTTTAGATTCGCGCGACCCCAGATGATGACATAAAAAAGACAATCCGAGCAACCTGTTCGCTTGTCTGTCTTCTCTCTCACATTTCTGTCTACTTTATTTGTATTTTTGACTAGAGGCCTTATATTTAAGGTACCTAAAGGATTGTCCGGTTTAGAAGCATACAACCTCCTCCTCCAAATAGACCTGCGTGATATAACTACAAAAGTCCCTAAAACCTGAAACCAGTGATCTACCTATCAAGTAATCCGTTCATCCCTGTACACTTGAAAAATCACCCTACTACTTACACAATAAGATCAAAAGTCTGATTGGCAATTACTTAATAGTCATACTTAAATGTTTCATTTAAAGTTTTACAGATTCCCTGGCTATTATCTTCTACAACTAGCCTATTAAAAGACTAATATATGAAATGATAATAATTATTGATTCAATACCTACTTATCTAAAGTACTGACTTTTCGTAGTACGTAGCGACATCTGTTATGTTGAATACGTAACTAATTGCTTATGTCAATAATCATGGTTTATGCTGTCTAAAATGTATAATAGGTACTATTCCTTTAAACTAACACAAATTATCTTAACTGTTTTGTTGTAAAATCAAGTTTTAATTTCACATATTTTATTGTGTACACCCACATTAAAATATCAATGATCTATTGAGAAAAGAAATTCACCAAAAATTGGGGCAAAAACTCACCATCGATTTAGAGTAAAAACGTTCCGATACTTCATACTTAGACACAGGAATCGACTACAATATAATAAACTCACTTATCTCCTTATTACTTCTATTCCTGCAGCAGAAAAACTGGTTCACCGTTTGTATTCTTCGATGCTTTTCTCCCAATTTTCTCTGCTGACTTGCCGATGCAATACCTACAAAAATATTTTCTACGGTTAGATATATGTATGCCATGTACACAATGGCCCATGATGGGCAATGACGTAAACAATTGATTATCGAGGATGATAATATGCCTATGATAAAAATCTAAATGATTAAGATATTATGCTCGATGATAATATGTATATTATAGGTAGTTATGTACTTCAGGAAGTTAAAGCATGAATTGCAGATACGTCTGAGCCTTTACGTGATCCTTTCCTGCACAATCATCGAATTTGAAAATTGTCGCTTATCTCTTAAGTAGTTATGATCGAACTTATTATTGCAAAGTCAACGTGAAAATGTATACGAATAATTTTTTTTTAGTTTAAAATCACTTACCAAGCAATTTCTTTTAATTCACACATAATTTTAACAAGAAAACAAAACAAAAGAAATCACGAGAACATATGGAAAAAAAATGGAACACTGCCAATTTTTTCAATCTGTCATAATTTAAAATCGCGTTCCATTTGTTGTTTTTTTTTATTATTAATGTTTTTTTTTATAGTTGCCAGTTCTTTTACTCTATAGGTTATATGGTTAAATAAGTGCTTACTATGTTAATAAAATAATATGCTTTCACACAACCAACATAATAAAATAACGACATTATGCATTTTTTTCCTATTTAGTTAAGCAAGCTATGAAAATACCGTATCGCAATCTTAATCAAAATCTTATCATTTCGTAAAAAACTGTTTAAAAATAAATCAACGGCCTCACGGGTTCCACCAAAATTAATAAATTAATAGAAAATAAATTAATAATTACCTATAATATTATTAAATCACTTCCTAAATTTTCTATTTAATTTCTCTATTATTTCTCTGATAATAATGATTTCAAATGTCAGTCGTCGACAAACACGCATGAAAAACGAAAGTGATAAAGATCGCGTTCAAATGTGAACCATATTTGATATCTCTTTAGGTTTGTTATCATTCCTTATACACCATTGCATTACCTAATATTTATCTATTTATAACCATATCAAGATAAAATAAATACTTAAGCAAACATAACACTTATAAACCCATAGTTATTTTATCGGCGTTTAATTCTAAAATTCTTGTAATTAAACGTAATTTTTATTACCTACTTTCAGTCTTTTTCACAGAATTTGTATCGGTCAAGGAATTCTCCAGTAATTCCAGTGAAAAATATATAATATAATATATTTTTGTTGATAAATAATTACATAGGTGTTATTATCGTTAATCGGATTAAATTGAGAAAGACCTTTAGTTATGGAGTGAATCTGGTTTAAAGATAATTATTTATGTGCCAACTAATTGTTAGGATCAACTGAGTTTTAGATTTCATGTAAACCTTTTTTTTTGTATGTTATTATATTTTAGATAAAATCTCTTACCCAAATCTTGAAAATGCGTGTATTATAGACGCGCCATTATTCTATCAATTTTGCAGGTACACCAAAAAATGAATAATCCCAAACAATGTCTACAAACATTTTACAATCGCATTAATTAATACTGACTATCCATCTTTGTATAAGACAAAAAAACACGCGTAGATGTGAGAATATAAATGCTGAGATCAACAGATCATGATCATTGTTAAACAGATCACAGTGCAGTGCGGATCGCAGTGATCATGAATATCTTGGTGAGCGTTCTTTTTTTAAATAGTGCAGTGAATACATTTCTTTGGGTTTCGTGTAACAAGTGAATTAAACATAATTAATAAAAAAAAATATAGGTATTAGCGATGGGCTCGTGGTTTTCAACTATTTTTAATACCTATGTATATTATTACATTTTTATAAAAAAGCTTTGCTAAACTTCACATTGCATAATATAATATCTTGAATGACAGTGTCCGATTCCTTTTTGTATAAAAGAAGGTTTAAAGTTAGTGAACATTACCTAAGCCACATTAATATTTATTTTATCAATACAAAATCGGTAGTTATCAGAAAACAAACACCTTGTTGCATTTCATATTCGGAAAAGTTATTCAAAATCTCATCAATTATTTTGTTTTACCTAATTTTAATAGAAAGAAAATAAATTACCTGAAACAAACGGGAAATTATGAATCAAAATCGTACAATCTAAAATCTAAGATAGCCAGAGCGGTTTCTATTTTAGCTCATTAATTACTATATCTTATGATTAGATTTTAGAGATATCCTATGTTCCTATCTGATGTATTGTTAAGATTTTATCCGTACCGTATTGGGTATTCAGTCTTGATATTATTATCTATTTAGAATATCTAGTAATTAAATTGTAATACATTATAGTTCGCGGGGCCCGGATTATAACCATGATCAGTAAGCCGACAGTTGTTTTTTTTTTTCTTTACGTAATAACACGTAGTCATTCTGCCCTAGAAAATGTTTGACAAACGTCACTATAGATACCATAGAGTATCTATTCTAGTCTTCGAAATAGTTTGCTTCTCTCTGATAACTAGGTATCTACTTAGATATTTGTAATCCTATGTTAATTTACCTTTACTAATGTATGGCGCCTGTCTATTAAGCACTTACATTATGGCGCCTTCCCTATTTACAGATTTCAAGATAAGTCACCATTATCCAGAGTTATGATATAAAATAATAGAAAAGCTATGTTTGATTGTATCTTTCTATCGTTAATTTAAATTTTAAACCAAACTAAGTGACTAACCTTCTAATGGTTCAAGTTCATTGATAGCTATTCACGATAATGTCTATACATACGAGTAGGTACATGTCCGTTTGTTACCCTTTTACGTTGTAGCGACTGAATGGCTAATGTGACCAGCAGGGCTATTGGCTAACTTAATAGTCACTGACCAGCGGTTGTCCACTGAACTTGGATGGCTTGATACCTGTTATGAGGCTAAGTTGAGCAGTGGAGTGCCTCAAGAGCGTTAGAATAGTTGATTTTAGGGAACTTTTACATTTATAGCCTCCTGCAGACACACGCGATTAATCGCGCTGCGACAACGAGCCAAGCTAATTTCCACTCTAAAAATACTGCGAATGGACCGCGACATGTCGCCCCACGCGATTAATCGCGTGTGTCTGCAGGAGACTTAATCAGTTTCATGCAAATGCAAAAGCCAATACGAAATTTACCTTTTGACAGCTATTTGATGATCACTACACAGACACCGAGATACGCAATAGCCCCGCTGGTCACCAGACAGACATACGATAAACTTATCCTTACAAGTTCCTGTAGAATATTTTCCAAAATCCACACATGGAAACGCGCTGGCATAAGACCAACGACAAACCTACTTTTTTTCATTTTGGAAAACGTTATCGCCCACTGTGTACGCCTTCTGTATCTTGGGCACATTTACTCACATTCATTAACAGCCAGGCCCGAAAGAGCTTTTTTTTTTTTTATCGTGGTAAAATCATCAAATGAGTCCTCCCGCCCCGGGCAGGGCGGGAGGGACTGTCAGACTTGTACTGACTAAAATCCACGGTGTCCTTCAGTAGCCCTTTATGTCCCGGGGTCACGGTAATGGTATAAGTCCCGCGACCCCGGCAGGCTTTGGCCCTCTAGAGGGGGGCCCCGTCATCTTGCTGACGCTCTTTGAGGCGCGCGTGGAACACAACGCGCCGTCGACCCGGGCATGGTCCATGGTCGGGCAGCGAGTTGCCCTTTACTCGCCGCCCGCATGCCCGCGCCTACGGTGGCCGGAGATCGTCTTGCGACGTCCGTCGCCGTGGGTGTCCACCACTGCGGGTGGGGCGGAGGGAGGACATTGTCCTCTCCCTCACGCGGCCCGCCTCCTCCTTATAATTATACAGCCTTAGGTTGATTCTAGATTGTAAGTCTCATAATCATAAGTATACATACCTATTTCAATATTGTCACCTCCAATTATCTAGTGATTTTCTCACTCACGCTTCGTCTTGTTTATTTATTAATGACATCTACTATTTATACATAGAGGTATAAACAATTTAATCCACCTGTTAGTAAGTTGTGTCACCAAAGCAAACTACAACAAAAAAATACACTTCGAAAATAGAACGTCCTCGTTTCTTTAAGGTTGATAAAAATGTAAGGAACAGACACCTACGTTTTTTAGAGTGGTAAAATCATCAAATGAGTCCTCCCACCCAGGGCAGGGCAGGAGGGACTGTCAGACTTGTACTGACTAAAATCCACGGTGTCTTTCAATAGCCCTTTACGTTCCGGGGTCACGGTAATTCGGTAGTCCCGCGACCACAGAAACCTACTTACATATTGTTGAAGGCCAAGGTATTTTTTTAAACCATAGAGAATCCAATCAGACAATAATGTTAGATTGGAAACAAAGAACATGTTTGTAAACGAAGTTAGCCAAAACTTAAGGAAGAGGAGTGTGAGGATATGCATTGTTAAGTTAAGTTTAAATTGCTCGGTACATTGAGCAATGTGCTTTTGTTCTCACTTACGAATTAACTAAACCATGGGGCAATCTGTTTGGGTAACGATATTGCAGACGATGTATGGAGTTAAAATACAATTAATGTTATTAAGAAATATTATCAAGCTTATTTAGCACACAATAAGTCTGATCTGTCTACCTAACAACGCACTGAAATACTTACGAGTAGTTATTTTCACGCTAGACGAGAAACGACAAAATTAAACTGAATTCTTAACTTCTTCAGAATCTAGACCTCTACCAAAAACGCATCAATAATTATAATTAATTCCAATTAATAGTATCATCTCCATCATTATTACTCCACAGTTTTGGCATAATAATAAATCAGATCTGTCTACCTAACAACGCACTGAAATAGTTATTTTACACGCTAGACTAGAAACGGCAAAACTAAACTGAATTCTTAACTTCTTCAGAATCTAGACCTTTACCAAAAACGCATCAATAATTATAATTAATTCCAATTAATATTATCATCTCCATCATTTTACAATAAACAAATTTGATTAAATCAAGGTAATTAAACGCAACGATTTAATTACGATATTTTTTCTTTCTTTTTTAGAACACAATAATTTTGCTGTCATGTTCTGTGGCCGTGACCGTCGCTCAAAAAGTGGCGGATACAAGCAATGACGTCATAAATGGACAAAGGCGGAATGCTGGAGGTTATGGACTATTAAGGCCCGGTTCACAGAGTGGTTATAATCCAGGTGGCTACAATCAAGGTGGCTATAACCAAGGTGGCTATTACCAAGGTGGCTATAACCAAGTCGGCTATAACCAGCCCGGCCGGCCCGGTTACAATGGCTATAGTGGTGGCTACGGAGGAGGCCCACCAGGTGGATATGGGCAAGGATTCGGTGGCAGTCAAGGCTTTGGGCAAGGATACGGCGGCAGTCAAGGTTTTGGGCAAGGATACGGTGGCAGTCAAGGCTTTGGACAAGGATACGGCGGCAGTCAAGGATACAGACCAGGATACGGCGGTGGTCAAGGATATGGACAAGGATACGGGGGTAATCCAAGCTACGGCGGTGGCAGACCCGGCTTAGGCTCATATCCGGGACAAGGTGGTTACCCTGGTGGATACGGAGGTAGGCATTCTAACAATATTCTTAGTTACAAAATTATTCCAAATCGGCAAACCTAACGGGAGTCTTTCGCAGCTATACAGACACGTCAATAAAGTGGCTGGGTCAGACTTAGAGGCCCATTACCAGCAATGGACTGCGTTAAGACTGATTTGATTTATTGACACTGCATGGGCTTCTCCGGCTTCTCCTATTAAAAAGAAAAAAGTGATTAAAGTCTTATTCAATTACGATTATTTAACACCTTCTCAAAAGGTCTATAAAGAAACAAAAATAATGAATATCAATCAAATTTACAAATATAACACCTGCATACTTGTACGAAAAATAATGAATAGAGACATACATACACAAATAACATTTACAAAAAGAATTCAAATTCAAAAACGCATGACGAGGCAAGCTAACCATATAATTTTAAGAGCACCTAGGACAAACTACGGCAGAAAGACTATTGTATATGAGGGAGCTGAACTCTATAACTCAATACCTAAAGAAATTAAGGAATCGAAATCACTTCCAACTTTTAAAAGACTATTGAAGCACCACCTGACCAATGTTTTGTCATTATAAGTTTTTACCGATTTTGCCACCTAATTTTAGTTTATTACCAAGCGAAACCGTCGCTTATCTTAATTATGATGTTTTTTCCTCATAGAAGTGAATAATTGTATTCTTTTTGAGCGAAATAAATTTCTTAAACCGTAAAAACGTTTCATGAAATCTGTCCGTAAATGATAAACCCAGAAAAATATTATCATTTATCTCTTTGCCAGCTATAAAAAAGCGAATGGCCACAATTAATTATTCTTAAACCTATCAAATATACTTAATTTGCATACTTACTTAGGTGCAGGGGGCTACGGAGGTGGCGTCGGTGGCTACCCAAGCGGCTCCGGACAAGGATATCAAGGATATCCCGGATATGGTGGCAGTAATGGTAAGCACTGTTTACTGGATTTACTAGATAATTTAGTAAGGTATCATCATTTCAGCTTATTGCAGTCCACTGCTGGACATAGGCCTGGCATAGTACCTAAGGTATAGGTAGAATAAGTTATAGTTATCTATTTACCCAACACATCATACTCCCAAAAACACGGAGTAGCCACAACGTGAAGGATAGAAATCCCGTATGTTTGTCGGTCTCGATCTTTTCTAAAACTAAATTAGATGAATTTGGTTTAGATGAATTTGGTTTAGACGAATTTGGTTTAGGTAGATGAATTCTGACACACTAGACATGATAATTTCTATTTATCCAGGCAATACATTTCTGTGGCAAAGTTTTCAAACTGGTAATTATTAGACGTAGTTTGCAAATTATGCCACGAGTTTTACTAGTGCAAAATCTAGTTAATAATACAACGACAGACAGATTTAATTTAAAATTATAGATCATTTAAATAACTACTAGCATTCGTATTGTGTGAAAAAAAACTTGAGGAGTAAACTGATCACGTACTAAAAGTCAGTGGCCGCGACGGCCATCGCACTCTTTTGCTAGGTTACACGACATTATAACAATTTTCTTGTATTTCTTATAAAAACTCAATTAGGTACTTACATGACAAAACTTAGCGGTTTTACATTTTGATGTCATCATGAATGACGCAGATTTTTATACAGATATGTTAATTGTGGGAATATCAACTTGTTTTTGTCAACTTTGAGTTACAGTTACCTAAATGGTACCTGTAGGTAACTGCTTTGATTATAGTCAGTAGTTACGTACTTAGTCGTACGTAGTCAGTTAGATAGTTCAAATAACAATTAGTTACAAATAAACGGTTTCTTGTTCTTTCTTAAAAAAAAACGTTGGCCGACACTGGGAATAGGTATATCCTGTGCCGTAGGTGCGTTTACAAACATTTAAACTCACATAATAATACAAACAACCAGACCAGGCACAACTACTTGTGGTCATACAAATGTTTGTTCCGTGCGGGAATAGAACCCGCGACACGTAAGTAGCTGTCAAATCGTTAAACATTTAGGTAATCAAATGATATGGGTAATACTTAGGTACTTAAGTTTCTTTATACAAATACCGGCACGGATCTTGAGCGCTCGGCGTAAGAGTGGGGATCGCTTTGCGCATCCTACACTTATCGACAAATGAAACGCACAATAAAACAAATAAAACGCACAAAACAACGAATCCCGAGTGGCGGCTATGACGCGATGCGCTACGGCACGCTACGCGGGCCAATCACTACACTTTCCCCGCCCCCGTTCCTCACTTCATCTACCAAAGGGGATAATAACTCACTTCTGCTAAGGTGAAGGTCAGCGCTCAAGATCCATGCCGGTAATTGTACAATGGATTCCATGTATTTGCCAGCACCCGTCCCCTTTAAAGGGGACGAACGAATTACAGTGGCTTTTGATATCCAATACCTTTGGCGTGGTACATCGAATCCTAATCACTTGAGGAGACAGAAAAGAGAAAGAGAGAGAGAAAAGTAGGTAGGTAATATTTTTGCACAAGAAATAAGAGCATGTTAAACTTTACCACTCATATTTCAATGCCAACAAAAAAGAACAATAAATATACACAATAGGCAAGATGAATGAAAAAATCTAATAAGTCCGTTAGTTAAGATCATCAAAAATTATTGTTTCTTTTATTACGCATGCCAAAATTGACGCAGGTAAGATTCACTTAGGTCCGTATTACAGAACGCACCTCAATACTCAACCGTTACTTAAAACTAGTTTCAACCAATCAAATGACTTGAATCTAGTTTTAAGTAATGCTTGAGTATTGAGCGACGTTCTGCGCAATACGTCACTCCTCGGTATAATTCTTACTAGTTCTGAAGTCACGAGCACTTCCTCTCGAGTTTTGATGTGTTGACGCGTGGCAGCAAGCGGTGAGATCAAATGTATAGTAATGTTTGAAACACGGCACGAGGCGCCGCCGCTTGTGGCGAAATCGCGTATTTACAAAGTAATTAATGTCTTATTCACACCGCCCACCGCTCAACTCAACCAGGGGTCACCAATTAGTTTCGCTCGGGATCCGTTTTAAGACATGAAATGACGATCGCGGTCCGCAAATTTTTTTATAAAAAAAAAATGCTATTTTTGTAGTTCTGGATATTTATTACCACACACAAATTTTATCCAGTTCTCTTCACTGGAAACTTATGCATGATTGTGTTTTAAAATTGTGTTTTCTTGGAAATCGATCATAAGATCGTACTCCGTAGTGCAAGTTGCTGTGTTCTCGCGGTCCGCACAAAATGGGTCGGGGGTCCGCCCTGGCTTAGACCAAAGTTGTGAATGGACCGTGACATTAAAGTAAAAATAAAAAAACCGGCCAAGTGCGAGTTGGACTCGCCCATGAAGGGTTCCGTAGCAGCAAGCATAGATTAGAGATATAATTATATTGAGATTAGTAAGTAATATACACAAACAATAAAAATAACTTTGTTTTTCATAGTATTTGTATGAATGGCAAAGTTATATTTGCGGTTTTTGAAAATGTACTATATCTCAAAAACTGCTAACTGTATCTCATCCAAACCAATTTTCGTTGGTAGTTTTGGTTGAGGTCTACATTATACATTTTTTTTAGTTTTATCATTCTCTTATTTTAGAAGTTACGGGGGGGGGACACACTTTTTACCACTTTGGAAGTGTCTCTCGCGCAAACTGTTCAGTTTAGAAAAAAATGATGTTAGTAACCTCAATATCATTTTTAAAGACCTATTCATAGATACCCCACACGTATGGGTTTGGTGAAAAATTTTTTTTTGAGTTTCAATTCTAAGTATGGGGGGCACCCCCAAAATTTGTTTTGTTTTGATTTTTGTGTGAAAATCCTAATGCGGTTCACATAATACATCTTTCTACCAAGTTTCAACAGGATAGCTCTTATACTTTCGACAAAAAGTGGCTGTGACATACACGGACAGACAGACAGACAGACAGACAGACAGACATGACGAATCTATAAGGGTTCCGTTTTTGCCATTTGGCTACGGAACCCTAAAAAGAATAAATATTTATAATAGAGAAAAACACCTATCCGAGACAAAATCCTCTGGCTCAACGAACTCTGATCACCTTTTCATGTTCCAGGTTATCGCCCAGGTGTACCGGGATTGATTGATCCGGATTTTCCGGAATTCGGCACCGCTGCGCCACCCCGGTACTCGTACAACCAGTACGGATCTCTTCTTGGCCGACCCGTTGTAACACCTTACGACTATCACACTGGGGTCTTTTACGGCAGTCCGCAAGATCGGTATAAGTTAAGTGATTCTGTTAGTAGGTATCTAGGAAGGAAAGCTGGGGAAATTAAGGAGGGAGAAGCAAAGGCGTAGTTAGTTATTTATTTCCGTATACATTAGTTTAGTACATATTTCATAGATCTGATTTTACTGCTGCACTGATTTTTATTAGGTAATAAAATTATTTTATAAGTTGAATTTGGTTTTTAATTACGAAAACCTTTCGAAATGACACTTCCGTATAACAACCACTTCAAGGGGAAATAAGATACATGGGAAATAGTTAACATTATAACACCACGCTTGTAATCCGAGAAGCGTTGGGCAGAGGTGTACAGTCACGAGCAATAGTACGTAAATACTAAGCAGTATTCAAAAGCAATGTTCTGCTACCATATTGATTAAACTTTTGCCTTTTCATTAGACTTTTATTTTGGAAGCTATACTGTTATGAAATAGGTCTTATTTCAAAGCGGAAATTAGTATTTCACGAGTAAATTGCGTTTGAATTTTGTTAAGTGTACCTATACACGTTATTGCTCGTGACTGTACCTACCTTATAATAGACGCACATTTCGCCAGTTATATTCAAGACTCTCATGTAATAGAGAGCGAGCTTATTCTAACCCTATGGGTATTTATACAGGGTTATTTGAAAAACACCAAAAACCTCTTAAGAGACCACTCATTATAATGAACAACTTTTACTATGGGACGAACCCGAAATCGTGAAAAAAAATTCAAATTCAAAATTTCATTTTGACGACTTCTGCGAACATAAAGTACGGAACAGCTGCTTTTTTTTCGTGATTTCAGGTTTGGTCCCATAGTAAAAGTTGTTCATTATAATGAGTGGAATGACCTCTTAAGAGGCTGTTGGTGTTTTTCAAATAACCCTGTACAACCCTGTAGTTGATCGTAACATGTTTCATGGGATTTCTAAGAATACATTAGTAAATAACAAAGCCCCTTAATCGTCTTTTTATTATAACTAAAGGAAGGGATGTAGGTTTTTTTCCCAGACAGACCTGTTTAAAATGCCATACCACCTTGTTACCTGATATCAATCTGGCGTACATCACTCTTGGCATTATAAACCAGTTCGGCGATTCGCCTCGTTGAACCTATTTCAATCCTTTTGTACCACAATGGTTCATTCTTGTGCAAATAAAACGACGTATGAATAACTTATTTGATTATATTACATGTTAAAGATATAACCATTTCAATTACACATTTAATATTTTTATAACATATCGGTCAATTATGTCTTGGGATACAGTTTAATTATGTTGTTGTTGTATAAATTGTTGAATAATGTTGTTTTTTTTTTTTAATAAGGTTTAGTTCAATTATTACGTAAGCAGATTTATTACAATTAGTTACCCCCCCTTCCCACTTACCAGAAAAAGTAATTGAAACTCCCATGCTTTTTTTTTATCGTGGTAAAATCATCAAATGAGTCCTCCCATCCCGGGCAGGGCGGAAGGGACTGTCAGACTTGTGCTGACTAAAATCCACGGTGTCCTTCAATAGCCCTTTATGTCCCGGGGTCACGGTAATGATATAAGTCCCGCGACCCCGGCAGGCTTTGGCCCTCTAGAGAGGGGGCCCCGTCATTATGCTGACGCTCTTTGAGGCGCGCGTGGAACATAACGCGCCGTCGCGTCGACCAGGGCATGGTCCATGGTCGGGCAGCGAGTTGCCCTTTACTCGCCGCCCGCATGCCCGCGTCTACGCACGGTGGCCGGAGATCGTCTTGCGACGTCCGTCGCCGTGGGCGTCCACCACTGCGGGTGGGGCGGAGGGAGGACACTGTCCTCTCTCTCACGCGGCCCGCCTCCTCCTTCGCGAGCATGACTGCTTCGCAGAAGGAGGCGACCGCTTCCCACTCCGTCTCGCCCCGCAGCATGGCCGCAACCAATGCCGGGCGCGAGAGGTCTCCGCCTATCGCCGCCGTGAGGACACGTCGGTGCTCTGCCCAAGCGGGGCAGTCTTGCACCGTATGCTCTACTGTGTCCTCCGGGCGATCTTCGCAGTGGTGACACCCAGGCGTTTCCTCCTTTCTCCTTAGACACAGGTACCTCCCGAAACTTCCGTGTCCGGTGAGGACTTGCGTCATGCGGTAGGTCAGGACGCCGTGACGCCTTTCCAGCCACTCCTCAAAGAGGGGTCTTACCGCCGCGATTGCGGCGTGCCCGGCCGTCGGTTGCGACAATCGTTCCCTCCATACTGACCTCAGATCACGCCGGACTCTTCCCGCCGCGCCTCGACATGTCGGGGCAGCGGGAATTCTCCCCGGCGCTGCGCCTCCACGTGCCACTCATAGACGCGCTGGAGGGCAGTCGCATCCAGATCCCAGGGCAGTAATCCGGCAAGGAGAAACTCCCATGCTTACGTAAACTTTAGTATATGCATCCCCTGGAGTGCTTACGTAATACTTGAACGGTCCCTTATTCGAACACATTGATACAGATACTGGCACGGATCTTGAGCGCTCGGCGTAAGAGTGGGAATCGCTTTGCGCATCGTACAATTATCGACAAATGAAACGCACAATAAAACAAATAAAACGCAAAACAACGAATCCCGAGTGGCGGCTATGACGCGATGCGCTACGGCACGCTACGCGGGCCAATCACTACACTTTCCTCGGCCCCGTTCCTCACTTCATCTACCAAAGGGACCTAATAACTCACTTCTGCGCAGGTGAAGGTCAGCGCTCAAGATCCATGCCGGTAATTGTACCCTTTAGTGATTCAGGGGAATAAACTCTTCTGGTGGCCTTCCATGACGTAGTTCCAGTGAGGAAACGAGGTGTCGCTAGACGACTTGTATAGCTCTGTCTCTTTTCCTCACTGGAACTAGGTACTCTGGCTTTAAGACGTCATGGTAGGCTACAAGGCCGTGTAGCCATGTAACAAACGATAAACGCAAACGCTGAGTGGGCTTTAATAGATTTTCAACTTTATGTGCTTGAGAATAACGTTATCGTTACGAAGATTGCTTATAATTTTCGATCATCAGAAATCTTAAAAAGATTTTCAACTTTAGGCTTTAGGCTATAAAGTTGAAAATCTATTGGAGAGTACCGAGCGATTATCGTTTGCGACTTGTTGTGACTTGGCTAGGGGATGGCTCGCGCTTTATCCATCTAGCCACTGCAAGTCATATGACCACAAATTAAATTAAAATTAAATATATATATAATTAAATATATACTTATAAATAACATTACGATCCACTGAACCAATCAGAGGAGATGGAGTTGAAGAAGGAAGCTGCACCGGAGCGTGCGTTAGCGAAGTTGATAGGCAAAGAGCTGGTCATCAGATCTGATATGTCAGACCTCGATTTGTTGGGGCTCGATGATATGAGCTTCTTCTTTACCTGTGAAAGGACAGTTTTGTTAGAGGATAGTAGGTTTTTAAAATGGTTGTATTTTATGTCTATACTGATTTTAATTATCCTGACAAGATTTAGGTCCACTATAACAAAAAAAAAAAAAGTTCCTTTTTTGACCCACAGATATTACGACTATCTTTGAAATTATCAAATTCATAAAATGTACAATTAACGCTACTCTACACTAGGTTTTAGGACACACTTGATGCTGAAGAAGAAACCAATTAAGTTTGTTAACGCAGTAAATCAGCACACAGAAAGCACTTTATTGTTATTGTGATCTATCCAACAATACGCTAGTCAATTAATAGTATGAAAAAAATAAATAAACAAACACTTTGTAGCAAATTATGAAAAAATATTATGTTTCAGCAGCATCGTATATGAAAACACGTGTTAGAATATCAATTAATCAGTTATTAACAAACCAAACTGGTATGCAAAACATTAAGACAATTAATAAACAAAAACTCATTCAATGCTATTAGTACACGATTCACACGCGAAAAAACTAGGAAACACCGAACAATGGTTAACGGACTATCGTCTAAAATTAAAATAATAAGTGTAAATAAACTCAAATCATACCAGTTCACAGTATGAAGAAATCTTCATTCTGAATAATAAATTAAAAGTTAGATTTTTATAGGTTAACGGAAATGTATGTAATCCGTCATTGTATACAATTCCTAGGACAGGTATGTAATTCATAAAATTGCCCGTAAATGTGTGAAACCTAACTAAACCGAACCTCGGAGTGCCATTGACGTCTACTTTCAAAGGCACCAACAACTCTTGGGCACCCCGAGGTTCGGACTGGTTACGTAGGTTGCTTTAAACCTTGCACGCGGAAATAGAAGCTCCGCGCAGAGGTACTACCTGAACACGTAAAATACTTTTTTTATAAACTTCCTAAATAGCTTCGGAATTTTATACATTTCCCAGGAGTTGTATGCGATTCCTAGATATTATTATCATACATTTCCGGTAACAATATAAATAAATAATAAAAAATGCATTCTCTTGGAAACTAAGCTCTTTCCTATTACGCATTCAATAACATATTTTCTAGATTTTGTTGCAAACTTTTGCTTCAAAATGTCACCGAATTTTATCAAACTAAAGGTAATCATCATCATCCTGCCCTTATCCCATTCTACTTGTGGTCGGCGCAAAACGTTTTTTTCTTCCATTCTCCCCTATCAGACGTCACAGTATCATTTACTCCTTTCTCATTCATATCATTCCTTAGACAATCCATCCATCTTTTCTTTGGCCTTCCTCTTCCTCTCCATCCATCAACATTCATACTCATCACTCTCTTAGTCACGTGAGTCTCATCCCTCCTCATCACATGTCCATACCAAGACAGACGATTCCCTTTCATTTTTTCTGTAACAGGCGTCACTTTCAAACTTCCCCCTAAAAACTCATTCCTTACTTTATCCATTCTTGTCACTCCACACATCCATCTCAACATCCTCATCTCCGCTACATGCAATCGTTTCTCATCCATCTTTATTAAATTATCCATTCTTATCAAACTAAAGGTAATATGAGTGTCTAATTAATTATACATCGTATAGTCAACCTAATCAAGGTTTAATGTCACTTGCACTTCGTTAACGTTAAGGTTCATTTTAGCTTAAAGAACCTAGAGGACAATTAGATAGTTTCAACCTTACTGAGCTTAATGGGTAAGGTACTAATTTTTGTCAAAAGTAATTACACTCGACTTTAAGTATCACAGATCCAATTTTAAAACACCCCACTTTTTATCAAACTACCCACTCATTTACCAAAACCCATTCAAGCATAAATCATCAAGAAATACTCACTGGCTTATCCTGCTTCTTAAGATGACTGGGCGGGGCAGCTACTGGCAGTAGGGAGAACCAGTGGGAGTCTCCTGAAGCTAGGAGTGCCGAGGCTTTGTCTCCTGTCCCTCCTGATAAGACCGGCTTTGTACCGATCAGGGCTGTCAGTTGGCCGTGATGGAGGATCAGACTGCCTAGGAGAGTCTGTGGGGGAAGTAGAATATCATGACCTGGGCTGGTAAAATCTATATTAGCTGAGACCAACTACTGTAGAAATATTGACCTTAAATACAAGGCAAGTTAAGGAACAAAATCGCTTGACGTTTTAATTTTTGTAAAATATTTACATGCTAGGTGTGAGAAAGAACTGTGATGTAAAACATTGACACCACACAGTCTGCGTTGACATAAATATTAATCTATTTCATTTCAATAAAAGAGGTAAAGCGAACTACGAATATTGAACGGTTTGATTATCTCGAACCGCTAGCGCCATCTAGTTGCTAAATGAAAACAAAATGAGTAATACATTCATGATCGATTTAAGTAAGTTTTGAAACATAAGAAATTGCAATGTAATCGCAATAAAAAAAAAACTGAAATGCACACGAGAAAATACTATTTTTTAAATTAAAACCGTACATAATCTTAAAGTATACTACTAACCTGGACTCTTTGCACGGATCTCTTCAAACTAGTCTGTATGTATTTATAGAACACATCATAATCAAACGGATCTATCTTCTGCCTCAAAAACTCGCAAATCTTTATCGACTGTTCCGTAAATATTTTGTTCTCTCTCGGAACCAACAACAGCGTTAAATGCCGAACATCCATCAAAAGTTGAAGCGCACACCTCTGATTTATATCAGCCTCGTTCTCACTTATGACTTTGTCGTAGTGTGCGAAGGTGATGGCAATAACTCTTTCGATGAAGAGCGTGTGTGTGTCTATTGGTAAGGTGTGTGGAGCCACCTCGTCTAGTATTCGGCTGGTAGCGTACAAGTACTCTTGAAGTTTGAGAGAGGGTCCTGCTGGTACTTTTATTGTGGACTCTATTGGATTCCCTTCCTCATCTTTTTCTTCGATTTTAATAACGTCCCATTGCTAAAGAACAAAATAAAAACTTTAATACCGGACGTAGAAATTAAGAAGTCCACAACCGTCCCAGAACTGAATTAATCTGGGACCTTTAGTAACGTCCATCAGTCCCTGTCGACAGTCCATATAGATCCCAATATTAAATAGGTACCCAATTGCTTGTGGAACAATGCCACATTTACATTTTGAATCCTAAGTTTATAACTGAAATAGTCAAAATGGATCAAGAATAACTTACCATCATCAAATAATCAATATTCGCTTCCAAAGTGAATGCTTGCGGCAAACCTTTGGTCAGTTCTTCAACTTTGTCCACCGCAATATCTACCCACTTGCCCCAACAGAACTGACAATTTTCCTTCAACACCATACATAGTTCATTCCACCTTTTCAAAGCATTGTCATCTATATTGATAACCCCAAGACTGTCACGTTCTTCAGGAATATAACACTTGCGTAAATGTGGCATTAGGTTGGAAATCGCTTGCGTGAAGCGAGCAGTGTATATGGCAGTTGTTTTCTTTTGCAGTTCTGTCGATTGTAAGGTAGGTTCTTCGAAGCATGCTTTGATGTATTGTAGCATGCTGCGGAGAAAAAGAATGATGAAATACGTCCAGATATTATTTAATCTGAGTCAGCGAATGCATAGCATAGCCTAGTGCAATAAAGAAATTAGTGCAGATAGTAGATCAGTCAACGAAACCAATTACATTTACTTATGAAATCGAAATACTTGCGCAACTTGAAATCAAAATTGCGCCTTCACTTTTGCGTCACTTTATCATACTTAATAATTACACGAGCAAAAAAACCAAAGTACCTCTGTATATTGTTATCAGAGACATCTCTCAAATACATCTCAATCAGAAGCTTATCACTGTAGATCTGATCCATATCGTCCTCGTCTTCGTAAGCAAACAGAAGCTTATCTTTACCGGTCAAACTTTTCTTATCTTTGTACAGGTATACCCTCAGGTCTTCTAGAAGTTTCTGTAGCTCGTCGTCTAAGCTTTGGCATAGTTTTTCTAAGGTTGGTGTGTAACCGCGGTCTTGGCGGGCCATTCCTGCAAAAAACAATATCCTAGCTAGAAGGAAGGTTGATGGTTTAATGGTTCCAAAAACGCCGCTGAGATACAACTTCAACAACCACCTCTAGACCACATAAATATGAATATTAGTTCCGTGTGGGCACCGAACCCATCACGCATAGCACAACAGTCAATCGCATCAAACATACTAAAGAGGATACTGACCAGAATAATGACTCAACTTGGAAACATCAAATAGTCAGAAGTCTGCCGCGACAGGTTCAGTCGATCAGATAGAAAGAAAATGGGTTATGACTGTGAAATGGGCGTAAACAGAAATGTCTATAGACCCTAATAGTCTACAAAGTCTATGCTTATTACTGTATCTTTTAAAGCAATTTCACATTAGACACAGCAGTTCAATCAGTATTGTCTTCTTGCATAATACCTGTAATATATTTGTAAAAAACATACTGGAATTCCTGAATGAAAAAAAAAATTGGAAAGATAATTCTTGAAACAACTGGCGCTGTCACCGTTACAGGCAAACAATAGTTGCTCATCGGCGAAGTACAAATAATGTAATAAAAATAATTATTCATTTAAAAATTATAACAAACATTCCTGAAATAATCAAGCATATCTTCAAAGATGAAAGATATAGCCTAAGCTATACAGATGGCGCCGATCAGAGATCTTTGTCATAATGAATAGAGCTCAGTATCTATTGATGGCGATTAGACAAGATTGATACGTTAGAGATACAATCTTTATCAACAAGTTTACATCCGAATCGGTGATTAGTAATCACCAACATAGCTATCACAATCACTGATAGTTGCAGTCTTAGATTTCTTTATCACTAATTACGGTTGCTTTTCTGTATTAGAACTTTGAGGGTTTTTTGGGATTAGCGGAAAAACCCAGTTTTTGCAGGATCATGGTTTCGTTGAAAAGTTGGCATACCGGGTGGCATGTGGGTCAAAAACATCATCGACCTATAATTACTCCAATTCGCTCATCCAATTAAGGACATACCTATTCATCATTGAAATTACAGAATTCTCGAAATTTGTATTTTGACAACGTTTCGTCCTTGGCGCTTTATAACATCAAGCCAACGTGAATATCGATAAGCACGAAATCCGAGCTTTTTGTATTAAGTGTAATTAATCCTTATGCATGTAGGAAGTCACATGTTTATTGTGTGTTTATGATTGCGCCATACTAGTAAATTCTGCGTCAACCCCTCTCCCCAAGTCAAACCTACATGATCATGCTTAAAGGGTTTAAAGTATTTCGTTTCTTTAATGTTAAATCCCAGAAAACTAGACGAAGTGGAATGCAAAAATGTTCGGCCTCGAGCCAAATTCCTGACTACGGCCAAGTGCTACCACTCCCCATCGCCCAAAGTAAAAGGCAAACGAGCCAAAAAGGGCAAAAGAGGTTTGGTAATGTATTACTCAACCTCTTTTGCCCTTCAAATTGTACCATTACATGACAGCATAAGGCACCGACCTTTTGAGTCATCATCTTCAGCCTATAATGTTCCCACTGCTGGGACACAGGCCTCCTCTCTGTGAGAGGGAGTGGGCCATAATCCACCACGCGGGCCCAGTGCGGGTTGGTAGATGAGTGCCACCTTTTGAGTGCCACCTGGTAACTTGTAAGTACGTGACCAAGAACTGAAACTTCTCGACCCTGAGTGACGGTCACCGGACGTGATAACCAAAACGATATCATTTGAACATTATTGTTTATAACACAACTGTCGATAATTTCTATTTCCGAGAAATCGTGGCCACAATCGAAAAGTAAGTCCTTAAAATATGTAGAACGATTTTAGATAATTATTGGCAGATAATTAATAGACTACTGTGTTACCCGTATCATAGACAAGATAAAGTTTAATGTCATAATACTCATAATCGATCAGTGTCGCATGCACAGCTTACTTGCGGCTGAACTTATCAATACTGAGAAATGAATGACGGTTATCACATATTTATTCAATTGAGTTTCTTTTACTGCATGCAGATAAATATAATTAGTGAATTAGATATCAATGTCATTAATAAACATAAAAATCTGAATTTCCTAGGAACTTGATGTAGAAAGACTTAAAAATAAAAATAACACACATACTAATAGGTACCCACAAAAATAATCCGTCATTACCAAAATATCTAAAAAGAAAAATCTATAATTATGATCAATTGTGTAAAACATGTGTTTTTCATGTTTTGATGCGTAATTAAAACTAATTGCATTCCACCGCCGCAATCTCCGATCTCTACAATTACATCAATCAGCGTCATATCTTAATTTTATAATAGGCAATTGGGTTACAAGATTACTTTATTCGTTAATTGCATTATTGCAATTTGTAGAATATTTCCTTATTATCACCTCTAAAGAGACAGCAGTCAATGTATGGCAATGATGATTAAGATTTAATTCCGAAGACAACTGCAGACAGCAAACCATATCGGTCTAGGCCATATTAAATTATTAAATGAGTTTTCCCGTCCTGGGTGGAGCTTAGGCTTAGCTCAGGGACTGTCAGACTCTTACTGCCTAAGAGCCCGGCTGTTTTTTCAGTTGCCCTTTGCGTTCCAAAGCCACGGTTACACGGTTTGGCCTCTTAGAGGCCTCGTCAGTTTTTTTACAGCTCCTTGAGATGCGCGTGGAACACGATGCGACGTCGACTCGGGTCCTGATCCTTGATAGGACTGCGAGCTAAACTCGCAGTCGGAAGACCGCGGGTAAAAAAAAACTTACCTTTCATCAATGAATTCATGACCTTAATAACGTCAGCCCTGGACTCAATGACCGTTTCTCCAATAAGGTCTTTCCACACGAACCAATTGATATCTGCCTCTTTTTCCACCTCGCTGTCTGAGGACACCTTAGTCAGGTCTATGAGGAGTTGCGTCTTGAAAGCGTCGTAGACCTTGACCCATCGGCTGTCTATGATCGCTTGGACCCGAGAGGTCAATAAAGGTTGGTAGTAGTGACACCAGACGTGGACTTCAGGAATATCTAAAGAGGTGCATATTCTGGACCAGTTTTCTGGTGTTTCTGTAACAAGAGAAAAAGGTAAATTGTGCAAAATACATGGAGATTTGTATTGATGACGTCATGCTATGGACTAACTTCCATTTTTAATGTTTTCAGGGGCCGTATATTCTAGTGATATTGCTACTATTCTCCCAGTGCAAGAAAGAGATAGATAGCGCCATCCCTCTTTCGTGTCAATGTAATGATAGCTGGAATGATTGATTGATACTTGGTAGCTTTACTTTTGGGTACTTTTACGTGAGCTGTAATTGACGACAATTAAGAATGGATGCCCCAAGGTTCTGAATTTATAGATAGAGACCCACAGAGTCTAAATCCCAAGTGTTTTACGCTAAAAAATAATAATCTATCTCGGTTACTAGCTTGTTCACGATCTTTGTCTGTATAATCAATGACCGAATATGACTATCGAGTTTTATAGATATCCAATCAGAAGTAGCCGTCAAAACAAAGGAACGGAAATTGGATTGAGATAGAATTTAAATTTCAGGCATTAGGGTAAGGGTGTTGACAGCTTAATTATATCCTTTACATGTTTATCTGCACAGATAATAAACTGGCAACATAGATACAAAAATAATGGCATCGTGGATTTTTTTTAAGCTATTGCATAGCTTTTATGGCAGGCTCTGAGCGCGGCGCGGCGGAAGGAAAAAACCTAAGGAAAATACCTGACACCACGCATCGTCTAACGTCGTCTCAGTTCGGGAGACTTCGGCAATCATAAAGGTACGGACTAACGTGCTCATTACTAGCACGAAAGCATGCTTTTATTGAGGGAGAGGAAGAGGGAGACGGAGGAGAACGTTTCTTGACGTTTCACTTAATTGACGTGGCTGACCATAGCCTAATTAGTACAGTAATAAATATAATAAATAAATGATTATAATTGCATAACTTGATAAAAAATGCTATGCAATAGCTTTACCGCGGCAGTCCCCGAGTGCCACACGTATTTTTTTTATTTATAAGAAAATACAATACGTACCGATCTTAAAAGCCTCTTCCCGAATCTCGTGCAGCACTTTGACCCGGGTAATATTCTGCAGCAAGATTTGAACATTGGTCTCTATGAAAGATTTCACCCAGACGTTCCAATCTTGAACACTCTTTGTTATCTCTGCCTTAGCTAGCGGCTGCACTTCTTTGTTTGATGATAACCTGGTAGTGTTGTGGAATGAGGGTTTACTTTGCAGAAATTCATATAAATGTTGTGTAAAAAAATTAAAATTAAGATTTTATTCTGTTCGATCGTAGTGAGCAACATTGGATTTGATAGAATAAAATAAGAAAATTGATCTTATCAAACTGAAAATGCGTGTAATTTTTTTTTTACTTTTTATTGCTACAATTTCATTATTTTCGTATCTAACCAAGATACTACCAATATTAGTTTGAATTTAAAAACTAAGTTTAATTTATTTCAGCATCAAAACAATTGTACAAATTTTTACTTCAGAAAAGCCGACTTAATATAAGTCATTAACTATCTTCTATGATAAATATCCATAACAAACGCGGCCACTTTTTTTTTTTTTTGCGTGGTAAAATCATCAAATGAGTCCTCCCACCCCGGGCAGGGCGGGAGGGACTGTCAGACTTGTACTGACTAAAATCCACGGTGTCATTCAATAGCCCTTTATGTTCCGGGGTCACGGTAATGAGATAAGTCCCGCGACCCCGGCAGGCTTTGGCCCTCTAGAGAGGGGGCCCCGTCATTATGCTGACGCTCTTTGAGGCGCGCGTGGAACACAACGCGCCGTCGACCCGGACATGTCCATGGTCGGGCAGCGAGTTGCCCTTTACTCGCCGCCCGCATGCCCGCGCCTACGGTGGCCGGAGATCGTCTTGCGACGTCCGTCGCCGTGGGCGTCCACCACTGCGGGTGGGGCGGAGGGAGGACACTGTCCTCTCTCTCACGCGGCCCGCCTCCTCCTTCGCGAGCATGACTGCTTCGCAGAAGAAGGCGACCGCTTCCCACTCCGTCTCGCCCCGCAGCATGGCCGCAACCAATGCCGGGCGCGAGAGGTCTCCGCCTATCGCCGCCGTGAGGACACGTCGGTGCTCTGCCCAAGCGGGGCAGTCTTGCACCGTATGCTCTACTGTGTCCTCCGGGCGATCTTCGCAGTGGTGACACCCAGGCGTTTCCTCCTTTCTCCTTAGACACAGGTACCTCCCGAAACTTCCGTGTCCGGTGAGGACCTGCGTCATGCGGTAGGTCAGGACGCCGTGACTCCTATCCAGCCACTCCTCAAAGAGGGGTCTTACCGCCGCGATTGCGGCGTACCCGAAACGCGGCCACTTAAAAAAAAAAAAATTCTTCGACAGAACCATACCATACCTGTAGTTGCAGATGGCCGGAGGCAACAGTTTCAAACACGATGGGTCACTAAACTTCACTAATTCTATTAAAGGTTGCGAATCTCTTTTGAATAAGTCTTGTAACTTTGCAAGAACAGCACCGCCATCATTATCTGAAGAAAATAAAGATATTTAAATCTAAAAAATAATAATCCTGGCTTACTATTGAGTATTTACACTTAATTATTAACTAGCTACTAGGAACACTTCAATTTTAGTGGTTTTTAAACCTTATGTTTAAAACACAATGTTCATATATCAATAAATAGTTTTAATACGAATATGAGCCTTATCTGTCTAGAGAAAAGGTTCGAATTCGTAACAAACGATAACTCAACTTCATAAAGAGCCAAAGTGTGGCCATAATAGCTGAATAGATACTTAACTTACCAACAAAACAGGAATACACCAACACAACAGTCTTCAACACAATCTTGACTCCATTCACTATTTTATCTTTAATCTGTGCCTTTACATCTCCTTCTAATATTTGTGCCAGGTCAAACTGCAGTGTCGACTTGAGACTACTGTTACTGTGCAGACCTATCAGTGTGTTGAGGAGTTCCACCATTGATTGGGAGTCTAGGAGATATAAGCTGACGAGGCAAGAACAGGCCACCTGGAATATTGAAGATAGTTTTACTATAAGCTGTCTAGAATCTTAGTATTGTAGAGCTTTTCTAGCTGCCATACAAATGACTAACAGAACCTTATCTACACCATCATACAACCAAATCTGCATAACTTAACTCAAATCTTAATCTCAAAACAATTTATTAAAATCTCCCCTGGACTGATACTATACATAATAATATATTTTTATATGAAATGTAATAAAAATTATGCAAGTAGCAGCTTTTTACAAACTAAGAGAAGCCAGTGTTTCGTACCTGACTACTCTGAGAAAAAACAGCTGAAACAAACTCAGAGGTCACAGTCACTTTTAAAATCAAGACATTACCTATATAGGTCAGTTTATACAAGGGCCATGCAACTTAGTATCTGTGATGGCCTGTTGAAGAAGAATGCACACAGATTTGAGTGGACCTGATCTGTCCAATCAATGCAAGCAATTATGTCTGTTATTGTGTAGCTCGACTCATCACTCATATGATGTAGTATAACTTTTCTTTTTAGTGTGGTAAAGTCATCAAATGTCGTCCCACCCAGGGCAGGGCAGGAGGAACTGTCAGACTTGTATTGACTAAAATTCACGGTGTCCTTCGATAGCCCATTACATTTCGGGGTCACGTTAGCTCGTTAGTCCCGCGACATGATGTATAACTAGCCTTAACTGAAAGATCTGGATGTCATAATGTCTTCATCTAGCAAAGGATTATGTGGGCTAACCGCTAACAATAGGTAATCAACCTTTACCAGGCAACTATGTAGTAACTATTTACCTCAACGCTAATATCAACATCCTGCAGCTTCTGTCGACATACATCTATGATGGTTTGATTGAAGTTAGCAATGGAGTTCCACTGTTGTTGTACTAGTCTCTGCAGAGACTGCATGCCTGACTTCATATTCTTGCCCCCAATTTGCAGTTGTAGACCTGGAAGGAAAATATTGTGATTGTGAAAGACCAAAGAAATGATGGATGGACAGTGTGAAGGTTAAGATGCTGTGCAGAACCCCAAAAAAAAACAAAAAAAAACAACATTAGGTCTAGTCCCTCTCTGACAGAAGGCCTGAGAGCACATCAGACGGATTATAAACACTCTGACCTGTCCTATGCCACAGATGATGCAATCCCAATATTAAAGACTATTGTATAAAGCTTTTTCCAGGTGTAATTTGTAGATCTTTGACAGTCACAACAGACAACAAAAAGTTTGACACCAGTCTTACCAGACGGTATTATAATAACAAGTTACTGGTATGGTGGTATAAAAGTCTGATATTCTGCTCTGACCGTTTACTTGGAAGCCAACCTCAAGATGGGTAAAGGCTAGATAAATAATGATGTATAGACATTTAATTGTGATTCCTTTACAAATCTCATCATCATCATCATCAGCCGGAAAACGTCCACTGCTGAACATAGGCCTCCCCCTTAGACCGCCACGCCGAACGACAATTCGCCACTTGCATCCATCGGTTGCCCGCGACCCTCACGATGTCGTCGGTCCACCTAGTGGGAGGCCTACCTACGCTGCGTCTTCCGGTCCGTGGTCGCCACTCGAGAACTTTTCTTCCCCATCGGTTGTCAGTTCTACGAGCGATGTGGCCTGCCCATTGCCACTTCAACTTGCAAATTTTATGAGCTATGTCGGTGACTTTGGTTCTTCGCCGAATATCCATGTTCCGGATTTTATCCCGCAAAGAAACTCCGAGCATAGCTCTTTCCATCCCTCGTTGAGTGACTCTTAGTCTCTCTAAAAGGCCAGCAGTCAGAGACCACATTTAAGAGCCATATGTCATCACTGGCAACACACACTGGTTAAACACCCTTGTCTTGAGACACTGTGGGATTCTCGATGAGAAGATATCACGTAGCTTCCCAAACGCTGCCCATCCGAGTTGGATTCTTCGGGCGACCTCTTTCTCGAAGTTGGACCTACCTAACTGAACAATCTGTCCAAGGTAAGTGTAATGGTCTACAACTTTGAGAGTATCATACCGTACTCAACGAGACAACGTTTTATTTAATGTTTCGAGCGCGGTCGACGCGAAGGTGAGAGTTTGAGCGAGACAAAACATCTGACACTGGCGGGCCTGGTCCGCCTAGCGATGATAGTGATGATACCCACATAATTATTAATAAATTGTTAACCATATTTATTATACCTACTTATGTTTATTATTATGTAATATTGAACTATTTATTTATTTACAATCATTTTTATTTTGTACCTTTATCTGTCCTTTTATTTAATTATTATCTATTTATGACCCTAACTTGATTTCCGTAGCTACACTTTTCTTTTCTTTCTTCTTCTTTTTCGGGGTGACCACTGAAAATCAGCGCTGTGCTGTGGGTCCCCTATAGCACAGATTTATGCTGAGTGGGAAGCCTTTCTTGTCACGGTCATGACATACAGCTGCCTATGTTTTGTATGTCTCTTTTTTTTGTTAGTTTGTTTTCGAGTTAGTATTGTAATTTTTCTGTTTTATATATGTTTGTCCTTGTTGAATGTATGTACATGTCTGTGGCAAATAAAATATTTTTTCTTTCTTTTTCTTTCTTTCTTTCATTCCCAACAACAACCGGTACGGGTGCCACATGGACATTCGACATGACTTTCGTCTTGTCCATGTTCATTTTAAGGCCGACCCGTTGGGAAACGATACTAAGGTCGCTGAGCATAGCATTGAGGTGCTCCAACGATTCTGCCATGATGACTATATCATCGGCAAAACGAAGGTGAGTGATGTATTCGCCATTGATGTTGATGCCGAATCCGTTCCATTCCAAGAGCTTGAAAACGTCCTCCAACGCGTTCGCTACCTTTACTACTACTACCTTACTAAAACCTTTTCGGAAACCGGCTTGTTCGGGAGGCTGGAAGTCATCAAACCTGCGTTCGAGACGGTTCGTAATGACTCTTGAGAACAGCTTGTATACATGGCTCAGAACTGAGATTGGCCTGTAGTTCTTCAACAAGGTGTTGTCAACCTTTTTGAAGAAAAGAACAACCACACTCCTGTGCCATGCTTCTGGCGTAGTACCTTCGAGTCTGACGGAATTAAATAACTTCTGGAGGACCAGAAGTACCGGTTTTCCACCCGCTCTCAGAAGTTCTGTTGTGATTCCGTCTTCACCCGGCGCCTTGTTATTCTTTAGCTGTTTAAGAGCCATTCTAATCTCGTACAGGCTGATGTCCGGGATATCCTCAGTGTAGTGTCGAGTCAGTTTAGCTCTTGCGTCTCGAGCTGTACCGACACTGGGTTGTCGTGTTGATTACAAATCTACTGTACCTGTATTGATATGCCTAGCCATAATGAACAATTGTGTGGCTTTCACATAATCCTCAGTTTCAATACTGATCCATATCTTTTCAGGGATTTCCATCAACAGCTTCACTTGAATGGACAAACTGTGCACTGGGTTGGTGTTGAACTGAAAACTGTAATATAAATTAAAGAAACAATACAAGATTACAATCCACAATTCATTATTTGTGTGTAGCCCAAGGGAGCTTAGCCATGACACAATTCATGCGATTTGCAATTTCTACTAATTAAAAATGAAAATCGTCCTTGCTACTACGATATAATGATGCAATTTCATTAACTTGACATTGTGGCGAGCATGTTTTGTTTTTTATCTACTCATAGATAATGTCTTATGTCATAATGGTAAGGATGATTTTCACTTGTAGTTGGAATTGGTTGACTCACTCCCTAAGTTGCACTTCTGCAAAGCAAAGATATGTGACACTTTCTTTGACTGTTCTAGATCTTAAAACCCAAGCTACTCTTCAAACCTGAGCTACCAGCTCAGGTTTGATACCAAACTTGATGCCCCTCTTGCCATAATTAGTTGAAGCCACAAATTCCAATGGTATGAAGCAATTCTGTGCTCTTATATCATTATGAAATGTAAAATTAACTACCTCTGAGCTTTTGATGGTTTGTCATCAATTTTAAAGCCCACCAAGTGAGTGTTGTGTAAGTTCTTGCAAGCAGCCATCATATCACCGATGTGGTTCAGGGTACTGCCAGTAGTCTCCTTCATCTCTTCAATTGTGTCTGCTGCATGGATCAGGTCTCTGTATCTCTCCCTGAAATATTTAATGGTATTTTGATCAATACAAGTGCCATAATCTTAAACAGTCCACTACTAACAGTATTTTAATTTTTTATCCTATGGTAATTCATATATGGCAGGATAGCAATAAATATCTAATTAACATATCTTGGAAATGAGCACTCTCAATGAAGAATAAAAACCAAAGGAAGAGACTACAAAACTGTATTGATTTAAATCTCAATTTGCAAAGGTTTGTTGGCAATTTTACACTTACCCGACCATAGCCCGCAATTCCTCCCTTTTCCTTTCAATTTCATATTGTAATTTCTTCTGTACCTGGTCTATATCAGTAATGTAATGCGCTTGAAACAGTTGATCAGGAACTATATCCAATAGGTTAGGTTGAGACATCTTCGTTTTATTCTACCTATTTAGAAATTACATATGGCGACACATTATTGTTCACACAAACTTAGAAATATTTATTATTAACACCACTATGAAACAATTAATAAAAATGTAAACAAATCAACATTTCTTGTTTTTGCCAATTTTGTGTTGCCAACACATCGGCTGTCAAAACTTTCTTGCTGTCACATAGGTACTTGTCAAACGATTGACATCAAAAGATCCGTTCTGAAACACTCTGAAATTATCAATGCGTGTCAATCAAGAAGAAATCTGTCACAGCCGCTGCGACAACCACGCCGAATGGGTTATGGAGCAATCTATTACCAAGATATTATAATATTTTACTTATGTAGTACAACACAATTTGTGTCATTCTTCTTCTTCTTCCTGCCCTTATCCCATTCTACTTGGGGTCGGCGCAACACGTTTTCTTCTTCCATTCTCCCCTATCAGACGTCACAGTATCATTTACTCCTTTTTCTTTCTTAACATTCTTTATACAATCCATTGCGGCACAATATTCCAGGTGATATCTTTGAATCCAAATCAACGCTACCGCCACATGGGTAAGGAAAAGAATGGAAATGAAGTTCATTTTCCATTTTATGGGGCACGTATTTAATTATTTGAACACGTCTTTATGTTTCAGCTTCAAACATCGTTACAACCAGTCGTTTCGTGTATGAGCGACATTTTTGATGAGATCAATCGTCACGATTTTCATGAGATCGATCGTAAGACGAATTATATTATGGGGCCCTTTACACAACTCCATCCGTATGCTCTACCGGGTTCTCCGGACAATCCTCGCAGTGGTGACACCCAGGCATTTCTAAAGCTAAGAGCTCTCAAGAATTATAATTATTATAACTTCCTAAAAGTTACAGAGATTACCCCCACATCCAAAGAAATATCTCTTTATTAGTGTATTTATTCCCACTGCATTCTTTGTTTTGTACCTACATAGTTAAATAATGTTGGGACAGAAAATCTATGAAAGACTGATAGCCCATAGTAGCGTACCATGACGTCGTAAGGCGATTGCTCCGTAGTACCCCGCCAAATTCAAATTTTAAAATAAGATACATTATTTCGGAAAATGATTCAAACAGATTCGAACAGTGACTCTTATCACGCACACAGACACATTTACTCACACAAACAATCATTGTTATAACACGCCAAATAGAGAGAGAGACGAGGGTGAGGACAGTTAGGCCAATTTAGCCTAATTTATGCGGTCCATGCGCTATCGTGTAGTGACATAATTATCTTCCGCTATTTTATTTTAATCAAAGAATCAAAGCCTTTGATCAAATCTTTGTGAGAGCGAATGTTTTGAACATTCTTATATTTAAAGTTATACTTAATTGTTATTGTCGCGAATCGAATTTTGATCAAGTTACAACTTGTCATTGATATGCAAAATTGGCAAATTGCAAAAACACTTGAAAATTGGAATTTGCAGGCTACTACAGAGAAAGCGCGAGTCTTCGGTCTTTAGACTGTGGGAAAGAGACAGAGCTATACAAGTCGTCTAGTGCCATCTCGTTCCCTGAGCTTCCGCTCACGAGGCCACCTGGGGTTCTAACGGTGCATCCACACCGCCGGTAACATTTGTAGCTCAACGTTTCCAAATGTTGCTCGGTAACATCCGCCAACAAAATGTTACTAAGTGTTGACGTGTTACTGTAAGTCGAGTAATGTTGCTCAACATTCGGTAACATACGTCAACAAAATGTTATTTAATGTTACTAAGTGTTGACGTGTTACTGTAAGTCGAGTAACGTTGCTCAACATTCAGTAACAATGTTACCCCCATTATCTAACAATGTTGCCGATTGTCGAGCAACGTTACTCGACATACAGTTACACGGCAACATTTGTTGTCGGATGTTACTGCGGTGTGGATGAGTAACAATCAACAAATAGTAACAAGGAGCCACAAAAGTTACCGAATGTTACCGTATTGCCTTTTGTTGCTCCACAAATGTTACCGGCGGTGTGGATGCACGGTAAAACGGTCACATAAGTAAAATCGCAATTTCTAATTGCGATAAAGGGGTAAGTAGATATTAGTATGGAGAGTGGCCCATTATTTATTTTTTGTTTAGATGCCCTCTACCTAAATATTAGGTATATTATAAATTTGGTTGTGCACCGAGATTCTAAAAAAAATCTTAAAAAGCAAGCGACCGATAGAGCCAAAACCTACAAACCCCTTTGTAAATGAAATATTCTATTCTGTTGCTCTACAAATCGCAATTATCGGGAATACGAAGACTGGCAGAAAATGCCTCAGGCATTAAGTCCGCCTATGTACTCTGTTGCATGAAGTTTAATAATAAATAAAAAAGAAATAAAACAAGCACATTTTATCGAAATAATAAATATAATCAAAGTACATAATACAATTTAATTTTGCAGTAAAATAACAATAGATGTTTGTAGTCAATCCGGTGTCGCATAATCGGTATACTTATATGCCATTGAAGAAATAATATCACAATTTGCAGATCATTATCATAATGAAATTCATATTTAAAAGATTCGATTTGTATAAACTTTAAGTACAATAAAATATACTTTGATATAAAAATTTCAGTCAGATAGAAAACAAACTTCTTAATACATTATTGCAATAATTTCAATGGAAATACTTTTATGTATTTTTTTTATATACTGTCTGAACTCAGAATATTTAACACATATTCCCCAATTTACCAGTCCGTTCATAGAGAAACTACATAAAAATAAGGAAATATCCTTGAAATCGTCCAACTTTAGCAGAGTCATTAAAAAAATACTTCCGAATACCGCTCATATATCCCACCACTTCTTAAATTGTCAACAATTTATTAAAGAAACTTCATTTGTTTTATGTTATTTAAAAAATTGTTCACCTAAAATTGTAAAGCACGATTTTCTACTCATTATGAAATGTTTGAATAGGCACTATCTTTTTATTTATACACAAACACTCCGTTTTGGAGCCAATGTTAGGGCCTTTAGTATTTGTACATTGTTCGTACTCAAAACGAGTTGTAACCCTTAACTATCATACATTAGGAACATGAGTGGGGCCAACATTGGCCCCGCATACAGACAAAATGCAAAGCCAAAGTGTGCGTATTTTGACGCTTCCAAATCAAAACAAAATAAGGACGAAAATTGACAATACGACTCACATAATATGATCAACTCGTCACATTACTCAGAATATCAGTCTGAAAGAACTTAGTTAAAATAAATACTCGTAATAAATGGACCATTCGAAACAAGATTCAACTTAGTAAAATAAAAAAATGATTTTTCTTATTTCATTATAAAAATATATAATAACACTAAAATATCCATGTTTAACGGTGCAACATTGATCTATTTGTTACATTAAAATTACACTTAGTTCAACCTTTAGTTGGCTGCACATATTGTTCATTATTATATTATAACAATAAAATGCTTGGAAGTCTCGTTATTGCTGAATTTAATACTAATTAATAACTTTGCAACACTATATAATACAAGAAAATTTTGAGATCATTATGGCTATCCCGAGCCAAATGTGATTGTTTTGTTCGAAAATAAATTATAATTTATAAATGCCAGTATATTTGAATAACCTAGAATTTGCGTGATAACACGTAAAACTCAACGAAACAGAAAAAATACTCTCAATTTATTGCGGGGCATTTAATCATATAGCCATAACTATGTTATTGAAAAAGGAACATTTATTTAGCAAGGAACTCACGACAACAGTGACAACAGTCTGATTGATATGAAACTGTCACTACTGGACTGGTTATATTGTCCAGATCGTCACAGGCACAACTCCTGGGCACCTCACCCGGGGGTTACTACTCTAACCTATTATTATAAAGAGAGACTGTGAGTTTGTTGAGGAGACATAGGAGTCCTTCAATATCTTACTAACGAAAAACAAAATGTCGTAGACATAAGTCCTCTCACACTGCTGTCAATTTTTCTTCATCTAAAATCTAAATTAAGCTCTAAGAAAGTTGTTCACAAGAGACTGAGAGAACCTTCTTTAATTTTCAGTTTAGTACATACTGCTCTGATCATTGATTGTTTCATATAGAAACAGGCCTACTGTAGTTGCCTCTAAAACTCTTGGCAATGGCTATTTTTCCCCCATAATAGTTCTTCACCTATAGACACCCTCCCACCGATATAAGTCAGACAATAATTTTAATATATCCTTAATAAAAACAGTAACAATGTATACAGCCAACTAAACTTTGATATAAAACCGCTCTCACTTCTCACTGGACCTCGATCAACGTTCATTTATTGCCTATGACTTATGAGATTACTGACACTGACACTTCAGTATATCACTTCGTAGACAGTCGCCTTCTTGTCACCAGAACCCGTCACTATGAACTTATCGTCCGCCGATATATCACAACTGAGCACCGATGAAGACTCCTTGGACTGCAAAAATAATAACAGTTTAGATACACAAGCAAAATCTAAAAGAAGCTGATTTTTTGGCCTTATGACTAAAAAGCTGCAAAAACCTTCATCACTTTTTTATCATATTCCACTTCCAGAAGATTCGATTTAGTGGAAATTGTATGACAACTCAGTGACGCGTACCGATTAGAGATGTTACATATTTTTATTATTATTCGTATTCGCATTCCCAATATTCATGCGATTTTTTTGCGAATAGAAACGACTGAAAAAATACCAATAATTGATACAATTCCACACACTCCAATTCATTCTTATCTTTCGTCTTCTTCAAATCTCTCAAATCAATCGCAAACATAAATCATAATATGACCATGCTAAGATAAACGTATTTCTTTCTGCTTTTCTTTCACTGACGCCACTCTTGGAGCTACTCTTACATACTTTTTCTATTCTCGTTACAGACAGGAAGTAAAAATAAATATAAAAATAAGTAATAATGTTCGATCAATAAAGTGTTTTTTTTTTAATTTTATTATCAAACGATTTAAATCAGAAATCAATCAGATTTAAAACTGAATATTCACATTCGCGAATTGTCCAGTACCGATTACAATTATACTCAAATTTCATCGTCATTAAACACAATAGAAAAGTAAACTAAATCGTACGCAGTGTTTCTAAATCTATTAATACCTGGAATATACTAGCTCCATAAGGTGTACGCCACGCATTAAGTAGGTTATCCTTCCCGGTCGACACGAACCACTTGCCGGCGGCCGCGAACTTGAGCGACAGCACACACGACTCGTGCAGTAGCAGCTGGTAGCGGTCCGGCTTGCCGGCGTGTAGGACCTCCACGTGGGAGTTCTCCATGCCTACTGCTAGCCAGGAGCCTGCCGAGATAATTGTGTTAGTTAAAAATTAACATTTTATTCAATAGGACAAATTTTCCACAACTACATACAGACTTGCATTGGAAGGAACGCAAATTGAAGTAGCATTCTGAGTAGTTTTCCGGCTTACGGACCATATCAAAGTTGAAACCTCGCGTGGCAACTTTTTTAGACATTTATCTTCACTTATTATTATAAAGAGTAAAGATTTGTATTTGTGTGTGTGTGTATGTTTGTAACGAATAAACTCAAAAACTACTGTCCCGATTTAAAAAAAAAATCATCTTTAGAAAGCTACATTCACCCTGAGTAACTGAGCAAAATGAGTAACATAACTATATTTCATGTCCACCCGTGCGAAGTTAGTTTATTTATAAAATAACTTAACTTCTTAGCTATAACGCTAAGATCAAGAATATCGCTATGATCAACGTATAAGCTGACGGCTTCGACATAGTTTAATTTCCAAGTTACATTGCGTGGTCTCGTCGCATCCAATCCAGACAAGATTTCGATCTCAATATTTGGAAAAACCGGCCAAGTGCGAGTTGGACTCGCCCATGAAGGGTTCCGTAGTAGGTAGCAAACATAGGTTAGGTATATAATTATAAATTGAGATTAGTAAGTAATATACACAAACAATAAAAATAACTTTGTTTTTCATAGTGTTTGTATGAATGGCAAAGTTATATTTGCGGTTTTTGAAAATGTACTATATCTCAAAAATTGCTAACTATATCTCAGACAAACCAATTTTCGTTGGAAGTTTTTGTTGAGGTCTACATTATATTTTTTTTTAGTTTTATTCTCTTATTTTAGAAGTTACAGGGGGGGACACACATTTTACCACTTTGGAAGTGTCTCTCGCGCAAACTGTTCAGTTTAGAAAAAAATTATAGTAGTAACCTCAATATCATTTTTAAAAGACCTATCCATAGATACCCCACACGTATGGGTCAGGCGAAAAAAAATTTTGAGTTTCAATTCTAAGTATGGGGGGTACCCCTAAAATTTGTTTTTGTTTTATTTTTGTGTGAAAATCCTAATGCGGTTCACATAATACATCTAGTTACCAAGTTTCAACAAGATAGCTATTATACTTTCGAAGAAAAGTGGCTGTGACATACGGACGGACGGACAGACAGACAGACATGACGAATCTATAAGGGTTCCGTTTTTGCCATTTGGCTACGGAACCCTAAAAAGGCTAGGCATATGATGAGATATGTCAAGCTATACTAAAACTGACCAGTAGGACAGTATCCTAGCGAGAAGATCTGGCTGGAGAAGTCGTGCTGGTGCAGCTGTCGTCCCTCCCGCAGGTCCCAGGAGCGCACCGTGTTGTCCAGGCCGCCTGTCCACAGGCGCGTGCCGTCGCCGCTGATGTCTATGACAAGCTATACTAAAACTGACCAGTAGGACAGTATCCTAGCGAGAAGATCTGGCTGGAGAAGTCGTGCTGGTGCAGCTGTCGTCCCTCCCGCAGGTCCCAGGAGCGCACCGTGTTGTCCAGGCCGCCTGTCCACAGGCGCGTGCCGTCGCCGCTGATGTCTATGACAAGCTATACTAAAACTGACCAGTAGGACAGTATCCTAGCGAGAAGATCTGGCTGGAGAAGTCGTGCTGGTGCAGCTGTCGTCCCTCCCGCAGGTCCCAGGAGCGCACCGTGTTGTCCAGGCCGCCTGTCCACAGGCGCGTGCCGTCGCCGCTGATGTCTATGACAAGCTATACTAAAACTGACCAGTAGGACAGTATCCTAGCGAGAAGATCTGGCTGGAGAAGTCGTGCTGGTGCAGCTGTCGTCCCTCCCGCAGGTCCCAGGAGCGCACCGTGTTGTCCAGGCCGCCTGTCCACAGGCGCGTGCCGTCGCCGCTGATGTCTATGACAAGCTATACTAAAACTGACCAGTAGGACAGTATCCTAGCGAGAAGATCTGGCTGGAGAAGTCGTGCTGGTGCAGCTGTCGTCCCTCCCGCAGGTCCCAGGAGCGCACCGTGTTGTCCAGGCCGCCTGTCCACAGGCGCGTGCCGTCGCCGCTGATGTCTATGACAAGCTATACTAAAACTGACCAGTAGGACAGTATCCTAGCGAGAAGATCTGGCTGGAGAAGTCGTGCTGGTGCAGCTGTCGTCCCTCCCGCAGGTCCCAGGAGCGCACCGTGTTGTCCAGGCCGCCTGTCCACAGGCGCGTGCCGTCGCCGCTGATGTCTATGACAAGCTATACTAAAACTGACCAGTAGGACAGTATCCTAGCGAGAAGATCTGGCTGGAGAAGTCGTGCTGGTGCAGCTGTCGTCCCTCCCGCAGGTCCCAGGAGCGCACCGTGTTGTCCAGGCCGCCTGTCCACAGGCGCGTGCCGTCGCCGCTGATGTCTATGACAAGCTATACTAAAACTGACCAGTAGGACAGTATCCTAGCGAGAAGATCTGGCTGGAGAAGTCGTGCTGGTGCAGCTGTCGTCCCTCCCGCAGGTCCCAGGAGCGCACCGTGTTGTCCAGGCCGCCTGTCCACAGGCGCGTGCCGTCGCCGCTGATGTCTATGACAAGCTATACTAAAACTGACCAGTAGGACAGTATCCTAGCGAGAAGATCTGGCTGGAGAAGTCGTGCTGGTGCAGCTGTCGTCCCTCCCGCAGGTCCCAGGAGCGCACCGTGTTGTCCAGGCCGCCTGTCCACAGGCGCGTGCCGTCGCCGCTGATGTCTATGACAAGCTATACTAAAACTGACCAGTAGGACAGTATCCTAGCGAGAAGATCTGGCTGGAGAAGTCGTGCTGGTGCAGCTGTCGTCCCTCCCGCAGGTCCCAGGAGCGCACCGTGTTGTCCAGGCCGCCTGTCCACAGGCGCGTGCCGTCGCCGCTGATGTCTATGACAAGCTATACTAAAACTGACCAGTAGGACAGTATCCTAGCGAGAAGATCTGGCTGGAGAAGTCGTGCTGGTGCAGCTGTCGTCCCTCCCGCAGGTCCCAGGAGCGCACCGTGTTGTCCAGGCCGCCTGTCCACAGGCGCGTGCCGTCGCCGCTGATGTCTATGACAAGCTATACTAAAACTGACCAGTAGGACAGTATCCTAGCGAGAAGATCTGGCTGGAGAAGTCGTGCTGGTGCAGCTGTCGTCCCTCCCGCAGGTCCCAGGAGCGCACCGTGTTGTCCAGGCCGCCTGTCCACAGGCGCGTGCCGTCGCCGCTGATGTCTATGACAAGCTATACTAAAACTGACCAGTAGGACAGTATCCTAGCGAGAAGATCTGGCTGGAGAAGTCGTGCTGGTGCAGCTGTCGTCCCTCCCGCAGGTCCCAGGAGCGCACCGTGTTGTCCAGGCCGCCTGTCCACAGGCGCGTGCCGTCGCCGCTGATGTCTATGACAAGCTATACTAAAACTGACCAGTAGGACAGTATCCTAGCGAGAAGATCTGGCTGGAGAAGTCGTGCTGGTGCAGCTGTCGTCCCTCCCGCAGGTCCCAGGAGCGCACCGTGTTGTCCAGGCCGCCTGTCCACAGGCGCGTGCCGTCGCCGCTGATGTCTATGCACGACGCGCCGTCCGTGTGACCTGCATACAACAATATTTATAAGTGCTAGTGGCGAGAGTAGCTTCGCTGAGGGAAAGAGACAAAGCTATCCAAGGCGTCTAGCGCCATCTCGTTCCCTCTGCGGATCTACTTTCGTTTGAAGATGTCATGGTATGCCCCCTGATGAAGGAGATACCCCTATAACAATAATGCAGAAAAAAATCTTTTACTGTAGTTTTACCTTGGAATTGTCTAACTAATGTTTGATTCTGGAGATCCCATACTGCTATGTTTCCGTCTGAACAGCAACTGAAGCACACCTGTTAAACAATATACGATTTAATACACATTTCTTAGAGTGAATTTTAGATCGACATTTTATTAGCCTGTAGGCTCTACACTCGCCAACTTTTAGTACCGAAAAACAATCGAGAATACTTTTTAACCGACTTCCAAAAGGAGGAGGTTCTACTTCCCAAATGGTCCTATGAAAATTTTATTGAAATCTAGGGTTTTTATTAAACTAGACTAGGTTTTTACATAAAAATAAAAAAAGATCTAAAAATTTATCGACATTGTCTTCACCGATTGCTCCAAGGTGTCTGGTCCGATTTCGATGACTCTTTTTTTGTTCGATGCAGTATACCTACCATTTGGTCGCATTACATTTTAATTTAGTTTGGTACAGTAGTTTTTAATTTTTGTGCATTTTTATGTTGACAAGATAGGTTAGTTTGGGTAATCTATAATTATGTTACAAGACGAAAGTAATGTTTGAATACTAGTTTCAAGTACCTTGGAGTCGGGACTGATAGCGAGCGCGTAGCAGGCGGGTGCAGACGACGTGAGCTCTGCACGCATGCGCGGTGTGGGCGACGCCAGGTCCCAGATGGACAGGTTGGAGGCCTCGCCGCCCACGATCAGCGTGCGGCCGTCCGGGAGGAGCTTCACTGAACGGATGTAGTTGTCTCTTTGCTGGAAATTAACTTTTTTATGTTATTTTTATTCTTCCGAAATCATATTTGTTGGGCTTGTAAGTAATGGAATATGCTACTTCCATAAAACAATTATCCAACACAAAAAACGGGTTAAACGGCCGAACATAGGTAATGTATGGGCATATTACGAGTAATGTATGCCTTATTTATGTACTATTCGTCGTGTTCTCAGATACCTAATAGGTTAGTTTTATTAGATTGTATTTCTGATGTATAGTTTGGGCGAATAAAATTCCACCTAACAATTTGTGCAATAATACAGAAAAATATCAATCATCAATCATCCTTCTGCGAAACAGTTATGCTAGCGAAGGAGGATGCGGGACGCGTGAGGGTGAGGACAGCGTCCTCCTCACAGACCAGCCGCAGTGGTAGACGCCCACGACGATGGACGCAGCAAGACGATCTACGGCCACCGTAGGCGCGGACATGTGGGTGGCGAGTTATGGGCGGCTCGCATGGTCCGGCACGACACCCGGTCATTGGTCGGACCATGCCCGGGTCGACGGCGCGTTGTGTTCCACGTGCGCCTTAAAGAGTGTCAGCACGATGACAGGACCCCCTTAGGGGCCAGAGCCTGCTGGAGTCGCGGGACTACCGAATACCGTGACCCCGGAACGTAAAGGGCTATTGAAGGACACCGTGGATTTTAGTCAGTACAAGTCTGACAGTCCCTCCTGCCTTGTGGACTCATTTGATGATTTTACCACACTAAAAAAAAAGCGTCAACTCACCAAGCAATCAAGCTGCGACAGCGGCTCTAACGCTGCAGGCGAGCCCGGGTTGCTGATATCCCACAGTTTGACGCAGCCCTTGCCGCCCGTGTAGGCATGCCTCGCGCCCCCCGCCTGCGCCAGCGCCACCGCACACACCACCTCCCCGTGCGGCAGGGCGGCCACTGCCCGCGCTGCCCGCGGCACTCCCGGCCCGCACAGTGCGTCCGCCGGGAAGCCCACGGGCTGTAGCGGACCGCCGCACGAGTGGTACGAGTATGCTCTGTCGCCGGGAACGTGCTGGACTTGACTGGTGGGGAAAGGAAAACGGCAGTGACAAGAGCGTGTAGTTAAAGTTTCAGTATTAGACTTACGCAACACAAACCATTCAATTAAAGACATTTGGGTTGGGCAGAGGAGTACCTAATTAAAATGAATAATAATCGCTTTATTTTTTTTTTATTTTTTTGTTAAAAAGAATAAAAACATTTTAACATACATAATATACAAATCTGGTGCTGTAACCCTTCAGGGATTACAGGCGTGATAATATGTAAAATTTCTTGAGGTCGCTAATTCTAGCAATACTTATCATTATTTTATGTTTCACGACACTTTCAGAAATCAACAAAATTAAATGTATGAAAAACAAATCTTCGAACTTGTATAACTTAGCAGAGGAGAGCAATCCTACATTTTTTGAGCCATAGTAACTATTGATCCAAATAACCACTGGTAAGCCTAAACATCCAATAATATCAGACCTGTCAAATGTCTGTCTTGTCAAAGTGACAGTTCTTAACCGTCACTGGGACGAAAACTTCCCGTTGGCTTTTCCGAAATTTGACACTAATGACAGGTTGTGGGAAGAAAACTTCCCAGTGGCTTACAAGGGGATAAGTATTACCCGTAGGTATTACTTTTTTTCGTTAACCGGCTTTCAGAAAAGGCCCAAAAATGTATTGAGCGTGAATGATTAGAATATAAGTACTCGTATTTTCTTTTGATATTTTAAATAATAATTTATTAACTTCTAAACATATTACTAGATATACAGGCTTATCTCACATTTGTTGGCATCAGCTTCCAGTTTAAACAGTTGCAACAATTAAACAACAACTACAACCCAATGTTTAAATTAAGTACATTTATTTACCCACCCAAATAATACAAGTTTGTAATCAAAATAAACAAAAGTAGAAAAAAAATACATACGGCTTGGCAGGCGCGATGCCGTTGGTCCTGAGATGCTGGTCGTAGTGCGCGGCGTGCGGCGGCGCGGGCGCAGCGGCGCGGTAGGCGGCGTACGAGGGGAAGTAGCCCCGCCCCGCGCCCGCGCCCGCCCCGCCCCCCGCGCCCGTCGGCGTCGGCGCGCGCGCGTGCTTGCTGCCAGGGGTGCCCGGCTTCTCCTGGGACGATACAACTTTGAACTTTTAGGGGGAATAAAAGATGATTTGTGCAAAAATGCCTACTATGTTAGATGATGCAAAACATTGCATAAAAGTTTGACTACGTTGCGGACTATTAATAGACTATATGAATTCAGTTAATAATACAATTCAGCAATGTAGTCAAGCTTTGCATGCATGTACAGGTCACGTCATGTAAAAAGAACGCTGGCGGTCTAGCTGCGCATAGGCGATTTATCGGTCTATTTGGTGGTGTGAGGTAGGGCACGGGGCGGGTGACCGACGCGCTGCATGTTTGCCGGTGCGCTATTGGTTCGACAGTTGAGCTTTACTTCCTGCGCAGAATCCACATCCAATAGGCACATGCGAGACTGTACGCATGCGCAAACACATCCCCACCACTTTCTTCCAGCGTTCTTTTTACGTGACGCGTACTTTACTTCAACATGTAAATAGGCCGTGCAATCATAACTTACAAATAATGACTGCTCTTTTAAAGATCAAAACTTTTTGGTACAACTACCGCGCTACTGAGCACGTCTTTTTCCTAAGAAGCCTGTCAGAGGAAAAAATTGTGCAGTGGGAATCATAAGTCTTTCTAAAGAAACAACGAAACGCTCTAAATTAAAACAAGATCTGATATGGAACTATGATATTACTTGTCATTTACAAAAGTTAATGCAATTTCAAAACTTTTACATGTTTCTTAAAATCCGAAGCGCAATTTTTTTCTTTAGTCAGTACAGGTGACAGAGACAAACTCTACGATGGAGTAAACTTTACCAGAAGCCTGTACACTGTAACTGTACTGCATTATACAGTGAAACCTGGTTAAGTGAGACCTCAAGGGACCTGCACATATTTTGTCTCACTTAAAGAGGTATTCCACTTACTCAGGGTCTCAGATATCCAGGTATAAATAAATATCTGTCTCATTTACAGAGGGTTCCAATAATACAGGTCAGATTACAGTTATCTCAGTTTTACAGTTATATTAGAATTTTATCTTTATTATGTATTATTCTACAAAGAGTAGATTTTGGCACATAAAATTCGACACAGATTTCAACACGTTACCTCCTCCTTTCTTAAACGGATATTAACTTTCAATTTTTAACGTACTGATAATGATTAGAGTTTTCGTATCGGCATTTTTCAAATAAACATCCTTATGATACTAAAGCAAAACTAAAATTTAAGGTCATTGAGGTTTAAAATTAGTTAGGTGCGGAATTGTCGGGTTGATAAGTGAGTAAAAAAAAACGATGTTATCTCAGTTACAGAGGTTAATGCATATAAAATTTACTCGCTGTCTCAGCTGTAGAGGTAATTATGACAATAAAATCGAAAAAAACGAATCCCAGTTATAGAGGTTTGCTTCGTCCCACTAACAGAGGTAATTCAGTGCCAAAGTCTCGGGACCTCAGCATGAGTACCAATTATGGAGGTTTCTCACTTATCCAGGTACCACTTAACCAGGTTTCACTGTAATACCGACTATTAATATGTATCATCCTGGAAACATCCAAGTCTTCTAAATAGTGAAAAGATCCGAAAGTAACCAACTCACGTCTTTGGAACTCTTGGGCGTGGAGCGACTGGAGGAGGAGCCGGATCTCGAAGGGGGACGAGGTCCATTCTCTGTTCGCTCCCCGCCGTCCGTACGCACAATAGGTGACCCTCTCTCCTCCTATAATGTTAAAATTGACGCTTTTCAATAAATATTTTAAACTTGTAATTATTTATGTAAACTTTCATGCAACATGGGCGGACCTAATACCTGAGGCATTCTCTACAAGTCCAACCAAGAGTGGTGGAGAAATAACATGGCTCAAAAATATTATTTGCAAAGTTGTTTACTGCATAAGTTTACAGCAGTTCTGCTAATTATGTCTTTGTATTTTTTTTATAAACTTATGTACATGCATTCAAGTGCATGTGAATAATAAAACATGCAAGTTATGCTTTGATGGTCTGAAGAATGTTCATTAGTGTTACACCTATATTTGTCTATGGCAGTCCTTTTGAAAATATATTTACAACAAATAGCCACGCATCAATCATAGTTATAAACAGCATTCAATACAAGTCATTATCTCAAAAACGTGCAGTGCTAAAATAACTATCAATTAAACACAATGCACTGGAAACAAAAACAGGAAAAACATCTCAAAATAATACAATTCACAGCCTTGAAATCCTCTGTACACAACAGAATACACAATCGTTACCATCTTACCTCGTTGGCCACATCTACTACAAGATCTTGGTCACTTTTTTCAGCGTCGCTGTCCTAGAAATGTAATCAAACAATTAATAAAGGCATTGATGACATTATTTATTAAACAACCAGCAATGATATTAATTGACAAGTGTTACAGCCATCGTTACCAGCAATTTATTGAATGAACAAGCTGTATAAACAAGCAGTTGGAACAGACGGTTTTTGCTGAGTTGTGACAAAGTATTTGTTTTGGGGATAATGATCGTTGATTAACCTTGATTTGGAGTTATTTTTGTATATTATAGCAAATCATTCTCAAATTATGAAGTGAGTCACCAGTATATTTTTTTCGCAGTATTGATACACTTTGTCTTCTGACAGAGGTATAGTAATGACAAAACAGTTTTTAGAAAATTTATATGATGTTGTAAGAATTGATAATTATGATGAAATGACTACATTCAGTGCGTTATTTCGTATCTAACAGGGCACAGTAGACGGGAATATAAAAAATAGATTCTCAGTTTATACATTCTACTTCACGATTGAGCTACTTAAATTTATTTAACCGAGCAACAACCGCCTAAATCGAACACAAGGAGAAAAAAGAACACAAAAAGCAACATGGATGTTTTGGAAGCCGACACATACACTACATAGACTCACATGGCCGAGTACCTTCTCCTCCTTCCGTCGCTTCACTTCGAGGGCTTCGGGCTCCACCGGCGAGCGCGGCCGGTACTTCTGCTCGCGCTCGTGAGGGGATACTGAGCGCCTTTGCTGAACGTACAAGAAGGAATTTAGAGTTTATTTATTCATTAGCTGTTGCTGAAATTATCCCACGGAATGATAAAATTGAGATAAAAAGTATCCCAAGTGTTAATCTAGGTTATTAACTATTTGTGTAACAAATTGTATCCAAATCCGTTCAGTGGTTTTTGCGTGACAGAGTAACAAACATACATCCTTCCGAACAAACTTCCATGTTTATAATATTTGTAGGAAGTAGGATTTTCTACACGACTATTCGTCATCATCATCAGCCTATAATGTTCCCACTGCTGGGACACAGCCTTCCTCTCTGTAAAAGGGAGTGAGCCATAATCTACCACTCGGGCCCAGAGCAGGTTGGTAGATGTCTCATGTCTTCAAATTTTTGGTTCTAGAACATGCAAGTTTCCTCTTGTGGATTTAATAAAATTGAAAATAGGATAACAATGTTGCTATTAAAGTCTTATTTTGTGTTCTATCTAAACAGCAGACAAACACCCTACTTGGATTACATCAAGTGCGGTATTCTATTATGTCGCTCGCACTTAGCAGTTCATGTATGTCCGAACAGCTCACCTCACCCTGTATCAATTAATTTAATTTGTAGAAAGAGAAAGATACCGTTATTTTCGACCTACCTGTGGTAGTACCCTAGGGCCGAGTCTGTCGTCGTCTCTGGGAGGAGGTTGGCCCGGTAACAATTGTGGAGGCGCCGGGCCGCCAGGAAGGAGCGGCGGCTTTATGTCGGCGGGAGGAGGGAGCTCCACCTGGTGAATTAAAAGTACTTTAGTTCCTTGTCATTTCCATCATACGAGACTAAGAAATCAATGCTATATTCGAACCATTTTTTTTTATCGTGGTAAAATCATCAAATGAGTCCTCCCACCCATACTGTCAGACTTGTACTGACTAAAATCCACGGTGTCCTTCAATAGCCCTTTATGTTCCGGGGTCACGTTAATGAGATAAGTCCCGCGACCCTGTCAGGCTTTGGCCCTCTAGAGGGGGGCCCCGTCATCTTGCTGACGCTTTTTGAGGCGCGCGTGGAAGACAACGCGCCGTCGACCCGGGCATGGTCCATGGTCGGGCGGCGAGTTGCCTATTACTCGCCGCCCGCATGCCCGCGCCTACGGTGGCCGGAGATCGTCCCGCGACGTCCGTCGCCGCGGGCGTCTACCACTGCGGCTGGGGCGGAGGGAGGACGCTGTCCTCTCCCTCTCGCGGTCCGCCTCCTCCTTCGCAAGCATGACTGCTTTGCAGAAGGAGGCGACCGCTTCCCACTGCGTCTCGCCCCACAGCATGGCCTCGACCAATGCCGGGCGCGAGAGGTCTCCGCCTATCGCCGTTGGGGCAGTTCTGCACCGTATGCTCCACTGTATCCTCCGGGCGATCTTCGCAGTGGTGACACCCAGGCGTTTCTTCCCCCCCTATCCGACACAGGTACCTCCCGAAACTTCCGTGTCCGGTGAGGACCTGCGTCATGCGGTAGGTCAGGACGCCGTAACGCCTTTCCAGCCACTCCTCAAAGAGGGTTCTTACCGCCGCTATTGCGGCGTGCCCGTTATTCGAACCATAGCTGATCTGAATGGAGGTTCCTCCGTCTTCAACGGAGTATCGAAGAATGTCACACCCAATTTCAATTATCATAGAGACATATTACAAAAACTGTGTAGAGTTTATTCCCATCACTTGTCCTGGCTATGAATTAATTAATGTCACAGGTAATAAGTGAAATATTGTAGAAGGATGCTCACCTTATGCGCAGGCGGCGGCAGGTGTGGCGGGGGCGGGGGCCCGGCCCCGGGCGCGAACAGCAGGCCTCCCGCGCCCAGCAGCGCGCCCGCGCCCCCCACGCCGTGCGACAGGCCCGCGCTCGCATGTATTTGCTGCTACAAAAAACATGTATATTGTAAGAAGTAAAGGTATTCTGGAAGCTATTAGTAACGTGGGTTGATCTCCTGAGTATGAACCGATTACTTGTGTGGGATGACTTTTTATATCTGTTCTTACTTCTTGTAATGACTTGATGGGCTTTCGTGCCACCCGGACCACCCAAAATCATTACAACTACACTTCCTTCACAGGTGTCTACCTCTGACTAAATTAGTTATATATTTTAATCATTATTCTCGTTACACTAAGACTGTTAGAAGTAAAATATCAGTGAAAGAACTGTGATTTAAGAACCGATTTTCTGATAAGGGAACCAATAAGACCACTCAAGCTTTCAGAAACCAGTGGAGATATATGAAAGTCGGTAGAAAATGGTTTCTGATATCATGAATGTGAAGAAATAATAATTATTCAAGTTCATGATGTATTTCCCAGATTGTTACTCAACTGTTGTGTTCAAGAGAAGTCCCAAGTAAGCAAATTTTCAATATAGTCCCCAAATTATTTCATGCAAATCCAATATCCATGTATGATAATATGCAATGAAGATTGATGCATCTTCCTTCATACCTTTCCAAACCTAAAACTTAGGTGCTTTGAAGTTGACGCCCATAATAATAATATAAATATAACTTATTTTATGAGTTCGACTCAAAATCCAGTTTTACATAACGTTTGATTAAAGTCATCACTTCAGAAAATAAGTCTACCGAGTTATTATTCCCCATATTGTGATACACATTTCTACAGACAAATTTTCTAGATTGCAGTTACTTCTACTAACTATGAACATGTGACTGTAAAAAAAAGAATAGTAATAAAATAGATGTGTTAACTAAGATAAAGCAAGAATCTATAACAACACACTATTTAAACTTATTTAGACACAGGAAGGTACATTTCCAATTAATGATACAAGCGTGCGCATGAAATTAATTAAAAACTCAGTAAAAACTACTAATAACATAATTAATGCTAGCTAATTGATTTATTTATTAACACAGTAATTACACTTAAATACGCTAATTTGCATTTACAAACTATTTTAGGGGTATAATTTTTATTCAAACTTTAGGTATGAGAATTATTAATAGATAGAATCACAGCATAAAAAGTTTAAAACAACAAGATATATTTCTTGCTTTCTATGTTACCAGCATGTCGAACACAAATAGATTCAATCATGTTGATAGCAAAACCATTGAACACACTGATTAACTAGCATAGATGTGTAAACCTCAAATTGAGATATAAAAAAAACCAAATGTATAATATAAATATGGCAAAAAATTCATAAGCACTAATTATTGCATGTTAGATGCAACATCTAGTTGTTGTGCTTGCATACAATGAAAACGTGAAGTTAGGAGGTGTGATTATAAAACATTGAAGTCCAATTAGTTTTTCCAATTACTGTGACATAACTTATGTTAAACGTCTGCTTGTGTTTATGTTAGCTTGTGCATTCTTTTGATTGGTACTGCTTTATTGCGTTTAATTTTTGCATTTGATGGCATTACAGCAATCACGGTGTATGACCACAAAGATTATTATGATGTTGAGGCCATGATTGTTACTTAAGTTTATAGTTTTGCTTTTGGCCATTACTTTGAATTACCTATAAAGATATATGAAATAGGCGATATTCCCAATTTTGATCACCATGTAAATCAACCATGCAATGGATAACTACTACAGTTATTAGTGATATAGAAACAAAAATCATAAAATATAGTAAAATAGAACAACTAGGCTCATTATAATCTTGTGTATCTTTCCATTACCCTTTTAGAACATATTTTCACCTTAAAGAACTGATCATTTTCTCTTCTAAGATGAACTATTATTAAAAAATTATATTATCCAAAATTTCCTTAATTCTTGATCAGAAGTAAAGACTCAAGCACATCAAACTACCCCAAATGACCATTTTTACCAATGGGGATGGCAACTGGGGAACTAATGGCGCTAGTATAGCTTGTTCCAAGCACCGTTATTGGCTCAAATCTTATAGGTACTTCAAAATAGTACTACCTCATTGGTCGGATTAGGACTTAGCTATGGTGGCGCCATCTACAATTAGCTTGGACCGGCCTTCCCCATTGAACATGAACTTTATGCTTTCCTGATAAAGTCTATTGCGAAATTTCAGTTTGGAATAGTTTGATGTGCTGGCGCCTGTTTCTTAGGCGTGTGTTTATCTACAGCATAATTAATTCTACAGTATAATGAAATGAGAATGCAAAAGCTTACATGAGAAAATTTGTGGTAATTTGAAAAGAAATCAAAGTGGCAACATAAAATAATGCAAAATGTTAATCACAACATATATCAATGTACCAAGCACTGTATATCTTGACTTACAAGCAGTTGCTGTAGACCCTGCTGTTGTTGTTGCTGCGGACAACATTAACAATATATATGCTGTTGTTAAATGTCTATGCTCACTAACGTTACTGCCTTGTCGATGTATCACTATGCTTCTTTGTTACTGTGTAGAATATTGATTAAATATATTTTGGATTAATGGCTATTGAAGATTAAGGATTAAGGCAATAATTATGCTATCAATATTGCCTTACCAGATGTATTGTATGAACCCAAAAAAAGAACTCTGAATTTCAAGTATACTAATTAGCAATTTAAGTAATATATTTTAAGGTTTTCTCAGCAAATTCTTGAGTAAGTGGTATTTGGGGCGGCATCTACATAATTTGCGCTTATTTATTTACTGTTTACAAGTTTTTTATACTCTGCATGACAACAAGTGATAAATTTGTGAAGTTATTTTGAAAAAAAAAGGCATTTACCCTTCCTAGATACAATTTTTAAGTCATCGTCTAGATTCTAGACCACAGCTATGGAATGTATGTCATTGAGAGTCCCTCGGATAACTGTGCATTAAATTAAAAAAAAAACAGATATCTAAAGGTTAAAGAGAAATTTGCACAAAAAAATTGGAATTTTCTGCCTTTACATGGCAGCGCAGCAGGCAAAACTCACCCTTAATTAAATTAGAAAGTAGAGAACTTTTTTACTAAATAATCTATATCAGCAATGTTCATAAGTTGAACATCAATATTATTATGGTTTGGTCTATACAAGAAAGGACATAATTATGTTGTAAAAAAATAATTATTCAGCAGCAGATGCAGTGCTTATTCTATTATTATTATCACCTGCATCAATGTATTGCAATAAATTGTAAGCAAACAGTTTTTTTTTTCCATTTGACTAGAAGGAAAATTCGTGGTTTATCAAATAATTTGCATAAAACATAAAAAATATATTTTGGAAACAAATCCATAACATATATTTAGATTGATACATAATGTATTTTTTGTGTGGGTAACAATTAATCCTATTTTAATAAAAATCGAAATAAAATAAATAAGCAAAATAATTAATGGGCTAAATTAATGATATTATTCATAACACTATACAAGCCTTTGAAGATGAATAAATATTTTTAAAATTAATTGCATTTAAATAGTTATTGGCATATTGTCTACTGTGGCGAGTATGATAGCTTACCCCGATGATGGCATTAAGTTCGGACATGGTGACTTGTTTAGCTCTTTCAACTGCAGATGCCACTTGTTGCTGATGCTCTTGTGCTAAGAATGGGAGCACCTGCCCTATGATAGCACTCAGTCTCTTTGCAATTTCTGTCTGTAAATGCAAACAATATATGTATAAGAATATAAAATGCTATAAAAGGAAATTAATGATGGTTTTTGAATTAGATATTTACCTGTTTATGCATCTCCACATTGAGACCATAAGACATTTCATAATACTGTAAAAGAAATATTTTTTATCTCATAACATTGAAATCTTTAATTTCATCATAGTTATCAAAACTAGAGTTAACTTATATAGTAACTTGCATATCAGCTTCATTATTATAGAACAATGATTGGCACATTATTATCACCTTTATTACTATTAGTAGAGTTAATTTTCCTTATAAAATAATGATTAAATCAACTGTATTGTATTCTAAATACAATTTTTTTGAACAAGGCGAATAATTTATGTCAACCTCCAAAATACATTTTTTTTTTTTATTTTAATGAAGAGGTTCAAAGTAATATCATCATGGTAACATTTTAAAAATGTCCTTCAATGTGCTAAATAGAGTTTGGCACAAAAGATTGTCATATTTTTCAGTTATAAAAACCATTGCTGAAATGCAATACAATGTTGAATCACTAAAAAAGAATAAATTACAAGATAATGCAAATAACTTTGGTTATAAAATTATATTAAATACTGCTTATCAGTGAAAAGTTTCTATATTGACTTAATTTCACAACATGTTAAATAATTACTGTTTGCCAACAACTAAGCTTAGCCTACATTATTATCTAGCCCAAACATTCAATATTTGAATAATAATTATCTTTAGTTTCTCTTAGATCCATATTTGTTTCTGACTTAACTGTGATATGTATTCTTCAATAAAGTTTCGTTATCTTTGGCTACATAAAAGTTTAATTACCATAACATAATGCCTCTGCATTTCCGTCTTCTCACTGGCCAGTTTCTCACATTCCAATTTCAAACTGTAAACAATCAATTGTTACTTAATCTCAAGATAAGATGTTGATTAAGGATAAAACAGATCAAATTAGAATAGATTATCAATGTAAATAAGAAGTTAATAAGTACTTACGTATGGTATTGAGCTTGTAGAAAGTTAAATTCCTCTTTTATGCGCTCTAGTGTGTCTGCTATTGTAAATTTGATAGGTCCTGCTGGCGGCTGAGGTCCCTGAACAAACAGTGACGAACAATAATATGATCCAAGCAGAATCTACTTCTACAAGCAACTTTGGGAATAAAACCTCTGTCATAACAGAATTATATGAACCTGAGAGCCAGTAGAAGATAGAAAAATAACACAAACCCTTACCGCGGCCGCCGGGTGCCGCGTAGCTGTTGGATACATCTTAATAAAAATCTACGGCAATATCTCCAGTACAGTATACACAATCAAATATAGTTCTCTTTTGATCCGTTTGCTAACACCATCGGCACCATCTCCTGTATCACTGTCCACCGCTGCTATAACACACCAAATACCGGAGAGCCCGACTTACGCGCTAACGACAATGATATGCACAAACTTTGCCTCGAAACTTTTGAATTATCGGTCATTATATTGACATTTACAACTTTTATAAACAATTATCAATCACCATGCAAACAACGCGGTTATTTAGAATATAACAAGTATTTCGAGCAACAGTCAACAGATTTTCGCAATTTTTTTAACCATAAATCCACGCCGTAATTTTTGTTCGGCTGTCATTTCATCCATCATCATTCATCACAAGAATGGCATTCTCGAAATTGGTACTTTGTAGACATCGTCATATTGTTCAGAGTACATTGCTGGGTTATCAGTCGTAGACTTTATTTCGTTCTATCTATGTTTCTACTATGCCGAGAATATCAGTTGTTTTCGTAAGGTTGGTACAACATTCAACACAAATGTGAAGGTGAGTACATATTATCTGACGCGTCCGTCAGCCGCGGCTGAGGGACGCGGCGATGTACCAAGGAACTTATATACTAACTGGAATGAGGACGAGCAACCCAAAAACGTTCCCAGCGAATAAGCTTCGAGAGTGTATGTTGTCTCTTTCTTATAGGGTGTCCGATAATCATAAAACTCTTGGGACAGCTACAAACAACTATTATTTTATGATCATGGCCTGCAACTGTGTTGGGTCTTTTGTTTTTTTTTAAACGTTGAACCACACTAGGAATTTCTCCCGTGTCGTGGGAGAGTTTACAAACATAGAAACTTACATACACAAACTCCCAGACCTGAAACAACTACTTGTAAATCATATAAATATTTGCTCCGCGCGGGAATCGAACCCGCGACACGCAGCACAGCAGTAAAATCACTCAGCCACTGCACTAACCGTGCCGTCGTCTTTACCCATTAGGTATAGCTTTTTAAGTGATGTGAAGATACGTGGCACTCGTATTCATTCAGTGTCTTCAAGATTAGCATATTGTTAAGAGGTTTACTTTTAAAGCATAGATACAGGGATGCAATTCAAAAAATAGACCAAGCCTGAGCTTTTCTATACTAAAACAACACATAATTTTACTAAATACGTTTATTAAATTATTATAAATGATTAAAAAGTTTCGTAATGGCATCACGTTTGAGAATTGATTTTCTCATAATTGTGAATGATTATGTCCTCTGACTTGAAATGACGGTTGCAAACTATGCTATAGCTTATTTTTTTTTTCGTGGTAAAATCATCGAATGAGTCCTCCCAGCCCCGGGCAGGGCGGGAGGGACTGTCAGACTTGTACTGACTAAAATCCACGGTGTCCTTCAGTAGCCCTTTTGCGTACCGGAGTCGCGGTATACGTATCTCCCGCGACCCCGGCAAGGCTGTGGCCCTCTAAAGGGGGGCCCCGTCATTGTGCTGACGATCTTTGAGGCGCGCGTGGAACACAACGCGCCGTCGACCCGGGCATGGTCCATGGTCAGACAGCGAGTTGACTATGCTATGGCTTGAATACTTTTTCTTTAAAGGAAAAACTTCAAGCCACCGCTGCGCGCTGCTGCAGATTTTCATTTTTAGGGAATCTAGAAACAAAACAAATACTTGTATTTAGAAAACAAACATTGCCAATGACAATTCAAAAGTGCCTGTATATGGCCTACTTGAAATAAATGATTTGATTTAAACTACTACTAACGCCATACGCGAGGTCCAATATTAATATGCTAATAATGCGTTTTTACTCCTTTTCAAGTCTACGGTGATAATGAGTCGAGTCGCAAAACAAGTCGATGACATACGATGTACCTCGAATTAGTTTTGAACTACTTAGAAAAATTTTAGTGCCATCAAAAACCGTTTTCATGATTTTATAGAATAAATTGTTCGAATTTTCGAACTTAGCATCACAGACTACATAGAGTACCACGCTTAGCAATTTTCATGCATCTATGTGATTCTTAATTGGAATTTTCCTTATGTCAATCTAAAACATTGGTCACCCTAGTTGTAAAAGTTGTATACAAAGTTAAAAACTTACTTAAAAACGAAATTCCGCATCCAGCATACCCCTAACTACTATACCCCTTCACACAACACGATTTTACCATATTTAATGCGTTTTCACTTAAATACATTAGAAAGAACCTGCGAACACAAAAATAAGACTTCAACGCGAAAATGTTTCGGCCATATTGATTCAATCGCTGACCAATCGGTGACCAGGCAAGACAGAGACACACTCCACCTATATCGGTTTCTCGCTCGCACACGCTCGGGAACATTTTTTATTCCTTGACTCCATTATACAAAAGTAAACTCTAGGCTTTTAAGATAGAGTTGATTTTTTTTTGAGATTTTTTGTTCGTACACCTTCCAGTTAGTATATAAATTCCTTGGGATGTACAGACGCCAGCAGGTCAACCTACCCGAAACTGTCAGATTTTACCAATCGAACATTAACCTTCCACTATTGTGATAAGGTTGAAAATCTATTGAAGAAATTTGGCAGATTGTGGTAGCTTGATGTGCTGGCGTCTGTACATACCTAGTAGGTATCCATCATCCATCGAGAACATAGACCTTTTTTAGAATTGACCTAGCTTGCTTTCCACTTTTTGCATTGCCAAGGGTCTTCGATGTTTGTAGAGCCCATTCGCACTAGCGCTTTTTTATGGGCGTAAAAAAGCGTCCGAAATAGAACAAAGGCATTACCATAAAATCTAATAAAAAACGTAAAAGAGCTGACGTGTGAACATTTACATGGGAATGCATTAATTTGTTCTTTATCGGCCCTTTTTTAACGAATGCAGGGAATGGGGACTCCTTCTCTTTCCCTCAAGACAGAAAAACAAATCGACAAAACGTACTAGAAGAAAAGGGACAGAGCATTGCTTTCTCCATCTCTCTCTCAGGTCTCAGCGCTGCTGTTTTTTTCAAGGCCAGCGCAAAGATTTAGCTAAACAAGTTGGACGTTTGGGACATAGTCAGGATTGCCAGATTCAGGCATTTTACTTCCGGGACGAAACGGTCTCTAGGAAAATATACGAAAATTGATAATTATTTTTAAGAAAGAAAACATTATAGGTATGTACATAATAATATTATTTCTCTCTTGGGTCTTTCTTTTAAATTGAACAACAATCTGAATCCGTTAGGGATACAAAAGCTTTGTTAGTTGTTATTTCTTATTTGTCATTTTCGCAAAGGCCTCAAAAGAAAGTCAGAGAGCCCATTCGTACGAGCGCGTTTTAAAAGCGCTGACGTGTGAACAGATTCATGGGAATGCATTTGTTCTATCCGGCGCTTTTTAACGCCCGTTCGAAAGGGCACCTATACGTACCTATTAAAAGAGACGATACTTTTTGTTCAGTGATGGGGAGCGCACAGACTAAGGAGCGACACCACGTCAGTCTATTTTTAATGATTGAACAAAAAGGACAAAAAGACGCATAGTCCAAGCTGAGTCGCGATTTATAAAGCGCTGCGTGTAATATTTTTTGTCTGTGGTGCAGAATTGGCAGATCGTCGTCGCGCTGCAGCTGTTTGTTGAGCGACTGAGTTTGCAGTGTCGAAGTGTTTTGAAAAAAACTGACTGGTTGCTTTGTTTAATTAATCGTGATACAGTGTATTTTCAATGATTATATTTAGAAGAAAGTGCTGTTCCTAAAGTGATTTCTGTTTTTGTGATTTTTTTTTACGAAGCAAAGAGAACCATCATGGATTTCAAAACAGTCGTTTTCAACGCTGCACGAGATGGAAATCTTACGAGACTGAAAGTAAGTGTTTTATAATTATGTTTTACGAGAATTTAGCTGTTCATATGAACTAAAATATCTAATGAAATCCTTGTGGGTTTATTAGATGGACTTCTAATTCTCTGTTTCTAACTGTAAAAATAACAGTTACTACAGTTCCACTTAAAGAATAATCACTAATTCAAGTTAATTTGTAGCGTGGTTACATGAAGATCAACAGGACATTGACAATCATTTGCAACTGTTTCATTGATTCAATATTGCTGATTATAAGGAATCGTGGTCATTCGTGGTTACGCATTGAAATAAAAAATATCTGCGTAATAGCTGTTGACGCTGTTGTTGTCGTAACGTAAAACGAAGTGTCCGAGTCAGTAGTCACTATTTTCTTTTTGGTCTTTGCTCAATTTCTTCGAAAACAATTGATATTGACAATAGGTAGTTAAACTTTAGGCCTAGCTTATTGGCCAATATTATTACGTGGGGCTATTAAATGCCCCCAAAGGGTATCGCCCCTTCTTCATCTTCTACCGAAAACTCAAGTAAACTGCACACTGATGCAACTGTGCATTCATCAAGCATGCATTTGTCTGGGCAATTTAATGTTTGAGTGTATTCAATTTATTTTTGTAAACATAGGCCTTTGCTAAGCTCATATAGTGCTTAAAGTTAACTATTTTATGTTGTTTGTGTGGGGAGCCAATTTTTTATACAATAAAATTATTAGACAAACTTAATCAATATTTTTAACTTTGCATGCTAAAAGCCATTTTACTGTGCTATACATAGACATCACTTGTCTTTTTCCTTAATTTTCCAATTTGATAAAGATTTATTTTCAACTTGACTACAAATATTCAAGTGGTTTATTCTTGACGCTCCAAGCATTATAATACTGCCATAAGAAATACATTCCTTTATCTCCCAGTGAATAACCACTCTAGATGACAACTAAAAACCTAGTCAAAAAATTAATTTAAAAGGACATCATCTTTCTGGACCTTTTCTGAAAGTGCCGGCCAAAGAAAAAAAATGGTACCTGTGTGTAGTACTAGCCATTTGGATCAATAGTTACTATGACACAAAAGTTGTAGGATTGCTCTCGGCCACGTTATACAAGTTTGAAGATTCGTCATTTTCATACATTTGTTGATTTCTAAAAGTGCAGAGAAACACAAAATAATGATAAGTATTGCTAAAACTATTGACCTCTCAAGCAATTAAACATAACATAACATCACGCCCATAATCCCCGAAGGTCTGGCAATCCCAGAAGTGTACCTAATTAAAATGAATTCTAATCTCTTTATTTTTATTATAAAAAAACTTTTCTTTTGGAAGCCGATGCCTTTTGTTTTTCATTGTCTTTTTTGCCACCGACAGAAAAGTTATTTTGTAGGTTATTTACCTTTTATGTGGTTGTTTTTGAAGACGGTTACATTTTTAAGCTATTGCATAACTTTGATCGCGGGCTCTGGCGGCGCGGCACGGCGACCGAATCAAAAAAATTCCAAAAACCTAACGTAAAAACCTAACCAAAATACCTGACACCACACTAAGTCTAACATCATTTCAGTTCGGGAGACTTCGGCAATCATAAAAACAATTGACTTTTCTTACTGATTCTAAACGGCCAGCTACAAAAGGATTTTTCACAATGAAACCTACTTATAAAATTCTCCTACAACAAAGAAGTTCTTTATTGCAGTAGTCCACCACAAACATTTTAATAAATTATATTCTCGTTAAATATACGAGGTAGGCGATTTTATTCTTTTAAAATAAAAAAAATGTTATGCAATCATCAATGTATACAATAGCTTCACCGCTGCAGTCTCCGAGTACCACAAGTATTTTTATAAGTTTTTATTTTACTCTTTTTAGATTAAAATTTCACCCGAATTGTTGTCAAATACATCATTCTCTTACATGTGAACTAGAATTTTGTAATCCATAGCACCGGTAATAACATCGCTTATGTACACAATAAGCTAATGAAATGTCCTATCTCAAGAACTGCTTAACCGATTTTGATGAAACTTGCAGTAGGTATTCTCTAAGTTAAACAATACCTAGTACAACAAAAAAACAACAAAAAATTACTTTAATCGGACTTGTGGTTCCGGAGATATGCGAACACAAACTAAATCAGTTGATGCCTACTCCTTACTGTTAAGGAGTTGTACCTTCCATCATCAGCTCAGCTACATGAGATGATGATTACCATATGCAAGTACTTAAAATATTTCATAAGATTTGCGAACAACAATGTGTGTGCCTATAAAATTTGAGGGTTGCCCTCGATTTCTCCAGGATCCAATCATCAGATCCTGACTTGGTGATTATGGGACCACATCAGAAGTATCCCCTTACGAATAAAAAAAGAATTTTGAAAATCGGTCCATAATTGGCGGAGTAATCTCGTAACAAACACACAAAAAAAAACATACCGTCGAATTGATAACCTCCTCCTTTTTGAAGTCGGTTAAAAAGGGATAAAAACATTTCTAAATATAAAAATCTACCTCTGGCAAGTCAAAGGTCTTGAAAGAGCAACCTCCTAACAATACGAGTTGTGACCAGAAGTCCAGAACTAGGTACTACTTTCTCAATCAGCCCCTTTTTTTGGGTAATAAAATCATCAAATGGGCGTTTTTCCATTAGCCGGCCCGGCACCGGTACTGCACTGGTACAGCACCGGCATATGCCCATGCCGGTGCTGTACCAGGCCGTGCACCGGCACCGGCGCCGGGGCTTCGTTTTTCAACTGCGCCGGTGTCGGTGCCGGTGCCGGTGCCGAGTTGGCTAATGTAAAAACGCCCAATGAGTCCACTCGCTCTGGGTTGAGCTGAAGAGACATCAGACTCTTGCAGACTAAAAGTACACCCTGTTCATTCGGTTGCCCTTTGATTTCCAGGGCTAAAGTATCCCACTAAGATAGTTCGGCGACCCGGTACATTACAAATGCCATTTTCTTGTCAACAAGACTCAACTGGGACTCGTCCTCGACAGTCCATGTTTGGCCCCAAAACTGGATCGGGCCGGGGTTGCTTCAAGCTGCTACCCAATCTTGGGGGCAACCGCTCTTTATACTTTCGAAGGCTCTACGTGGAAGTCGTATGGGTTATGGCCCTCTACGGGAATCCTGTGACCAGTCAAGGTGGTTGCGTATCAAAGGATCATGGCTATTCGGGTGATCCACCATTCATAGACGTGTTGGAGGGCCTTTGCTTCCAGATCCACGGCGGAAATCCTTAATAGGAGGCTGCCGCGACAAATGTCTGCACTGCCGACAAACGGTTGTTTCGAGAGGTTTTTCCGGATTCAGGAAGAAAACACGCCCGGTCATCACCGTTGTGTGGACGGCCCGGAAGAAGACACCTTGGATTATACGGTGGAGGTCTGGTCCCAGAGGTGTTCCGGCACTGGTACAGGCTATGTTATGGAGCGAGTTGAAATGGCAAGTAGTCACCTTCTTTTGCAGCAGTAATGTCAGCGAAGGAGGAGGCAGAACAGTTAAAGGAGAAGACACCCTCGGCCCTCGACCTCACATCCCAGCCGCCGCGAGAGACACCCAGATCTTTACGTCGCGACGACACCATGGGTCCGAGCTTGCGGACGGCGAATGACGGAGAGCTAGCTGTCCTATCAAGGATCAAGTGCGTCTGAAGGCTATCAATGGCCCTTATAGAGCTAAACGCCAACCGGGTCGTTTTATTACCCGGAAAAAGGGGCTGATTCAGAAAGTAGAACTTTTGGTCACGGCTCTTATTATTAGCAGGTTCCTCTCTCAAGACACCTGACTATCGGTTGCTTCGACTCTATTCCCGATGCTGGTGGGAGGTTTCTACATTTGAAAATGTTTTATTCCTTTTCAAAAAAAAAAAAAGTGATTATTATTCATTTATATTAGCCACACCTCTGCCCAACTCTTTGGGGATTACCGGCGTGATGTTATGTTATGTTTAATTGCTTGAAGTCACTAGTTCTAGCAATACTTATAATTATTTTGTGTTTCTCGGTACTTTCAAAAATCAACAAAAGTATGAAAATGACGAACTTGTATAACTTGGCTGAGAGCAATCCTACAACTTTTGTGCCATAGTAACTATTGCTCCAAATGACTAGTACTACCCATAGGTACTACTTTTTTTCTTTGCTTAGTAAAGGGCGTTAATTTTATTTTTGGGCTTTAGTTGGGCTGGCTGGGCGTTACTTTCAGAAAAGGCCCAAAAATGTATGGAGCGTGAATGTTCTCCTTTACCTACTTAAATTAATATTGTATTGATACTTTTAAGCTTTATGATGTGCCCTCAAATCTGGAAGGTGGCTGTAATAGAAGTTTTCCAGTTTCTGGTACATATTATTTGGGGGTATAAAAAAACTTTTTTTAAAAAAAGTACCGACTTCAAAACAAATACAAAAAAGTTTAAAATAACTTTTCTTTCGGAAGTCGGTGGCAATAGTCAATGACACAACAAAACAAAGCCACCGACTTCCGAAAGAAAAGTTATTTTAAACTTTTTTGTATTTGTTTTGAAGTCGGTACTTTTTTTAAAAAAAGTTTTTATTTTACCCTTTTTAGTTTATTTATTACATCATCATCATCATCAGCCTATAAGTGTTCCCACTGCTGGGACACAGGCCTCCTCTCTGTGAGAGGAGTTTATTACATATTCAACCCAAATTCTTGTAAAATACAAAATTTTCTTACATATGCACTAATCTTGTAATCCGTCACAACATAAAAAAATCCATATCTCTAAAACTACTGAACCGATTTTGATGAAACTTGCAGTGTACCCTAAGTTGAACAATACCTAGTACAACAAAAAAAGAATTACTTAAATCGAACTTGTAGTTCCGGAGATATGCGTGCACAAACATAAAAACATACATACATACATACATACATACATACTTACATACATACATACATACATACACTTATGAAATTTGGCACATTTGTTCAGACGCTGATATAGACTAACATATATGAAAACTGGGCAGTTCTGCTAATATTACATACATACGGGTCGAATTGATAACCTCCTTTTTTTTGAAGTCGGTAAAAAGGCTAATTTGTCAGAATCATAATTAAAAGCATTGTGCTTAAGTTTGTAGAGTGGAATATTCTATTCTATTTCTAGTGTATATTAATATTATAAAGCTGACGATTTTGTTTGTTTGGTTGTTTACTTTTAAATTAAACTCAGGAAACACTTTTTTGAATTTAAAAATTATTATCAGACCACTTACAACTACTCAATGCCTACTCTTCCTAACCACCAATGATGCGCATTCATTGACTTAAATGCCAACTTATCAAGTAGAGAAAATTAAGTTACAACTGAATATTAATGTGCTTTCTCTACTCTTGCTAATGCCGATGCGCGATGGTGTGAATGCAAGTTAATTTCTGTAGTAATCAGAGAAATCTACTTGACCGGCTGATTGTTTGACCTGGATTTGAACCTGCAACCATCTACCAACCACCTGATTCAGTATATTAGAAGCTCTTACAAAGCTATCAAAGCTAGGCTCCTCGTGTTGATTCTTCATTCCATTCTTCATTCAGTCTTTACAGAGTGAATAGTTTTACAATCCTCGATGCAGGTGTTAATGCATACAAAATATGTTCATGTTCATCAATTACCTACTTATTTGTAGCCAATGTGGCTCAATTTCCAAATCCTGTAAGACATGAAAATGTAGCATGAAGCTAACATGAACTTAATTTCCAATGTTTATAGTTAGAACTTTAGTGCTTCTTCTTCTTCCTGCCCTTATCCCATTCTATTTGGGGTCGGCGCAACACGCACCACTGCTTCTTAATATAATGTAAATTGTTGTCAGTCAACAATGACTGTAAAAACTAATTTAAGAACCTGTAAAATGTTTTTGTATAATGTCATTGGCACAATAAGGAAGTTTCCATTTTAACAAAAATTAAAAATACTTATGAAAATTGTAAGGCAAAGAAATTATAATCTAAATGGTGAAAGAATTATTTTAATAACTTGAAAAATGACAAAGTTAATCCACTTTTACTGAATCCCGAATTAATTTTGAAATGCACGCGGAGCATTTGGTCTGTGACGTCACAAGTCTTTAAGCGCGGGTGGGGCGGGTAGCGCTTAGCGGCTGTTTCGAGTATTTCGTGGTTTGTTGCTCACAGTAAGTACATGGAATGCGGTGTTTGAGTGTCTGTGTGAAGTATTAAGTAACCTTATTAATATATTTCGTATAATATACTATCTTTTAGATAAGTAAAAAACTAGATTAAAGTAAAATTTTGACGATGGAGAGTGGATTTGTGCGTGGACAGTCTAACAATTTACCAAAAGTGAACGTGGTTGGTTTTGGATTTTCTGGCAAACAATCCACTGTACACAAGTGCAAGGGTCAGAGGAGTGAAACTTTCAACGTATGTTCCTATACCTATCTACTAAGTCCTACATAATAATTTTATTACCGTAACAATCATCACACGGAATAACTTCTCATTAGTTTGCTGCAGCGGATAATATAAACACATCAATCACTAATACAAATTTTCGGTACCTAAGTATTAATATTAACATTATTTAATTGTTCTCTATCACTGTATTGTAAATACCTACTGATATTTTATCAAGAAATCATCGTAAAAACATTTGTACTTGTCCTTGAAGCGACGAGGCTCGGTCGTTAATTTTTAGGGTTCCGTAATCAAATGGCAAAAACGGAACCCTTATAGATTCATCATGTCTGTCTGTCTGTTCGTCCGTAAGTCACAGCCACTTTTCTTCGAAAATATAAGAGCTATCCCGTTGAAACTTGGTAAGTAGATGTATTATGTGAACCGCATTAGGATTTTCACACAAAAATAAAAACAAAACTCTTGGGGGTTCCCCCCATACTTAGAATTGAAACTCAATTTTTTTTATTCACCAAACCCATACGTGCGGGGTATCTATGGATAGGTCTTTAAAAATGATATTGACATTACTCATATCATTTTTTCTAAACTGAACAGTTTGCGTGAGAGACACTTCCAAAGTGGTAAAATGTGTCCCCCCCCTGTAACTTCTAAAATAAGAGAATGATAAAACTAAAAAAAAATATATAATGTAGACCTCAACAAAAACTTCCAACGAAAATTGGTTTGGATGAGATACAGTTAGCAGTTTTTGAGATATAGTACATTTTAAAAACCGCAAATTTAACTTTGCCATTTATACAAACACTATGAAAAACAAAGATATTTTTACTGTTTGTGTATATTATTTACTAATCTCAATATAATTATATCCCTAATCCATGCCTGCTACTACGGAACCCTTCATGGGCGAGTCCAACTCGCACTTGGCCGGTTTTATTGCTATTTATCGACACTTTGTAATTCTGACCTTAAAACATGCGTGTAAGGTTGAATTTGTTTTGATGTAGTTTACAGATTTATGGTTACAGAGTTACGGTTGTATTTGTACAATTGGGAACGATACAATATTTATAATGTACTTTCACATCAGTTTGCACGGTATCCATAATGATTCCACAACGATAATATTTGTTCCATCTTGTTTGAACCAAAAGTAATAACCGTCTGAGGTGACCGCGCATTGACGACTACTCGACTCGAGCGAGTGATGAGACTTGTGACGTCATGAGATTGTTGACCGGCCGCGCGCCGAGAAGTTTTAAAGCGGACGGGATAAGTAACATAACTTCGTCATTTATGAAGATAATTGAAAAAAAATTTCAATGGGCTTCATTGCAAGTTTAGTACTATTTTTTAAAAATAAATAAAAAAAATTGGAAACTTCCTTATTATCTAATGTCAGAGCTGTTAGTTGGCTTCTTATCACACTACTTGATCCATATATAATTTATGTTGTTTGTTGAATAAGACATAACTTTTTGTTTGACATTTAAATGAATTTGGAAGTCTCTCAGAACCTTATTTACATACAAACTTGACATTTTAAGGATGCAGTGTCAATGTAATGATATCTTTCAAATTTTTCATCAATGTTGCAGGGAACTTCTTCTTCCTGCCCTTATCCCATTCTATTTGGGGTCGGCGCAACACGTTTTCTTCTTCCATTCTCCCCTATCAGACGTCACAGTATCATTTACTCCTTTTTCTTTCATATCATGTTGCAGGGAACTGTAGTGCATAAAATAAAAAGAAAAAAACCTAAAAAATAATAAAAAAAAAGAATGGCAGCAAATCACTTGTGTTGTATTGGAGCCTCCTTAAATATTTATTTTAATCTGTTTTTTAGTATTTGTTTGTCATTCCAACAGCAAAAGAAATACATTATCTGCGAATATTTCAACTGTCTACTATCATGGTTCATGAGATATAACCTGGTGACAGACGAACAGTCGAGTCGTAGTCATAGGGTCTTTTTAGAATTCTATACCCAAAGACTCAGCCTTTGAGTATAGAACCCTAAAAATACAGATTCAATAGGCAGTTTGTTATGTCTCCTCTCATACAAGAGTAAACAGTTAACATGCTTTTTATAGCTTTATAGTGTAAAGTTCACTTTTTTTTAGTATAAAGTTCACTTGGGAAAAGATAAACCTGGGTCAACTTATCTGCTACAAAGTGATATTTTTAATAGCTATAATAGAAAACAAGTATGGAAGCATGAAACATTTGTCTGATGACTATGAGTTATGATACATGTTCAGAATAAAATGTAGAAACATAATTATCATTTTCTCTCCAACCAAACAGTCATAAATGTTATTGCTGCATCTATTTCTGTGCTGTTTTTGGTGCAAGCAGGCTTTTAATTTGGCACTGGTGGTCTGGCACATTAGGCGGAGCAACACTGGATCGTCTGGATCCTCAGGAGTCGACAGGCAGCGGCGACCTCTCGCGTCTGGCCCTATTGGGGAGCGAGGATGAATAGGCCAAATAGCCTGTCAGGATCGAGGGACTATCCTAAAAGGGCACAGACACCCTGCAATACATGATATCTTACAATGTCATCATAAAAATGTTCTTTACGTACATCAATCTAATTCGGTCTATTTTCCTCAATTTTCAACTTTTCACAAAACCAAAGGTCATTCGATTTGGAATTTTTCAAATAGGGAAAAGTCGATGGAGGTGCATGGTGTCTCTTCGAGAGAGAATCTCAGTGGCGTAGCGTGCCTTGGCGGGGCCCCGTATAAAAATTTGTTTGGGGGCCCCTTAGGTAGGGTATAGATTTATCACTCAAGAAAAATAAAAATATATTTCTCTGTATCTACACCGAAATATAAACAAAGAATCGGACAAAGGTCATCAAAAAAATTCAAGATGCGGCTGAGCAGTCCAGAGGTCGGAATTAGGTAGAGTTATTTTAATACTTGCATCGAAATGTTGATATTAATACGGATCTTCCCAGTATTTCAAATAGACAATCTCGTGCTTAAAACAGTATTACATATAAATAATAATAATAAAAACAACAGAGATAGATTAGACCAATAAATTGTGTAAAAGTAAATAACTTTTTATTAATTTTTGTTTACGCACGTTGGGGGCCCCTGTGGCTCGGGGGCCCCGTATAATTGATACGGCATATACGGCGGTAGCTACGCCCCTGTCGAATCTTCAATTAAATAGGCAATTTGACAGCATGAATAAATTACAAATTTATTAAGACCGTTAGCTGGAGTTTTGAAATTATAGACACGTATGTTTTTTTTTACGTTTCAGCAATGCATAATTATTTACAAAGAATATGGTATCAAAATTCGAGAGTCGGGGCTCGTGACGTCAGAAACAAGTAAAAACTCTACTTGCTTGTGACGTTTTGTCAATTTTAAAAGTGTCGTATCATCGTCACTTTTGATTTACGTAACAAAATAAAAATAAGTGTTAATTTATATTTTAAGATAACCTAAATGACGGACTGTTGGATTTTTTCAGTCAAGTACCGATTTTCGTATTTCCCAATATTTCCCAAAATTACTGACATAATATCCTTTCTCGTAAAGGCGGAATTTGTTTTACATTGTGAGTGCTGAATGGCCAAGGGTTATCTTCCATCATTACGCAGTTTCAGTCGTGTCTCCGACCACATCATGTAACTTAGAAAAATAGTATTCAAACAAACCTCAAAATTAATGGTCTCTCTCTCAGAGAAATGCTTTCAATCTATTTATTGTTATTTTGGTCGTGGAATCATTTGTTATCCCGTAATGAGTTGGTGTCACTCACAACTTCCTACATTATCTAAACGACAAGGAAGTGAAACCACTTCCTTTGTGCAACGAAAGTAAAGGAGACTTTCCACTCCGCAAGTGCACACTGCGTCAGTGCACCAGCCTGCCTGGATATATTACTATATTTCATAACATTGTGCTAAATTACTATTTAATTATGGTTACAATTTTGTGGTATGGTTATACATGTAGTAAATAACACGATATGTGCATGTCTTGTTGAAAATTCTTCGTGTTAGTTCATAGACATACCTCTATGCAGTAATTCAAATATTTATATTTGCTTCGTTCACAAGAAGACTACTATTGTTGTATCGTAATTGTTTCTAGTTTACTGTTACAAAATAATAGCCAGATATAAACCTGGTACAGGCTCGCGCGGGTCATGCGAAATATAGCACACAAAGGAGGAGGCCTATCGCAGAAGGTGGAACAAGGCTGCCAAAGATGATGATGATGAAATTGTCAATTAAGGCGAGGTTATTAAACATTCTCAACAATCCTCGTTTAGGAGAATTGCTTAATGCGTTCCTTTGTTCATAAAAAATGCGTCTTTGACTCTGTTCGCCTGTTTGCCATGACTAGAATCATTGTGAAATATCAATGATACGTTTTATTAAAACATGACCACGACATCGTCGTCTGTGACTTCGTAATTACCTTGAACCAGCCGCACGATATGCTTATCTACATAACTATGTGCGCTGATTCCACTGTCTGATGGACAATAATAATTCTCTGTAGGGAAAGTAGGTGGCAGAGCGTTGACCCTATTCGACTTGTGTTTACACACAGGCACCACTGTGGGCGTACGTACTCAGAATTCATGATCGAACCAAGAAAATTCAGTGTTAGAATATTCCAAAAGTGAATGGCGCAAGAGAAATCACAGATTTGTTTGCTCCCAAGTTTCTATTTTCGGATGATTGAGTAGCTTGAAGCGATGTTACTTTTTTTAGCGGATTGCACGAAGGAGCTCAGTTGGAGCTCTATAAAACGTGTATGTAAACTTTCATTGCTCGTGTGTTTTTGTGCTCTGATTTATATCAAGAAAACGTGGCACGGTTATAGCATCAGCTGTCGTGTATCGTGTAGGACATGAACTACTCGCGGATTTTGGATTCGACGAGTGCCAAACCTCAATCAGCGTGGCAGAATACGACGATGACTGATGGAAGTGATGGATGTTCTATTAATATACGTTTCACCCCGCTACGGATATGTGTTGAGATATTAGATCTTATTCCAAGAAATGAACCGACTGTAATATCGACAGTTATATTAATACTACGCAGATTTCAATAAGTCAATCAGACGACCTCATTAACGAAAAGCAATTTTGTTAATGAAGGCCACAAAAGTTAATCTTGCCTCGTTTAGAAATCATCTAACTCAATTTTCTGGCAAAATTTTCATCAAAGCTGTAATTTGACGGTTAATTTTGTTTAATATCCTTATGCTTAATATTTATTACACGAGTATTCTGAAGGAGCATCGACCTAAGTAGGAGTTCGCTGTTTCTCAATATTTACTTGGGGATTGCATTATACTCATATAAACTTGCAGAACAAAATGTTACTCCAATGTATTCTGGTGGTTCGATACGAACTCTAACCCACCACGTGTTCCCTTTACGAGATTTAAAATAAGTATCGCGAACGGATTTAGAGCTTTGCTTACTCATCCCGCATGCGCGAATGCAACTTGCAAAACCGTCTTGGTTTACTCACAAAGCGACGCGGTAAAATTAAACCACAGTTATGGTCCAATTGAAACGGCCAAGCGATTAATGAGCCAAGTTATGGAGACCAATTAATCTTGATGAGTTTGGCTCAAGTTCTCAACAATACAAAGGATTCTTATATTTCTTCAAGTTCTGTTCTAAGGTAAAAGGCGATTTACAAAAGCTAAATTAATTGTGAAAGTTTGGAATTTTCTTGCTGATAGCTTTTTGGTACGCGAATGGTGCACTTGACTCAAAACTTCTGTCTATATTAATTTCGCCTTTGACTTCTCTAGGGTCCTTGTTAACTCATAAACGGCTACCGCCTTTAATATATTCGTACAATGTGTTCTCGGATAATGGAGTCCTTTGTCCCTTCAGTTTAGCACTAAATTTACATCTATCAACACTTTCAAAGTTCTTAGAAAGCGAAAATTTGCAAAAAATAAGAACATTTTCTGTCAAGGCCCTCATTACTTTTGCGCCACCGTAAATTAGGTTTATTTCAAGAAATGTAGACAATGACAAAATTCAGCAACAATGATTCAGACTACTCGGTTCCGGGATATACGACGTTGTTTTATTTTATTCATGTGAAATATAAATGTTTTAGGCATAAAATTAGACCACACGCGTATTCACAGCTTTCCTCTATTTCGTTTTGTCGCCGGTCATTGCCGGCTCTTTGTGCCGATGTGACTCACTCGGTCACTCGCACCCGACCTCCTCTTTACCACGGAAGATGGAATGAGGAAGGACAAAGTTTTTGTTGCCTCTCAATATGTTTCCTAATAGGCCTTTGTTGATCTCAAACATTGTAAATGATTTTTTGTGCGTTTTATTTGGCCCACTCCCAAAAGAATGCATAAAGTCGTGGTTTGTTCCAAACAATTCCGGGTTAAATTGGTTTATTAGGTTAAATACCGATTCGGAGTATTTATTTATGTAAATAAAATTCGTATTGTGAACGTTTTTAATGTGTTGACGCGCATCTTTGTGCGACTTGAATGTGCTCACATTCGAGAAAATACGACAGAAACGCACGCTTCATTATCATTGGTGTTCACTGCATTGTATCCATCACTTTCTTTAGAATGTAAAGAGAATTTTCTCCTAATGACGAACCCATATTATTCTCAGTAATTATTCGAAAAATAGACTTCATGCAAAAAGAGTCAGACGAAAAAACGCTGCGTTGACGCTAGTGTTTCAGCGAACGAAGAGGAAACCCGGTCTGATAGCGTTTTTTAAATTTTGGTATTTGAAGAAATTATGGCTGTCACTATACGAGAGCTTGGCGGCATATTCTTGCAATAAGGAAAAAAAAAGTAAGAAGTTACATTTTGATGTTTGTCTCTCGCCTATTTCCTCCTCCACTGCATTATTTTTATTGGCCAAAAGAACGTGACTAACAAATGATTTAAAAAAAAAATTACACCACCTTCAAGAAGTTCTCATCCTCTTCCTCAAAACATCGCAATAATGTTTCTTTGGATTATTTTGTTTATACCTTTCCGCTGTGTGTTAGTTTTTGGGTAGCTGGAATTTTAAATTCACGCTTAGAATTTCAAATGATGTTTTGATACGCTTAGGAGTGGCCAATTTTAGGTCAGGTTGTCTAATCTACATGATCTAACGCAATACGTACATTCAATTGTTATAGCAACAAAGAATCACGAATAACGAGATCATTTTGTATGTGGCTCTATTAAAATTCCGTTACAAAACCATACCGTTACTTTTATGTTGAGCGGTACTCCTGCTCCGTGTTGCAATTTAGCTCTGGGCTGAATTCCGTTAGTAATTATGTATTTACTTACATTTGTATCATATAAAACATGAGTACAATTTTGTTGTAAATTCTTATAATGATTTGTGTTGCTTATCATCAAAGTAAAAAGTTTGGCAAATAGCGCTAACCTTAGCGCCTGGTTTAATTAATAATAATTTGTTTTTATACCCATGGTTTTCTTTCATAATATTCATTTTTCAACCAAAGCTTTGTACAATCCGGACAATCCTTACACAGAAATTTAAATGGATGGAGAAAATAAACCCATTTGTATTCTTGTCTACATAAATCCCAGTGGACTGAAATGGTAACTCAATTAGTAGATAATCTTCGCGTCGCTGATGCCAATTGTATACTTCACTGCAATTAGGGTTAGGTAACATTCGTTTAGTTTGGAAATCTAAATTGTCCGTAACAGATTACGAATTAAGCCTCCTGCAGACACACGCGATTAATCGCGCGGGGCGACATGTCGCGGTCCATTCGCAGTATTTTTAGAGTGGAAATTAGCTTGGCACGTTGTCGTTGTCGCAGCGCGATTAATCGCGTGTGTCTGCAGGAGGCTTTATGGTAAACTATTGGATAATTCTTGTTAGATTGGTAGTAGCTGTCAAGTTATCTTCTAAATTGTTATATTTATGTTTATCTGTAAAGTCAGAGGTCTCATGAACTCATGTGATACGCCTAATAATGTATCGCAAAAACAAGAAATTGAAATTTTAGTTTTGCTTTTTTAATTAGTGGTTACGCTGCGCAGAAAGAACGGTTAGGTCTTTTATCTATAACTTCATGTCATTGAACGACTAAGTTAGTTGGCTGTGGAAGGTCCTATCTCCGTCCTATTCCCGCGCATATCTTCTCGCTTTAGTACGAGAGAGACCGCATAAAAAGCGGCCGCAGTTGAAACTCGTGGCCAATCGGTTACTCACAACGCGCACCTCACGTCAGAGCGCTCAAAGTTGCCTGCTGTCGACAGCCGCCCCTCAGCCGCGAGGAGGTCTCCGGAGAATTAAGGTATTGTGCAATCCTTCCTATATTTCGATCTGCATTCTGTCTTGTGTTCCCGGCAGAACGTAATTTCCATGTCTTTCGTTCACAGCCAATTAGCAATTAGAAAAATTTAGCATAACCCGCGCTTCCATTTGGTCCTAACGAGCCTGGATAGTTATTGAAATCAGTGATAACCATTCGCCATTCGTAGTCGGTAAAAATACTCGTATTCTAATTAGTTTTGTACCAAACACTTGTCTCGCCGACAGGTGTAGGTATATCGTTAAATTCTCGGTAAAACCGTTGTATATTCGTAACACCAGCTAGTAAATCGTTGCTTTATCTGGTTATTTCGCTTAATCCCGCATTATTTTAAAATATTACCGTTGAATTACCGCTTCGCGCTCAATCACCGACGCATTATTGTAAAAATAAATACCCACTTAGGTAAATTATTCGCTCACATCGCTTTCACAACGTATTTCGCGTGTTACATATTTATTTAATTATCGTTATTAGAAGGTTGCTAGATGGCGCCTACAGATATTACTCTTAAACGATTGTTAGGAAAAAGAGATCGAATATTTTCTCGTATGCAACGTATTTGCGATAAATTGAAAAATATTGATTCGGAGGAATTCGATAAAGAATCGTTCTTGTGTGACTGTGAAACAATAGATTCGTTGCGTACTGATTTTGAATGTGCGCTGGACGATATAATCGCTCATGAACTTAAATTAAATCCTGATTATGTCGTCGACTATCAGGCACTTTCTTCATTCGAAGACTTACTGGGTAGGGTGAAGCGGGCAGAGAAGAAATTGCAGGTTCAGGCACCTAGTGAATGTAAGAAATCTCCTCGCTTGCCCCCGATTGAAATACCCGAATTTAATGGGGATATTAAAAATTGGCCGCTGTTCATCGCTAGTTTTCGAAATGCCGTGCATAATAATAGTTCGCTAACAGCATGCGAGAAATTATATTATTTAATTGGAAAATTAACAGGCAAAGCTCGTTCGATATGTGCAGGAATTACTCCGTCAGCTGATAATTACCCACTTATATTCGATTCACTTTGTGAAAGGTATGAAGATAAACGGCAATCGGCAACTTCATATCTAGACCAATTATTTGAATTTAAATCTATTTCGTCAGGTTCGCCGGCTACTTTAGAATCATTTCTCGATAAATTCGCAACGTCGGTAGCCGGGTTTAAAAACATAAAGGTCCATGACCACGCTGATTTTATTTTATTGCATATCGCTCTTAAAAAACTCGACATAGACACTGTACGGGCATTCGAATCTAATCATCAATTAAAATCAAGTAGTTCCGAAATTCCATCTTTTAGTGAATTAGTTGAGTTTGTTCGTGAGCATATAAAGGTGTTAGAACGAACTTCGTCAACGGTCTCTAACAATAAATCACCTGCAAATCGCAAACATACTAATGCATACACCTGTATAGCTAATAACGAACCTACCGCGTGTGTTTTGTGTAAGGAGAAACATGATCACGTATATAAATGTAAAGTATTTAATAGTTATAAACCCGATCAGAGATTTAAGTTTGTGAAATCAAACAATTTATGCATTAATTGCTTAAGTCCAAAACATCGTGTGTCCGCTTGTGGGTCAAAGTCCACTTGTAAAAAATGTAGCTCTAAACACCATAGTTTGTTGTGTTTCGGCAATAAATTGAGCGACGCGCACGGTTCAAGGTCGACCGGCGCTCGCACGCCCTCTGCTGAGAGACTTACGAAGCAGACTGATATATCGTTGTGCGCGACTGATGAAAACCGTATTAATTCTTTATACCGGGGCCCAACCACCATATTGATTGCTACCGCGCAAGTTATTGTAGTAGATTCTTTTGGCAAAGAACATATTGTTCGCGCAATATTAGACAGCGCTTCTCAAAGTAACTTTATCACGCGGGATTGTTGTCAACTTTTGGGTTTGAACATAAATAATAAACCGGCCTGTGCAACCGTCAGGGGCATAGGAGGTGCTAGTAAACAAATACAGGGTTCCGTACAAATTAAATTTTATTCTCGTTTCAATCGTAATATAAACTATAATATTGAGTCATTCGTAATAGATAAAATTACTGAACGTTTGCCAACTGCCACGGTTGACGTTTCGCTTTTGCATAATTTTAAAAACTTACAGTTAGCAGACGATACATATTTTTCTTCAAATCCGATTCAATTATTGATCGGTGCTTCGACTTTCCCGCACTTACTCTTATCTAACAGAGTTCAAGGTCAGCCTACACATGCGTCTCCAATCGCCTTGCAAACTGTACTCGGCTATGTAATTGTCGGTAAGGCGCCGGTTCTTATCGATGACAATTCGACCGTTTCGTATTGTTGCACCGCGGAGCCGTTAGACGTAGCGATACGAAAATTCTGGGAATTGGAAGAAGTAAATGTTCCCCCGGTACTCAGCCTAGATGACAAATTATGTGAGGAGTTTTATGCCCGCACTACCACTCGAAATAGTGACGGACGATACGTAGTCGCTTTGCCTTTCAAGGGTGATGTCGAATCCCTGGGCAACTCACGTCAAGCAAGTGAACGCCGGTTTCTCTGCTTGGAAAGGAAGATGCAAGCTTCTCCTAATTTAAAGGCCGCGTACGACAACGTCATCCTAGAATATTTAGAGAAGGGCTATATTTCACCTACAATTCCTGATCCTTCGGAACCTTCGTACTACATTCCGCATCATGGTGTGATCCGAGATGATAAGGTCACAACCAAACTTCGTGTCGTTCTCGATGGTAGTTGTAAAACTACTACCCGCGTTTCGCTTAATGATCTCTTGTATGGTGGACAGAACCTACAAGGGAATTTGTTTAACATTATAGTTAATTTTCGTTTGTTTTCGATCGCGCTTTCATCAGACATTCGTCAGATGTTTCCCAGCATTGGAGTCCGAGAACCTGATCGGCGTTTCCAACGCATCTTGTATCGTTTTTCGCCGCAGGAACCTTTGCAAGTTTATGAGTTCAATCGTGTCGTTTTTGGACTCAAATCTAGCCCCTTTCACGCGCTGCGAACTATTAAGCAGCTGGCGGAGGATGAGGGTGACTCGTACCCTCAGGCTAAAGCCATTGTCGCCACGGGATTGTACATGGACGATTTTGTCCATTCCGTCCTCACGGAAACCCAGGGCATTTCTACCGCTTCAGAGATGATTGGTCTCATGAAGGCGGGTCAATTCGAGTTGGTCAAGTGGACCAGTAATTCGCAAGTAGTATTGAATTCTATCCCGCTTTCGCATCGTCTGCCAGCTGACAAGGAGTTCGACGGGTCCGACCAACATAAAGTACTTGGTTTGTGTTGGTCGCCCACGTCAGATCACTTCGCCATGAGAGTAAACACTCCCACTCAGAGTTGTACTAAGCGTACAATATTATCGTGCATCGCTAAAACATGGGACGTCATGGGATTTGTCGCGCCTGTCGTCTTGCATGCCAAGCTTCTTATCAAGAAGCTTTGGCTATGCAACTGTGACTGGGATGAGACACCACCTGAAGATATAGTCAGGCTGTGGACTCGCTTTAGGGAAGAGCTTCCTTTGCTCTGCAACATAAAAATCCCACGCCACGTTGGTATTGTCGCTGATAGTGTGGTCACACTCTTAGCTTTCGCGGACGCTAGCGAGAAAGCATACGGGGGAGTGATTTATTTCCACGTCCACAATAGCGATGGCAATACAGTCAATTTGATAACAGCTAAATCTAAGGTCTCTCCCAAAAATGTAGTTTCTCTCGCTCGTCTTGAGCTCTGTGCTATTCTTGTGTTATCCCAGCTAATAAGAAATGTCGTGGTCGCTTGTCAAAACCGAATAGTTTTCCGTGACATATTCGCATTTTCGGATTCGACGGTCGCGCTCTGTTGGGTACATTCGTCGCCCCATCGTTGGAATACCTTTGTAGCCAACAGAGTTTCGAAAATACAAAGCGATTTGTCACCGCAAAATTTATATCACGTGTCCGGTGCGGACAATCCAGCAGATTGTCTTTCACGCGGACTCACACCCTCACAAATTATAGACCATCCGCTTTGGTTCAGGGGACCCCCGTGGGCTCACTTGGACATTTCACAATGGCCTGTCGCTCCTTTCAATCCCTCCTCAGTGTCTGAAGCACCTGAAGAGAAGAAAAATTCGTTGTTAGTCGCTGCACCTAACGAAAGATCTTCTATTCTTTGTTTAGTCGATCGTATCTCGTCTTGGAGTAAATTACTTAGAGTGGTAATTTACGTTTGTCGTTTTGCTAAGTTGTTACCGGTTAATAACCGCATGTCAGCATCGGATTACGATTTCGCTGAACTACTCATTCTACGTGAAATTCAACGCTTCTATTTCTCAAAGGAAATTGCCAGACTCAGAGAAGGCAAGGATTGTAGTCATTCTCTTCGGCACTTGAAACCTTTCCTCAAAGACGGACTCATTAGAGTCGGAGGCCGTTTAAGAAATTCAGATTTGGGTTATGAAGCGAAATATCCAATTCTACTCCCAAGAAAAGATCCTATTCTGAATTTGCTTGTCGAATACCATCATAAATTGAATTGCCACGCGGGTCCCGACCTGCTGATGTCACTGTTACGTCAAAGATATTGGATACTTTCTGCACGCAATTTAATTAGGAATAGGATTCATAAGTGTCTTCCCTGCTTTCGTCTCCGTCCCAAGCCAAGTTTCCCTGAGATGGCAGATCATCGGTCTTGTCGTGTAGTTCAAGCAACTAAACCGTTCGTTCACACGGGCACGGACTACGCTGGTCCCTTCAAGGTTACCATGTCTCGCGGCCGAGGCATTCGTTCTACCAAGGCATACGTGTGTCTGTTCGTCTGCATGACTACACGCGCGGTACATATCGAACTAGCCGGTGATCTTAGTACAGTCAGTTTTATGAGTGCTTTCAAACGATTCCTATCAAGGCGCGGCCCGGTTAGTAGGATTTACTCGGACAACGGGACAAATTACATTGGCGCTAAGCGTAAACTTTCGGAACTTCACGACTTCCTTTGTTCGAAATATCACAACACCGAATTTGGTCACATGTTAGCTGAAAATCGCATAAATTGGTCACTTAATGCCCCGACTGCTAGTCATTTCGGCGGTAATTGGGAGGCTAATATTAGAAGTTTAAAGATTCACTTATACCGTGTAATAGGTGATACCATCCTTTCGTTTGAAGAGTTAAATACCGTTCTTACTCAAGTCGAATCAGTAATGAATACTAGACCTCTTTGTAGGACACTCTCTAGTGATCCTTCAGAACCACTAGCTTTGACTCCAGCGCACTTTCTGAATCTCACCCCTTTAAAATACTTGCCTGCCGAGGAGATAGACGAGAGAACAATTGTTTCGAGACATAAATTGTTAGACCAATTAGTACAATCGTTTTGGAAGCGCTGGAGAAGCGGATATCTTCACACTTTACAATCGCGTCGTAAATGGAACACGCCGATCGATCCAGTCACTGTCGGTACGGTTGTGATTCTCATAGTAGATAATTCGCCCCCACTTCACTGGCCTTTGGGTGTCGTGGAAGAAGTTTTTCCTGACTCCACAGGAGTCACTCGCATCGCCCGAGTTAAGACATTGACTGGATCCTACTTGCGTCCCGTCGTTCGTCTTTGCCCATTGCCTAACTAATAAATTCGGCTCTCGTCATCCAAGGTTAGGTTAGCATTAGTAATTAATTATTTGATTTCATTGATATTTACGTATAGATAATAGTTTAAATTGTAGTTTAATTTCACGAATTTCGCCTTCAACTCTTGAAGGCATCCCTTCAAGCCCGGGGGGAATGGTTACGCTGCGCAGAAAGAACGGTTAGGTCTTTTATCTATAACTTCATGTCATTGAACGACTAAGTTAGTTGGCTGTGGAAGGTCCTATCTCCGTCCTATTCCCGCGCATATCTTCTCGCTTTAGTACGAGAGAGACCGCATAAAAAGCGGCCGCAGTTGAAACTCGTGGCCAATCGGTTACTCACAACGCGCACCTCACGTCAGAGCGCTCAAAGTTGCCTGCTGTCGACAGCCGCCCCTCAGCCGCGAGGAGGTCTCCGGAGAATTAAGGTATTGTGCAATCCTTCCTATATTTCGATCTGCATTCTGTCTTGTGTTCCCGGCAGAACGTAATTTCCATGTCTTTCGTTCACAGCCAATTAGCAATTAGAAAAATTTAGCATAACCCGCGCTTCCAATTAGTATAAGTAAAGAGTCTCTAAATCTACTACTGACTGTAAAAGGACACAGAGAGCTTTTTGTTGATTTCACTTTTATCATAAGTAAAATGATCTACGATTTATATTATTAGGCTAGCCTTCTTGTCTAACAAAACAAAGCGATACAACTATTGACACATATACGGATGTAAGTGACGATAATTTATGGATGTAATTCTATTTACACGTAATGATCTATCTGAAGAATATATTATGGTGAAATAATTAGAAGTATTACGCTTTATGTGCGGAGGTGTGAGTGAAATGAGGTAAATGGGTCGATGTGCTTATTGTGCATACTCGTACCACTTCTGGGATTTATAGCCAGTAATCGCGTACACACGTGGCCTCAAGTGCTTGCCTAGCTCTCCAAGAGACGAGATAAACAACATAAGGCACGCTTTGCAGTTGCACCTTTTGAAGAATTAGAACTAGGTACTCACCAAGTATTACGAATTAGGTTAAAGACCGTGGCTCCTGATAAGACAGAAAAGGCAGTATTTTGAAACAATTACTCGGCAGGTTTGAAAGAAATAAACAATGCCTCAACAACTCGTAATTTCTTTGGTGTCAGCGCTAGCTACGCGAAAATAGCCCATAAATGTTCGTAAACGTAAAGGTAGTCTGTGTAACAGAAAATGCTGAAATAAAACCTCTTAGTTGATTCGAACTATATTGATTCAAACCGTCAAAATGAACAACTGTTGTTAAGGAACATAGGCCATACTCTAATATTTAGAGTACTGGGAAGAAATTTGTCATTTTCCCTTTATCTGTACCGTTGCGTTGTCGTCACTGAATTAGTCTGTTTTTAGCTGTGACCTGTGAAACTTTCTGTTGTGTTGTTGGGTCTCACAGACAGTCAAACGATTGGGCGTATTGCCATAATCACTAAGCTTGATAGCTGGTAATCGTTTATCAATGAGGTCTTTGTAACTGGCGTTTTTTCTCATATAATTCACGAGAAGGACTTATTGCTATGGTTGATGAAAATGATAGAGGTACCAGAGGCCTCAGCTCAAGCTCAATTTATTTACAGCGTAGGTACTTGAAGTATTTACTTTTATTGGAATCGAATATGGAAAAGGAAAAGCGCCTATTGCATACGAACGAGGAACTATTTTTTTTTTTCATCAAATTAACGTCAAAGTTCCTGTTTACTTTTGTTACAAAAACCACAGAATCGCAAAAACGTGAAAAGTCGTTCTAGGGCCTCTGGGCTTATGGAATATAAGCGACGTAATTTTAAAGCGATGATGTTAGAACTGTCGTCCTACATTCTGTGTAGTAAGGTCTGAAAATTCGTCTATGAAAATTATACTATTGTAATGTGAGTCAAATGATGCGGTGTAGTTGGTGTTTTCCTGTTTACAAACTGTAAACATTGAGAGATCGTTGACTTAATAATAGCCGGTTGCCTGTTTTAATATAGGATAATTATAGTTTCTGTTGCCTCTTCAAGCAGGATCTCAATTATGAGAGGCTAACAGTATTTTAAAGCGACTTCAAAAAAAGGAGGAGGTTCTCAATTCGTCGGAATCCTTTTTTTTTTTTTTATGTATGTTCCCCGATTTCTCGAAGACGCCTGGACCGATTTGGAAATTTTTTCTTTTGTTTGAAAGGATATACTTTCCAATTGGTCCCATGATCATCAGGTCAGGATATGATGATGGAATCCCAGGGAAATCGAGGGCAACCTTCAAATTTTATAGGCACATAGTACCATTTTCATATATTTTCTAAAGCTGTTCAAGTATTTGCATCTGATAATCATCATCTCAGGTGGATGAGCTGATGATGGAAGGTACAACTCCTCAACGGCTTGGAGTAGGCATCGACTGATTTAGTTTGTGTTCGCATATCTCTGGATCTACAAGTTCGATTTAAGTAATTCTTTTTTGACGTACTAAGTATTGTTTAACTTACGGAATACTGCAAGTTTCATCAAAATCGGTTCAGTAGTTTTTGAGATAGGGAATTTTATTAGCTTATTGTGCACTTGAGCGATGTTGTTACCGGTGGGTGCTACGGATTACAAAATTTTAGTGCACATACATGTAAGAGAATGATTTATTTGACAAGAATTTGAGTTGAATATTTAAACTAAAAAGAGTAAAATAAAAAACTTTTTCAAAAAAAAATGTAACCGCCTTCAAAAACAACCACAAAAAAGGGTAAAATAACCTACAAAATAACTTTTCTTTCAGAAGTCGGTGGCAAAAAAAACAATGAAATGAAAAAAAATAAAGGCACCGACTTCTGAAAGAAAAGTTATTTTGTAGGTTATTTTACCCTTTTTTGTGGTTGTTTTTTTAGCAAAAAGTACATTACACTTTTTATTTATTTATTTGCGCAGGAATATCTTTTAGAAGGTCGTTGATAACGATTACCAGTGACAGATATGAATTTTGATAATAGATTTGATATTTTGTGCAATTTCAGTGAAGGTTTGAGCGAGACTGCGTATCGTAGCAGTATTTTTTGGAAGTACTATTTATTTTTTTGGTTAGGTTTGTCTGGGTTTGTCCTATGCTCCTGCAAAATCATAACTCGCTCTAGGAGTCCAACTTCTATCGAGTTGTCTATTAAGAAGTTTCCTATATAGTTTTTTTCCTGTAAAAATTTTGACAGTCATCATTACAAAAAATGTTTTGAATAATGAAATCTAAATATCATACATCGAAATTATGACAAAAACAGGGTTGATGTTCTCCAAATTGGGAAATACTTATTACAGTAGATTACGCAACGATGCTGCTAGGTTATTCAATATTAGGAGAAGAAAAAACGACAAAAAACTTGTAAGTGTGCTCATATTTTTGGTGTGGCAAATCTTGATCGATTGCGTCTTACTTAATGCGCTAACCGTGTCGAAAATGTAAAGCAATGTTATATTTTGTAAGAGTATTTAAGATGTCTTATATAATTATTATGACGACCGTACAGACCGCCAATTATTTTCTTTCGTATTTCCTTTTTTTTCCTCTACATTCGTTATTCATAATCACTTCGCAAAGCTTTGTTTACGTCAAACTCTGCGAAATTGTAATTTGGGTAGGATGTTGGCATGAATCATCACTCGACTGGAATATTCAAGACCTGTTCATAAACATGTTTTAGTACCAATAAAAACAAAATGATAAAGTTTTCTTTCATTGGTTTCTTTTTCAACGGTGTAAAGGGAAATTTCCTACTAAATATCCTTCTAGAATTTTATTTAAAAAAAAAACTGCATCACATTACAGCTAATCGATACTTTGTCATCAACTCTATTTATACAACTTTCCATTCACTTTATCGCGTCAATGCATATTATATTGATAAAATGGCAAATACTGATAACCCTCGGGGCTGGTTGGCCAATAGCAGCTTCCGAGATAGAACCACGTTAGTAGAATTTCTAAGAGAGTCGATAAAATTAAATTATGTATCTCTTTATTTCTACAAATAACATCATAAATATTAAATGCCAATGATGAGTTTCTGTTCAGTTCATTCTCAAAGTTCTTTTCGACGTAATCATACGGCAAGGGATAATGGCCGTTCGCATAAAAATGCCCCTTTCACGGCCAGATGGTATCTGTTCGAAACATTTGCGCAAGGTTGGTACAAGGACAGATGGCTTACTGAAATTGAAGGACTGGAAAACGTAGCGAAAGGGGGCCTGGGAAAATCCTGGAAAATATTTTAGATGTGGACTCATATTAAGAATTTATGTTTTTAACTTATATGAAGTAGAACTGAATGACAACAAACAAATAAATAACATATCTGCAGACAAAATATTTTTTGAACGGCGAGTAAGAAGTAAGAACCTAAGAACTGTCTTGATAGTACGCTAGTTTTTATTAGACCTATCCAAAAATTACTCTATTATGCTGTAAGACTTGCCGACGTTGTATAATATTTACCTACGACAAAACGGAGCAGGTACCTATATGCGTTTAGGGTGAGAGATGTTTGTCTGTGCAAAGTTATGTTCCCACCTGTCTTCTAAACTAATGATCCGATTTTGATGCGGTTTTCAATAACGGGTTTGTGTTCGATGAGTTCATGTTCTTAGACAGGAGTGTCATGGCTGTAACTAACTAGGGGACGCCACAATATTAGTGCAAAACAATGTTGCAATATAATCAAAACGAAATGTCCGATTACAATTTACAATTCTGTTTTCAGCAATGTGTACGTGGTAGCTTAATACATGTTCCCAAATAATTAAAATTACGTCTGTAACTCACTAGAGGGCGCTACAATATTAGTGGAAAATAATATTGCAATAATATTAAAACGAATTGTACGATTTCAATGCGGTTTTCAGCAATGGGTTCGTAGTTGATTGGTGCATGGTCTAAGATAAATCTTATGATATTAACTCACTAGGGGGCGCTGCTATATTATTAAAATTAAAACGTATTATATAGATTATAATTCGTAATGCTCTCTAAAAAATCTGAAATAAAATTAAGCAAAATTTAAAAAAAAATGGAAACAAACCCATGACGGTAAAAATCTATTTGAAAAATAATAAAATAACTCAAAACCCCAGAATTAACCCAATTATTATGTAACGAAATATTATAATAGACGTAAAAATAACCGAGGAATATCCGTCGGGGGCGGCCTTTTCTACCTATATGAAATTTCAACAAAAATTTAATCATACTCATAAGTATATTTTATGTGGTCGTTAAACATCTACAATTCATCAATAATATTGTATTCACGTCACTAGAAAACCTTTAGCTGGTTTAATGGCTGCCCCATTTCGCAATCTAGCGGGATTTACTTAATTTCAAATTGAAATAAAGGTTCGCATGGCGATGAGGCGTAGGGATGGGGCCTTTAGAAAATTTAAACGGGACCGTTGTGATGACAACTGGAATCTTTTCAAAACTGCAAGAAATCGGTGTAATCAGGTGATACGCAATGCCAAACGCCGTCATATTCTCGAAAACATATCTTCTTCTTCTCCGGCCGATATCTGGAAATTTCTTGGAACTCTTGGGATCGGTAGGTCACGTCAGGTCGATTTTCCGAAGACAATCGGCTTGAATGATATTAACCGTCACTTTACAACAACTTCCAACTTGGATTCTCAAATGGTTTCACAGACGGTTGATTTTATTACTGGCCTGCCCGGTCCTATTATTGAGCAGTTCCACTTTTCTCCGGTCACCTTGGACGAAATCAGAAAGATTATCTTGTCTATAAAATCCAAGGCCATGGGTTTTGACGGCATCAGCCGTTATATGGTTATCTTAATCCTTGACTTTCTTCTCCCTCCGATTACCCACATTATCAATTTTTCTCTTGATTCCGCACAATTCCCTTCTTTGTGGCGTATGGCCTACGTTCGCCCACTTCCTAAAATCTCTAACCCTTCCCTACCTAACCATTTTCGACCTATCTGTATCCTTCCTTTTCTTTCGAAAGTACTGGAAGCCTGTGTCCACAAGCAGTTTTCGGGGTTTATTTATCGGAATAACCTGGAATTCAGACTGGAATGAGTTAACTATTCCAGTCTGAATTCCGGCCAGGCCACAGTACTGCCTCGGCTCTCCTTAAAGTGACTGGCGACATTAGACAGGCGATGGAAGATACGAAAGTTACTGTTTTGGTTTAATCGATTTTTCCAATGCCTTTAATGCCGTCAGCCATGATATTCTCCTTTCTATCCTTTCACATCTTATGGTTTCGTCCGAGGCTCTGGAATGGTTCTCTTCCTATCTTCGGGGACGTCAGCAGTCGGTTCGCGTTGATGAGAGTTCGTCAAGTTGGTGTCACTTATCTACTGGTGTTCCACAAGGCGGTATTCTTTCCCCACTGTTATTCTCTATCTTCATAAATTTTATAACTCTCTGTCTTCGGTGTTCGTATCATCTGTATGCCGATGACCTTCAACTGTATGCAGCTGCGCGTGTGGAGAGTTTGTCAGACGCTATAGGAGATGTAAACCAGGACTTGGTCGCTATTAAGAACTGGTCTGATAGGTTTGGGGTGTCTGTGAACCCCTCAAAATGTCAGGCCATTTTGATTGGTAGTCCGCGCATGATGGGTCGGGTGGGGATAAGCTCTCTTCCTCCTATTATTTTTAACGGTACCGTTATCCCCATCAGCCCTAGTGTAAAAGATCTCGGGCTTCATCTTGATTCGACGCTCGGCTGGCAATGTCAAGTTTCTAGTGTCTGTCAGAGAGTCAACGGGACCTTGCGTGTCCTGTATCGTCCGAGGAACTTTCTGCCTGCAAAAACCAAGATTATGCTTGTGCAGACTTTAATCTTCCCTATAATCGACTATGGTGATGTGTGCTACTTTGACCTGAATGCAGTTTTTCTGGATAAGCTTGATCGGCTCTTAAACAACTGCATCCGGTTCATATTTAACCTTAAAAAATATGATCATGTTTCGAGCTATAGATCTGAGCTTAATTGGATGCCACTCTTTTCTCCCTACTTAACTCTCCGACCCCTCCTTCTTATCTTATCCCTCACTTTCAATATCTATGTACTTCACACGCTAGGAATCTGCGTTCTTCTAATAATCTTCTCTTACTTTGCCCTTCTCATACTTCTGATTTTATTCATTCTTCATTTCACATTCAGTCCATTCTTCTTTGGAATGCGCTTCCTCTCGCTATCAGGACGGCCACCAGTCAATTTGCATTTAAGCGGAAGCTGCGTCGTTATTTTCTACACCATTAGCAGAGTCGTCTCATTCTCCTTTCTTATTTTTATATGTATATATTATATTTATATATTTACCTATATATTATAACAAATATATGTATATGTATGTTTATTTAATTTAAATTCATCTTTTTTTTTTCTTTTTTTAACTTAATTTATACCTAAATAATCTCATTCTTTTTATGCACCTGCCATGTTATTTCTCCACTACCCTAGGTTGACTGGTAGAGAATGCCTCAGGCATTAAGTCCGCCTATGTACCTTTGGTGTTGCATAAAGTTTAAATAAATAAATAAAAGAAACAAGTTTAAAATGATATTGATTGGTATTCAAATAAATAAAATTCATCATTTACGATGTCTACCGATTGGTGCCAATTTTACGTTAATTTTGTTATATATGTATACTTAAACTTTTTAAAAAGCGCTTAATTTAATTTTTAGTATCTTCCAAAAATTTAACTTGATGGTATGTACCTCTTATGAAGCAAAGATAGCTTCAATTCGCTTTTTTTCACATTTGAGATCAAAAAACTAGTTTTTTTTGTAATATTGGCGGTCATTACGAAAATCTAAAAAAAGTATGTTGGCGCAAAAAAGCGCAAGTTTTATCAACTGTTCTCAAAAGTTTAGACTCTAAACTATAATTTGAAACAGTCAAAACACCGGGACCTTCTGGCCATTGTTTTAATACACCTTTTATTTTGTAAGTAGTCTCTAAAAATGCTTTTTTCAACCTTTGCTTTCACATGTTGTTATAAGAGTAATGTATTATTCTATTATTTTAATAAAATGCACTCTAAGTTACCTTGACAAATATACACAATGGAAGAATAAACCAATAAACAAGGCTTTAAGTTAATTTTATCAGTAATCTCAAATGAAGGTGTCACTTATATGTCGTATTCACATTGTCAGTATACAACGACTATTATCAACCCACTTAAAGATTTTTTATTATTTTTTTCAAGCTACATAGGTGACAACAATTTAATATGTAGCTTTGACCAATAGGGTCTTAGGTATAAATTGCTTAATTTTCAACATCCTTTAATTTTGCTCGATAGAAAATAAACTAAAATTAATTCAACCTTATTTTGTGATAAACAATTCTTACGAATTTGTAACTGATTACATTAAAATTTAAATCGTCAAGATATCCATAAATGTAATTGAACAGATAACAAACATTGTAAATATTATCCTCGTGTCTCGTTTCTTATAATGAAGAGCGAAAGAGACGGTAAACGCAAACATGTTTGAAGATACAAGATCCTGATAGACCATAATGTCGGACGAAAATGCCATCTTTAAAATTAACTTGGCACGAATGTAGCCCTTATGGTTAACCACGAAGAGCATGTTATGGCACGATGGAGTATTTAATGGAAATGTAATTACAGTTCCGACCTTTGAATGCTACTTGCACTATTAAATACATTGCCCTGTATTTGACTTTGCTATGGCCCCGTAAAAGATTTTAATTAGAAAATGTATAATAATTCGAGTATTTATGTTTTAAAATTTTTAGATAATTCTCAACACTTAGATTCATTACTTACCTTTTGTAATATACTTACTTGCGGATTATAAAAAGGGGTTTTTTAAGGCGGCTTCTATTTAATAGCATTATTGCCCTCTAAAAAAAAAATACATTGGCCACAAAATTACTACAAAGTCAGTCATAAATTAATTGATCTGAAAATGTACAAAATAAAAACCCACGTTTTTAAATGTCCTAAAAATAAGAAAATAACCCTACGGGGCTGAGAGAGGGGCCACTCAAAACGTGGGGGCGTATATTATTTAAGGGATATAATATATCCCTAAATATTATTTACATGACGTGTATAGATCGTGGGTGTAACTTGCAAAGATACGCCCCCACGTTTTGAGTGGCCCCTCTCTCAGCCCCGTAGGGTTATTTTCTTATTTTTAGGACATTTAAAAACGTGGGTTTTTAGATTTTTTTAAATCTATTAATGTTATACACTCACTTTTCTCGTTTGTTTGTTTATTTGTCGTTCCGCTTGGACTTTTGCAACTCAATTTTGAGGCACTTATTTATGGGATATATTTACATGACGTGAGATCGTAGGTGTAACTTGCAAAGATACGCCCCCACGTTTTGAGTGGCCCCTCTCTCAGCCCCGTAGGGTTATTTTCTTCTTTTTAGGACATTTAAAAACGTGGGTTTTTAGATTTTTTAAATCTATTAATTATTTTTATCATTGTTCATCGGGTTTGAAGCTACCCTGAAAATTTCAGCCTGCTAGCTTATCGGGAAGTGCCTCAAAGCAAGTCCGCCATCTTGGACGTCCGCCATATTGGATTAATAGCCTAGCCTAGCATAAGCCACAAGACTATTTTTTTCGTATTCCTGACAGCAAACCCTTTCATTTGATACCCATATCACGGGGGTGGATTTCAAACAGCCAGTCTACCATCTTGACATCCGTCATATTGGATTTAAGTCACGTGACTATTTTTTTTCGTACTCCTGATAGCAAACCCCTTTCATTTGATATCCATATCACAGGGGTGGGTTTCAAACAGCTAATCCGCCATCTTGGGGAGGCCGCCATATTGGATTTGTTATGACGTTTCTTAGCTAGTCATGTATTGTCATTAGAACTCAAAGCGTGTACAAAATTTCAGCCTGCCAGCTTATCGGGAAGTGCCTCAAAATTGAGTTGCAAAAGTCCAACCGGAACGACAAATAAACAAACAAACAGGAAAAGTGAGTATATAAAAACGTGCGAAAAACGTGGGAAAATAGGCTAAGCCAAGGCGTAGTCGTTGGAGCTCTGCTGGGCGGAGCTCCTATTTCTGTCTGCAGGGTTTAAAGGAACCTAACCAGAACACAGAGCCTGGGCACGCCTGGGGCTGCCCCCAAAACATTAAAAATCTTGTCGAGTTGTAATATTCGTGCTGAGTTAGTAATTTTTTGAGTCGGTTTATTAATTCCCATTTTAAATTATCATTATACAAATACATCGTTCACTATCCTATAAAATGTGTATCTCCCATCTTACGAAGATCTTTCTTGCAAGAACAGAGTCTTTCGAGACAATGGAAAAGGTCAAACGTGTTTTCAAAGCCAAGGACTCGTATCGATCGATAAAAAATGTATAAGAGCGCCTATGTGCTGCCTCATGAAATATTGCGTGACGTGCCGAGTTACGTCTCAAATACATTTTTCAAAAAGAATTTTAGATGAAGATTCCATCAGACATATTTTTTTCTGACATTCCACTAAACAAACACGAGACATATTTATTTTATAATTTTACTTAATTGACCTTGCTAGAGGATACAGTTTATGAGATCAATTACCTACTGAGAAATGAAAATTCAAGAACATATAAAATATAATTCTTGAAAGTGGTGTTTAGCACAGTTTCCGTATCAGGGAAGTAAGAACGTGAGTAATGAGCGCTTTGTGCTAACAGTGAGGCACTATTCATCACCACTAGACCGTAATGTGCGTCTCTGAAAATGGGCCAGCACTCCAAGAGGCGCATTATCATATACTTGGAGGCTACCAGCCAAACTGAACTATATTTTGTAATAAATAATTCCATTTAAAAAAAATTGAAACGACTTCGGCTACTTCCATCTGCTTCTCAACTTTGGAACGGGTTCTCTAATATAATTTTGGCTTTATTTTAACCCCCAATACCAGCATCCCAATAAGTCCAATTTTCATCTAAAACTGTTCATCGTTCCCGTCTCTAGCGACCTCTAACTCCAACTCAAATATACATTTACCGTGAATTTCATGAATATGGTGGGTGAAAAGGTCGACCTTCATCTGAAATTGAACGAAACTTGCCGAATTGGGTTACCTCCTCAACAAGATTAACTATACGTGAGCCTCGTGTATAAATAGAAATTATTCCTTCTATTGCCTGATCACCTTGTTTGTAAACGTAAGCAACTAATCAACAGGATGCTAAGACCGGTTTCGCAACCGCAAGATGGTTTTTCTGTGCCAAAATGTTGAATATTTAATGTCTACTAAATATTTAGTGTCATTTGGTCAATAGAAGTACTCTGCTAACCTTGAAAAATATTGGTTGGTGACAAAGCGTGGAGATCGGTGGAACACTATTTGAATCTGGCCTGTTACTGGGGGCTAATTTTGATTTAATTAAGCCACATCTGGCTATTGATTAAGATGAAACAATGCCATTAAAATAAATTAATGATAGAAGTAACCGCAAGTCAGTGTCGAATTTCATTAAAAGGAACGATTGGAGGGGAAATCTGTTTTATAAGCATACGGTATCTGCTTCGTCATGTTTTCGAAACCAGAATTTGAAGTTTTTTAACCAATATGTGGTCTCCAGGAAACTGCAATTTTTACAAATTCGTTTTTTACGTTGAAGTTTAATTTGTGTATTCCTTTTGTTGCAGGTAAGTTTAGACCTGCCATGTCCGATTACATTTCATCAGGTAATCAGGTATAGTACATAAGATGTGGCGAAAATATTATAAAATATCCTTGAAAATTATAAAATCTGTTTATTTATCAAAATTGTGAACTTTGTTTTGGTGTTCGATACTGATAATGCCGAATAATATTTTTGTTTGTCATGATAGATAAATTAATTTAAACCTAAACAACAACCCAGTCGTGACCCCTATCATAATATTTTGGTAGAAAATATAGAACAGTTGATAAAATGTAGGTTATTATAATATATTATTATATGAATATTTTATAATATAGTGGAGCTGGAGAGTTTGTTGAACGCGCTAATGTCTGAAACATGTCGGATTTGAAAACAAAAATCTGTATACCTAATTATGATAGCCACATACATCAGGCTATTCAACATCAAGTCAAGCAGCGGGTAAATCCTCGGGTGACAACTAGTTTACCGTATAGTGAAGTATCAAACGGATATACATTATAGTAGTACTAGAATATGTAAGCATTGAGGGTCAATGATCCTAATTACGTTATACCCACTTACACGAACAAGCTTAGGTAATGACCGGGTTACTAAACCATCACCTATGCACCGTAACTTCAACCTGTTTTGTATCACGCTCAAAAAGAGTACGGAAACACGGATTTGTAATTTTGAAAAAACTCTCCAAATAATTTTATATTTTGTTAGATTACTTATTTAGCTAGCTATCATAAAAATAAGTACCTATAATAGCTTACTTACTTATTAAAATAATGTTGCAGTAATTATTTTCCTTTATTTATATCGCTAAGCTAAATATAGAAAAGTAAAACAAAGAATCCATCTGAATCTGAGTCATCTCATCACCAACTGCAAAGATGTTTTTGTTCTATTCTTAAATATAAAGTCAAACAAAAAGAGTCAAGAATCGACCAATGGAATATGAGGAGCATAATGCATTGCTCAGTGGGAAATAAACCGGCTCGGTCACGGAGGTCACCGAGCTATGTGTGGGCCGCGGAAGCACCTGCGAGCGCGTGCCATGACCGATTTGGGAAGCACCTCTCGAAGATATGGACATGAACTCGATGTACTCGTATGCCGAACGATATCGTTCGGTTACATTCTTGGAAAATGGGATAAATAAAATCAACGTACAAAAGAGTTCACAATCGAATAATTATCATCTCGTAACAAACGAGTGGGACGCAGATTGTCTTAGTTTTTTTAATCCTTAACTTCAAAAACGAGGAGGTTCTCAAATCGGTCGATTCTAGTGCGCTGTGCGCGTGGTACGTGTAAGGAAATTATGTGTATAACAAGAATTTGGGTTCAAAATATTTGAATTAAAAAGATTAGAATAAAAAACTTTAAAAAAAAATTAACAGCTGATCTAAAAACTTGTAAAATAACTTTTCTTTCGGAAATCGGTGGCAAAAGAAATTAAAAGAAACCCACCGAAAGAATTTCATTGTTTTATCTCAAAAATTCAAAAATAATCGAATCGAATAAAACCGAGTACCTATATTTTTAAGTTTTCCTCCTACAACCTCAAGATTTTTATATGAGGTAAACCGGTGATTAGTAAATTATAGAAGTCGGAATGGTACAAGTGAAACTGTTGCCTCACCAGTCACAACAAACCATATGACGTACAAACTCGTTTCCTAGTCGAATGCCGCACGTTACAAACACAAATAACTGTCTGACATAAATGGTAGGCCACGTAATTACATTTTCCTTTAAAGGAGTACTAATATATCTAGTTTTCTAAAGTTCTCTCACACATTGTTCTTTCACTCGCACGTGTTAAAATGTTCGATGCGTGAGGGAGACCAAGAACATCATCGCGGAAGAGTTTATTTATCGATTGGGCCTTGACAACCTTGATTAATGCTCATGTGTCCTAATAGTTACTGTCTGGGCCTATGGTACGGATCATGTTACTAGACCATTGTTCTGTCAGTCTTTGTTGTTGATTGTCTTTCTACCGTCGAGATCATTACCCAGCACTGCCTACGCCTAGTCCTGATTCTAAAATAGTTGTATAATCTTCTTTCTTCTTAATTCTGTATATGTATACTTAATTATAATTTTGGTTCTGTAATTCTCTACCAACCGGCACTGGGCCTTTAACTATATTAAAACCATAGATAACATACAAAAGTGCCATAGTTTCTTATCAAAACGGGATAAGAACAGGGTTCTTATTAGATTTTTTTTGCTGGGGACCAACTATGCCCAAAAACGTTTAAGGGTTTTAGCAAATCGGGTTACACCTGAGACCGAGAACGGCGAAATGGCTATATTCGATCAATAAGGATCAAATCATTATATCTATGCTAAAAATTACTATCATAAGACAGAATTGTGTGGGACAGAGAAGCCAGAGAAGCCTTTGCTCTGCTTTGGGGGAATACAGGCTAGTTAGTTCGTTATTTTCTAATGAAAACAACTTTTTTCTTTTAACTTCTACATCTCATGATGATAGGCAGTTGATATGACTCTTTGTTTTTCTTTTGTTCTTGCATTGTTGTGTTCATGAGAACTGACTACTAGTAGTTTCTTTTTTGTAATTATTAAGTTTTTGACCCAAAAAGTGTAACGATATAAATTAGCCCAAACAAGTTACTATTTAAGTTAGTAATATTTAACAAACTTCTAGAGTAATGTTATCTTAGTGTTTACCTTTTTCTAGCCATATCATTTGTTAACTAGAAACTTTCCACCGTTTCTTTGGTCTTTGCCTACTCAGTGTGGACACTGTGGTAACAGTATTTACGGCCTGTCACATGTTTTTGACACCAAACTTTATTACGTATTTAAGTTTTTAACGTTAATTCTAGTTATTCATGTTTGATGATGATTTGACGCTAATTTATACGACCGAGCTCGAAAAAAACTTTTTAAATGTACTTGTTTTATTTCGCGGATGCCATTAGGCCTAAATGACGGCTATCGTATTAAGATGCTCCCAGGTACTCATGTTATTGAGAAACTTCAGTCAGTCAGATTTGCTCTGCTGTGTGATAAATTGCTTTGATCTGACACAGTGCTCGAGAATGGCTGGTCGTTTACTTTTATGATAAGTATGGAGGTACCGTCACGATTGTCTGCCGCTACTAGGAGATCAGAGCTGCAAGTAGGACGCCGTGCGTTGTGCCAGTTGAGTGCTTTAAATATAGCAGCAATTTAGATAAAGGTTACAAAAACTGTGTCACCAAAAAGCTTCTCGTTATTTTTTTAATCTTCTACCAATTCGGATGATTTATAACTGTGGTCCCGTTTTTTCACTTCCATTCTATGGATTCTAGTCCACCTTCCATCGGTATACTTCCGACTAGATTCTTTTCACAAACCTCTCACAAAAAGGTCGTCTCTAGTTTCTTTGAACCGACGCGAGCACTAAATGCTAAACTAACGGTTTTATTGAAAAGTTTATCGGTAAATTGACTAACATTTAAATAGAATCATCGAGACGTGAAATGAAACTTGAACGAATACTGAATGAATCAATTTGACGCGGCTCCAACGCTTCCGCGGTTCTCGATAGGTGAAAGTGGTCTAGAACGATATGATTAGGTGAGCTGCGAGCCTAACGCCGCTTCCAACGACACAAATAGTACAAGCTCAGAATAACTGTGAAAATAAGAAAATGAACAGAGTTTCTAATTTAATATTACTAATCGTCTTTGCTGCAGCATTGAAAAGAAAGTTTAATTCGATTAAAGAGAAATCGGTAAGGTCGGTGACAGGGTAATAAAGATAAAGTCTGGCACTCGTGAAGATAATTAAATCTTGTATTTTGTACTGATACTATGTTGCATGTAAAGTGATACTCCAAAGGTTGCAATGAGGTATATAAGTACAAATCAATGTCATTTACATACTTAAAATTAATAAGGTTCTAAATTTCTAATGCTCTTGAAGTTCTTTTGTTACTGTATATTTTGGAGATACGAGTAACACAACGTCCTTTTCGAAGGTCTTTAACAGAGTTGGACAGTACAAAGTTGGTCATATAAAAAGTTAAACAAAGTCATCCATGTAATTAGTAAAGCACTGAAAGGTGAACAGTCATTAACATGAAAAGATGTAAACAAATTATGCAACTATGTATTTATTTTATAATAACTCTGAAAATGTCAAGTGTTATGTTTGAGCGTGCTTCGTCGGCCTTGGGCTACTAAACAGCAAAATTGAAATCAATAAAGTTCTAATCTTCTGAACGATTAACCTTTCTATCGACGGGTTCAATTCATCAAGAACCGTTATTGGGGCTGTTGTTCTGCTGGATTTAAAAACAATAGCATGATATTGCAGTCGCAAATAGAAAATGAGGAAAATATAAATACCAACTTATCTATAAACAGTAGATAAGTTACCGAAACTAACGAGGCTAAGATCAGGAATCTGGTTAATTAATTAAGGAAAATATAACTAATAAGATAAATATCAGTTGCTTCTGCGCATAATGAAAAGATAGAAACGTAATGGAAATGAACCAATGTAAATGCACCGGATATCTTCAGATTTGTGTTGCTAACAGATTTCTGAGTAACTAATAACATGTGCAGAATATGGTCCCATTGTTTGCCTTCAGCATAATTAGAATAGTGACAGAAGTTAGCAATGTTTCCTGCAGAACGTTTCAGAACCTTTTTAAAACTACTGAACTTCGTTAATTATCTTAAAACTTTGCCAACGAGACAAGTTGAAGTTGCAAGTTCTTTCGTCAACATGGAATATTACTTAGAGATTGCAAAGTGCAATCAAGATAAAGTTCGTTCAATTTACTTTCAGATCTATTTATTCTAGTCCACTCTTAAGTTTTTACGATAGTTCTTGCGGTTGCCTCACAAATAGTACTCTAATTACACTTTGTAGTACCCTTATTAAATTCTTGAAGCCGTTTCAAGTAATTGACATTGGCATTAATAATTTATATCTACTTGCGTACTATAAATTATACTATCGTGTTAGCAATCAATGAGATAATATCGTAAGATCAATGCGTTACAGAATATTCTCGATTAAATTTTGTTTTTCTGATTGTGGTTGTATTTTTGACGTCATTATTAAACCAGTTGAGACTAGATGATGTAAATATACCTAAATACTTCCTAGTATGTCTTCTTTTTTGACTGACTCCAAAAAGGAGGAGGTTCTCAAGTCAATTCTAGGTTAGCAAGATATACTATTCCTTGTATTTACGACCTATTGTACAATGTTTATAAATATATTTTTTTTAGCGTGGTAAAATCATCAAATGAGACCTCCCACCCCGGGCAGGGCGGGAGGGACTGTCAGACTTGTACTGACTAAAATCCACGGTGTCCTTCAATAGCCCTTTATGTTCCGGGGTTACGGTAATGAGATAAGTAAGTCCCGCGACCCCGGCAGGCTTCGGCCCTCTAGAGAGGGGACCCCGTCATTATGCTGACGCTCTTTGAGGCGCGCGTGGAACACAACGCGCCGTCGACCCGGGCATGGTCCATGGTCGGGCAGCGAGTTGCCCTTTACTCGCCGCCCGCATGCCCGCGCCTACAGCGGCCGGAGATCGTCTTGCGACGTCCGTCGCCGTGGGTGTCCACCACTGCGGGTGGGGCGGAGGGAGGACATTGTCCTCTCCCTCACGCGGCCCGCCTCCTCCTTCGCGAGCATGACTGCTTCATGTTTACAAATATTTAGGTTGATTATATAACTTCATAGTTCACGTATTATTAACCTTTTGGAGACATCCTTGAATTAAGTCAATTAACAAAATGACTCACTCAGTAAGCCACCAGAGGGCCTAAAAAGCTACTTTAGCAGAATCATATGAATTGTGATATTATTCTAAATCTATTCTATTACTTGAGCAATTGGAATGAATATTCCATTTTACGAATGTCGTCGCAGATCATATATGATTCTGTTAAAGTAGCCTTTTAGACCCCAACATTAACATGCGCTGAAATTGAGATACGACTTTATTTTTTAAGCAATTTCTTTTTCGTTTTTGTTCATTTATATTATTTATATTTTCGTTACAGTCTTTGGATTTTTTTATGAAGCTTTTAAATATTTTTAAACAAGGCAGTCCAATTTATAAAGAGCGTTAATTAAAAGTTATTTGTACTTGCAAAAATTGGAAAATGCGAAAGTTCTGTTCAATAATGAATGGATTTTGAACAAAAGCAATGCGGATTAATGTTCATTATGAATCACAATGGTAAAGGTCGTCAGTTAACGATCTTCCGCAAACCAGGTATGGTGAAAACACGTTTTGTGAACTTATCCACAGGGGGTCGAAGTGGCCATCAACCGCCATTATCCGGGGGCCACGTCTGCTTCTTAATTGGTAGCTTCGTTCAGTTAACACTCTTCATATGGAGTTGTTAATTAGGAAGAGCTTTTGGATGTCTGCGAACTGTTACTTTCCAGCTTTTTTAAGAGCCTGATGATTCAAACTACACCTGACTTGGTTTTTTCTTGATTTATGGCCGGGAAATTTCACCAGAATTACATCCACCTGAAATACAGCGTGATGAATAGTTATTTTATTTGTTATGTAAGGCTGCAAAGTTTTGTTTTTAAGTTTTCAAAGGTACGAGCGACACCGAATAACTTTGCTGCCGAGCGCAACACAACTTTTCACCTCACTAAGCGAGAAAATTCAGTGGGGCCGGCTCGCCTTTCAGTGTAGAAAATAATTGAATACAAGACGTGTTCGAATTTTGAAAACACTTTCCTCGCTAGCGCGCAAAATGGAGTTTTGCGCTCAGATTTCGAATGACAAATAGAATCTTTCCGAGCGTGTGAGCTGAAAAGGTCATTTAAAGATGACTGACTGCATATTGCTGAACATCGCAAATAGGCATGTCTTCGATTTCTCACGACGTTTTGACGTCAACCCTGTAATAACTCACAGAAACTTGGAATTTCATTGGGCAATATCATGCTGTGTCTATCATGAATAAACAAATAAGCCTGTGTCTTGGCTCTTTTCGCTAGGTCGCGACTGATGAAAGCTCACGAATATCTCCTAAGTGCCCGCGCAGTGTGCTCGTGGCGCCTAGAAAGCGGCTTACCCGTGGGTGGATAGGAAACTAGGTACAGTATTTATAACTAACGTGAAAGTTTAACCCACTATTTACGAGTTTTATTCAGATTTTATGTATATTTTTAGTTTAATAAAAATAGAGAATTTCTCATTTGCAAGATCGTGAACCTAGGTGTTGCGATTTCTAAACTAGTTTTTGGTGCTAACGTATCGATATTGATCTAGACAAGAGATTGATTAATATTTTTTATAAAATAATAAAAAAAAACAGTTACTTTTTTATTCCAATAACAAACTACGCGTACGCATTTGTTTGGATAAAAAATGTTTCCTATTACCGTGTATTGCGTAGCTTTGTATAATGTATACAGTAGCCCATAACCTGTTCTAGTTTAGTCTTGCGAATTCTACTGAATATAAATAATTCTAATTTTACCCAGAACTTTCTGCTCAATGGTTTTCAGAAGAACAGTCATATTGAGACATGAGATAAACCTATTCAATACTTAGAGCTTTTTTACGAAACTTATGACGGTATACCCGATACTCATTAAACGGTCCCAATTGCTTTATTTCGTTGTGTCATTCCGGTCAGTTCGGTCACTGTCCCTATACAAAAAGGTATCTATTACACGCGCCATCGCTCGCCACTTCGCCAGCTGTATCTGCGCCTGGGTAACTTTGAGGTGGTTTAGAAAATTGACTTGATTTAATTACCCAAATTACTTTGACCGGGCAATATTTTCTCAACACTAGAACAGACAAGAATCTAAGCTCCCTCTTTACGTCTGCACATATTACAGCTATAGGCAATATAGAATTCACATCAGATCACATCGATACTTGCGTATACTCTTTCCAATCTTCCTACCCTTATTTCACTGGAGTCAGGAGTGTGACACGTTTTCTTTTCATTTTACCCTATGAGACTTTACGTCACGGCGTCATTAAAGTTTTAAATCTTTCCTTTCTTTCCAAGTGTCTGTCTACATTCTTTATTGTCGATACTTATTCACTACAATCTTGGCCAGGTCAGAGCACCTTTTTAGGGTTCCGTAGCCAAATGGCAAAAAGTCAAAAACGGAACCCTTATAGATTCGTCATGTCTGTCTGTCTGTCCGTGTATGTCACAGCCACTTTTTGTCGAAAGTATAAGAGCTATCCTGTTGAAACTTGGTAGAAAGATGTATTATGTGAACCGCATTAGGATTTTCACACAAAAAACAAAACAAAACAAATTTTGGGGGTGCCCCCCATACTTAGAATTGAAACTCAAAAAATTTTTTTTCACCAAACCCATACGTGTGGGATATGATCTATGAATAGGTCTTTAAAAATGATATTGAGGTTACTAACATCATTTTTTTCTAAACTGTTTACAGTGTAACTAACTGTTACAGTTTGCGCGAGAGACACTTCCAAAGTGGTAAAAGTGTCCCCCCCCCCCGTAACTTCTAAAATAAGAGAATGATAAAACTAAAAAAAATATATAATGTAGACCTCAACCAAAACTACCAACGAAAATTGGTTTGGATGAGCTACAGTTAGCAGTTTTTGAGATATAGTACATTTTCAAAAACCGCAAATATAACTTTGCCATTCATACAAATACTATGAAAAACAAAGTTAATTTTATTGTTTGTGTATATGACTTACTAATCTCAATATATGTAATTATATCTCTAATCTGTGCTTGCTGCTACGGAACCCTTCATGGGCGAGTCCAATTCGCACTTGGCCGGTTTTTTATCGACAAGCTGACACCAAAACATTGATATTTGTTGTTCCGACATTACAAATTACACACACTCGTACGATAGAATCTTTGAGTAATTGACTGCAATCATTGCCTCTAACGCATTCGTAGAAAATATACCGAAACACGTGAATGATGCCGGCGATACACGTGCTAAAACATTGGTTAATGGCCGCAGAGAGCTCATAGCCACGCGAAATCATAATTAAAATAAATTGGACACGACTGGCTACCAGACCACTTTCCTGTAGCTCTTTTGGAGCTTTTTTGATGCACTTTTTTTGTAAACTGTACATTTGACACGGTTCCGCTGTACGGTTCGTCTTCGGTCACGATTGATGATTTTGGTTGGTAAAAAGTGCATGGGTACCAGAGGAAGCAAATAACATTGTCAAACTAGGCAGTTCCATGATTAAATGACTTGACTTACTAAAAACCCGTGACCTTCTTCAAGTATACACCAAAGATAACACAACAAGTCATTAAATGGTTACCTCCCGTAGCGTAGGTGGTTGTTTTATGGTCGAAGAAGCAAGAAAGAGAACTAGTTTATTTTACATTCCTGGGTGTGGTTAGTTGTTGATTCTATTTACGTCAACGGAATACAATAAATGTAACATTTAATCGCTTTATTTAATTCGATTACCTAGCAAGTTGTTCATAAGTGCCGTGGAATATTAAAGCTATTTCATAATAAACAGAATCGTGTACTTATAATTATATAAAGTTTATACAGTAAATACACTTCAATTAAAGTCTTGTTTGGAATTAATTAATGCCAATGTGATGACAGCGTTATTTTTTTATATTTTCATGGGAATAAAATCCACACAATGCGGTAGTTTTCCAAACATTTTTAAACTGCTTTATTTTTAGTTGTGTGTTTTTCAAGTGTGTGTTATGGGTGTGTATTTTAAGGCACCTGTAACGATGTGAACCCTCTGATTCTACCAATGTTTACGGTGTCCATGCCAGCGTAAGGGTGAGGCCAAACGAGCGTAATTCTTTGAATCGTGAGTCGCAGAATTTCGTGTTCTGGTACGGTGCAGACCACTCATTTTGCGTCGAGAATGACTTTTTCTATGAAAGCGACCGAAATTCTGCGACTTACGACTCACAAAATTACGCTCGTTTGTCCTCACCCTAACAATCACCTGCAAATGATCTACCTACAGCCTGTTATGTACTATGTATTTGACGTGTACTGATTTACAGTAGTTTCACAAAAGGTAGCAATTTTAAATAATAATCAGGCTTTGTCCTCCAGAAAAAAAAAGATTTGGCAATAGAGTATTTACTTTGAAATGTCGAAAATATAAGCTATTGTATAAGTATTTCTTAAACTGTCTGCAGATAGATTGTAAACTTGAAACCTTAGCTATGTATGTTGTAATACAAATTAACGTTCAGTTTTGTATGAGCTCTATTGAAATATCTTTTTTAAATTTAACACAATGGTACCTTTTATAGCCACTACTAATTACAAGCATGTATTGAATATCCAATGAACATATTTCATATGTGACTCTCGTTAAACTAGTTTGGGCAGTTAGGCACAACAAAAAATATTGACGCAGATTTTATTAATTTGTTGATGTAACCGCAATATTGGTGGTGTCCTGAGTAAGCCAAACATTGAGATCATGGAATAAAAAACGAACGTTATACAAGGCTATCCCGCTGTCGTAAAAAATATTGTAAGTATACCATTCTCGCGACGACTAACAGGCGACAATGGAAGAAGAAAACATGTTGCACCGATGCCCCAAAAAAATGGAATAAGGGCAGGAACATGACGATTTTCGATAGCTATCCCACTGAATTTATAAACTTCCAATCACTTCAACACAATGAAGGTAAATCCCTGGTCAGTATAGTCACCCTGTGTACCCGTTGCATCGAGTTCCGGGTGCAGGCGCGAGAGGGGGTGCATTTTGACCTATTTTATGAAGGCCAACGACACAGATCCGCGCCTGGGATGACCTACTGAACTGGAAACTAGGATGTTGGCTTATTTTCACGGTCAACAAGCTTTATTGTGAAAACATAACCTGCAACTGCAAAAAAAAGTAGAAATACAAGCAATCAATGAGGACACTCGAGATGCTGCCTAAAGATTCTATACATATTAATGAGTTTTGAAGAGCCTGGAGATGAAACCTGCACATAAAACCTGCTCTACACTCACGACGGAAAAGGACGTAAGCAGTTTGCCTACATTTCCTTTGCGACGCACTCAAAGAGTGTTGCTGCAATTAAGAAACGGGTCGAGCCAGTAGGCGTTAACCCTACTTTTATATGTATAGGAGAGTTAAACGGGCACCAATTAACATAAAGACTAGTACGAGACGAACATAATAATAAATAGCACCAGACAAAGTGTGATCAATTCACACTTAAAATACCTGAGGGCCTAGACACTGTGATAGCTGTAATGAAAAAATGATTGTCAAAATCTGAAAAAAAAAGATTATGACTACCGGACAGCAGTAGAAATACGAAACTCTTTGCGGTAGCACTTACTTTGTCGGTTGTCTTAGCCCGGTATTGTTATTAATTCTGTAATATGCTTAATTGTTTATGGAATGTAACTTAAAATTGCCGTTGTTCACTTCAAAGATCGGTATTTGAAGAATGTATAGATACTCCAATGCCTGCTCAACAGTTAACAGCCCTTCAAAGTATGGTAGAATTACAAATTAGCTTTGTTCTTGATACATATTGATCGAAGTTGATACTTATTGTTATTGAGAACGCATAGGAACCAACCACAACAACAGAAGTATGCGTCGTGGGAACTGCAAATAAAAATTCTACCCGTGTCGTTTTTACAAGGATGAGTGCATTCACGTAAATTGAAACGTTCAGTTAAAAGTCACCTGTATAGCATTCACTTTAAAGTACAGTTTTACTACATCTTTACCGTTGTATGCAACAAACATGTCATTGATGTGGTTTAATATGTTTACAAAGTAAATTAAGACGAAACAATGAAAATTTATAAATAGGTAAACGCATCTTGTGAAGTTTTCCTTGTTCATGTTTTCCACAATGATATAAATTGTGGCTTTTGTTCGTGTATGTGTTGTCCAGTGCAATTAAAACAAAAGCGTGACTAATCATTGATCATGCAGGACTAGGTTACATGTGGCGCCTGCATTCCGCTGGATATCTGTGTAAAGAAAGAGCGAAGATAATTTAATGTAATCAGTCGTAATGACTTTATTTTGCCCGTTTACACAATCAATGTTCTGTAAAATTCTCAAAATCGTACTAAGGAATTAAAATTGCGTTTATTTTATTTCAAGGAAGGAAAATTTTATGGAAAAATACTCGGGTTTATTTATTTGTATACTGTGTTGTGGCAGTTGTGAGATGATGAAATGAATGGACTGGAAAATAGTAATAGGGTTCCTTGTCAACTGGCTTGTAGATTAATTAACCTAATTCCTCTCAATCCAAAACAATTTCGAATGATTTTACCTTTGACATTTAAGCTCCCACCGACTTTATGCCTTTGGCAGTCACCATTTACAAATTAAATGCCACGCAATCTTCCTTAATTTTCCGAGGACGTTTTGTTTAGAAATCTAAGAGGCTTTATGTGTGAAAAAACAGACAAAATTAGCTTTAATTTTGCAGACACACTGCATGTTCCTTGAAAACACATTTTCTTACTGAATAAATTGAATAATGCATGCATGTATGTACACTGCAAATATTTAACATACTTTTAACCTGAAAAGCTTGTGAGTAAATCAATAATGTGGAAATTATTTTTGTTCGTTGCTTGTCAAGAACTTAGACCCGATATTTTTTACTGAAACAGCAAAGGAGAAATATTTTGAACTGGAAGAATGATGTCAGTTCTCAATGAATGATCAAGAAAGGTAGTTTCCAATTGACTTCATGAGTTTTGCTGTTGTTACAAACAAAATAATGCTTCGGGTTTTAACAACCTTAGCAACAATTTATTGATTAACTCTGGACGGGAGGGACTGTCAGACTCGTACTGACAAGGTTAGGTAATGGAATTGTAATTATTTAAATGTGAGGGCTTGTAATTAGCAATTTAGGGCCTTACTTATAAAAACTTGTGTTGCTTAGCTACCGATTAAATATCACCTGTCCTTGTCATTTCTATTTCAATGAATAGAGATGGCAAGTGACTTAAGAGCTATTTAAGATAAGTAACGTCTAATCAATGTTTATAAGTAAGGGGGTTAGTTTTTAATCCTGTTATTATAATAGTTATTCGTCCTTAAGCCTTCCGAATAAAATAAAAATAATAAATAAAAATCCACGGTGATCCTTCAATTGCCCTTTACAGTGACCGGCATGGATCTTGAGCGCTGACCTTCACCTGCGCAGAAGTGAGTTATTAGGTCCCACAGTGTGCAAAATCTCGGCTGGACCAGACATCATGAGTGAAACTAAGCGAGTGATACCTTATCATATTCTAAATTCATTCATAATTTTCCGGCGTAGCAATTCTTTTTAATTTCAGAGAAATTAAACTCCAAAGTTAATCCATTTTCGGTATTAAGAAAGTACAAAAACTACAATTTCTCTGAAAAGAAAACTTTCAATCTAAAGTTCTTGGCCCAGTTATATTACGCATTTAAGACGACATTTATCAAGCTTTGTTACATCTCCGAAATACAATGGACGATGGAGTAAATTCAAGATTTCATTAAAAACGTTTCAATTTTTTTTATCGTTCTTGCTGCATGCTTAGCGATCAAACTTATTAAATATACTTAGCAACTTATGTTGTCTATAACTCAGAAAAAAATCACTTGTTAATACTGTAAAGCCAACGAGATAATCGTTTCTAAAGTTTGTAATGCCAATAGCGCCTGTGATTTTGTTAAGGCAATTTTACTTAAGGTGGTTTGCTCTTATATTTTCTAAAGGCACTAAGAGGAACGAAATATGTTTATAGAGTTGTCACTTGAAACTGGTATACTCTTCAAAAATGCTAGTTGTCATGCATGTCATGTGGAATTACATTTTCTTCAGTAAGTTCATCGATGTCGTCGTCTTGTTTATCATTAGCAAATCAAAGTTGCCTTAGTGCCTTTAGAAAATGTAAGAGCAAACCACCTTAAGTAAAATTACCTTAACAAAATCTCAGGCGCTATTGACATTACAAACTTTAGAAACGATTATCTCGTTGGCTTTACAGTATTAACAAGTGATTTTTTTCGGAGTTATAGACAACATAGGTTGCTAAGTATATTTAATAAGTTTGATCGCTAAGCACGCAGCAAGAACGATAAAAAAAATTGAAACGTTTTTAATGAAATCTTGAATTTACTCCATCGTCCATCGTATTTCGGAGATGTAACAAAGCTTGATAAATGTCGTCTTAAATGCGTAATATAACTGGGCCAAGAAATTTAGATTGAAAGTTTTCTTTTCAGAGAAATTGTAGTTTTTGTACTTTTTTAATACCGAAAATGGACTAACTTTGGAGTTTAATTTCTCTGAAACTAAAAAGAATTGCTACGCCGGAAAATTATGAATGAATTTAGAGTATTATATGGTATCTCTTGCTTAGTTTCACTCATGATGTCTGGTCCAGCCGAGATTTTGCACACTGTGGGTCCCTTTGGTAGATGAAGTGAGGAACAGGGGCGGGGAAAGTGTAGTGATTGGCCCGCGTAGCGTGCCGTAGCGCATCGCGTCATAGCCGCCACTCGGGTTTTGTGCGTTTTATTGTGCGTTTCATTTGTTGGTAAGTGTACGATGCGCAAAGCGAACCCCGCTCTTACGCCGAGCGCTCAAGAACCGTGCCGGTATTTGTACCTTCCAGGGTCACGGTTACCTGATGACATAGTCCCGTGTTCATGAACAAGGCGATAGGTCTTGGTTCTAATGAAACACTTGCAGTCGTAGATGCGTAAAATCTTAATACTATATGTAGTTATTCGTGCTGAATATTTTTTAAGTCCCTAATGTTATCATATTTTCAATTATGTTAGTCACGACATATTTGCTCATAAGTTCCGCGGTTCAGGTGCTTTTTTTGCCACCGACACACTTGCTGATTTGTCTGCTAGATAAAATCTTAGCAGTTCTGAGTATTCAAATATAAATATTTATGAGTTTAAAACCAGAAGTGTGTTCAGCTTTGAATAATGACATTTTGTGGTTACTATGGGCATGTCTCTCTGTTTAAATAAAGTCTGTGTCGGTTTTCCCTTTTCAGTATGTGTGAAAAGCTTTTGAGTATGATTAAGTTGAGTGATTGATTGAGTTTTATGGTCGAGATGTTATGTTTCATTTGCTCACTGATCTGTGAAAATAACAACTTGTTCCGAAAAAAAATGATGTTCGGCTGATAAAGTGTTAAAACAATAATAAGCTCGCTTTTGTAATTAGCAGAATTGTTAAATTCAATGTTTATCGATCATGTTCCCAAGTTCCTTTTCTCGAAAGTTGTTTTATTGTTACTTGTCACGTTTTCTGTCCTTTTGTTTTAATTCTAACAGCTATTAAAATTAGACTATAGCATTGTCTAATATTATTACAATAATTGGACTTTAATGAATGACTGTTTTCAAATAATTTGAATGTATTAGGCTTCCAACCTTTGTCCACAAGATATGCTTTAAAATAGTCTATTTGCGCTCCCATTGTCCTCGTTCATAGAACGATTTGATATTTTCAAGGCATTTGCCAGGCCATTGTGAATCTCTTAATCGATTTGAATATTCTATGCACTGAACGATCGACGTAATCGATTTTTATTGGCTTACTTAAGAAGATAAAGAGCATTGGCAATGTTTGTTTAGTATTACGTCATATGCTTAATTCGCAGTTAACAAGAAACTGTAAATTAACAATCTTGATCAGAGGTAAAGTACCCGTTTTATCGTATACGTATTTAGACTGGTTTAGGGTTACCAGATGAAAAAATCAAAAGTCCGGAGAAAAGGCCTGATTTCCATTGAAAAATCCTGAGATTTTTACAGTTTGAAAATTTTTGTCTCAAACGTGCTTCAATTTAAAATGTCGTAAAATTTTAATTTTTCATACACTGCGGATTTCGCTCACGCGTTGCACATAGGGTTACCAGATAGAAAAATTTAAAAGTCTGGAGATAAAGTCTGATTTTCAATAGTTTTACAACTTTGTCGTGTGCGCAGTGCGTGCGGATAGGTTTCTACCATCTATCTCTCCCGGTTTCATAGATTTTAAGATTCGATTTTATACGTGCAATCCACAAGACCAAACTCGATTTTAAAATTATTATCAAAATGATAATAATGTTATTGTATTTATAGCAGAGTATTATTTGTTTGTCTAATAAAAAAATCTGCAAATACTATTCTTTGTGAAAAGTGAAAAAATCCTGAGATTTCCTGAGATTACTTAAATCCGGCGGCAATCCTGAGAAAACTGTAAAAATCCTGTTTTCTCAGGACGAATCCTGAGATATGGTAACCCTAGACTGGTTCAGCATCTAGATAATAGGTGGCGCTTGACATTAGATTGTTGTTTCAAATTCTCCGACTGTCAATCGCAGGTAGGTAGCAGTTACGTGAAACTTTATAGGAATCGATTGCTATCCTCGGAAACATGCAATTCATAATTCATATGTTCGTGAGCTATCATGAATGCATGAGTCAAAGGACTTTGATGACATTTGCACGAGTGAGTGTGGAAGTCGTTACGATCATGCGATTGCCACAACTATTTCCTTCGTATAATTTATTGTTTGTATTATCTAATATCCGTTTCAAAGTTGCCTGAGTATAAAGTTGCAATATTTAAGTATTATTTAACGTCTTATTTCATAGGTAAGATTGCTGAAACAATCGTCATTCTTCCAATTGTTATGAAAATCACCATATTATAAATATGAATGTGTCTATTAGGATTTCAGTTTAAATTGCAGTTATAAACTAGGTAATTTATGACTGAACTTTTCTAGTTTCAACTTAGTTTGGAATGCTCCACAGGGTGTTTTGAAATGTTAGTTAAATTACTTGTTTTTAACAACTTTAGCTTAACGTGGACATTTGTTTCTCTAAAATGAAGGAAATAAAAACTTTCACATTTTTCCGATTTTCTTTGTTAATATTTAACATTTTACATCAAAGCCTCCTGCAGACACACGCGATTAATAGCGCGGGGCGTCATGTCGCGGTCCATTCGCAGTATTTTTAAGCCTCCTGCAGACACACGCGATTAATCGCTGCGACAACGAGCCAAGCTAATTTCCACTCTAAAAATACTGCGAATGGACCACGACATGTCGCCCCGCGCGATTAATCGCGTGTGTCTGCAGGAGGCTCAATACGCCTTCAGTGACAGGAATATGAACGTAGCTACACACTACTATGTACCTACTAGACTGATTTTTTGATCAGATTGTGTAGGTACATAAATACATAAGTACCTATTCACCGTTGTCTTACGGCACGGTAGCACATATCGAGTGTCTTGTAGTAGTGTTAAATGACTGTGCAAATATTGAACCAGAAACATACAATCTACTTACCATACTATTACTAGTACCGTCTTATTTACCGGTATACATTATAGCGACCTTTAAACATTGCCAAGTCCGTTTTATCACTGAGCTGATGTAGACAAGTAGTCGTTGTATTATTCTTAAAGATTTTTAAAATTGCTTGCTTGTTAGTAAATCTGGGTGTAGGTAGCCTTTTTAAGAATTTTCTCAAACTTATTAATTTACTGAAATAAACTTTAAATTGTTTTTGCTTTTATTTAAGTGACTAATATCGTATCATATCCTGTTATTACTTAAATTTCGTATTACGAGTACCCAGTTACTGCGTTGTAGAGATCGGATAGGCCGTCGCTCCATGTAAAATACTGTTATTCATTTTCATAGACTGGAAGTCGATCGGATCCCAACATAGTTTGATAAAGGCGAAACAGATGATGATGAATATGATGATCCTGTTATTACTTAAACACGATTGTAACATTTATAAGGAAAGTAGTTTTCTTTACTAAAAGATTATGATGAAATGCTAGATCACAAGATAGGCATGTGCCGTAGCTCTTAATGTATTTTATTTTTCTTGGTCACCGTTATACGCGATCCCACATTAACGTGTGAACTCGAACTAATTACAAAATGAATTCAAACAATGCGGTGTACACAGTGAGGCACACGATTCAAAAGATAAAATTATAGAGGTCAATGTCGGCTCCCACGTGTGTCGGCGGAAAAGACCCAATTCGCGCAAAACTGTAAACGAATATGGCACTTCAATGCTATGGACTTGATAATAATTAGGTTAATTGACAAAAATAATTATGTTCGAATCTTCGAAAACAGACCTAAGTTTACGTCACTGACATTCTTTCTACTATTTCTAGATACACTGAAACGTAAAACTGACTCATTTTATCTATTACTTATTCAAATATTATTTTGAGTCACAATCACAATAAAATTGACCCGGTACGTCTACAATTGTACATTCGTGATATCGATATTTTGTTTTTATCTGTCCTTCAAGTGATAATACATATTCGTCACAGATAGTGACTCAGTTCATTCTGAACCAAAAGGGGCAACACCTGAGGATATTGCAAGGTCGTTCAATACAGCTTACAATATTATTTCCTATGATACGTGACAATTTTTGATAAATAAACAGAATATATCTTTCTAGAAAGGCGTGCTAAACTTATGATGCCAGTCTTATACATCCTTTTAGCACACACAATAAAATATCTCAAATAGCAATTTCAGTATATAATGTAAGAAAATGTAAGGAAACGTGCAACGTGTGCTCCAACTTTATAACTATAAATCCATTGTAGTATTAACTTGAACGTAGACTTGGTAACAAGAAAGGTCTGCAAAGAAAATTCGAGACGAGTTTCACACTTCAATAAAATGTAAACTTAATAAAGGGCCGCTGTTTAATTATTATTTACATTGTAAGCATTTGCTTAGACAACGATGAAGGATAGATTCCAATTCCGAAGCAAGTTACTATGTTCTGTTTCAACTTCTACAGAGAATAGGATAGTAATATAATTGGACAATTTAATTACGTTTTCTAGAATTCTTGTAAAATTAACCTAGTTTAGTTACAAAGCCTTGATTTTCCCTTTTGTGATCTTATCGTTTGATATTATAATAAAACTACAGATCGTTAAACGTGATCCCAAAACTTGTTTTAAAGTTTTAATTAATGCCAAAGCAAAAACTTTGAATTCTATTGTTTCGTTAGAAGTTTGGAGCAAAACAGGTAAAAAAAAAACTTATAGTTTATTGCCATTGGATCTTTCCAGACTGATCTTTTGCAAGAGTATCTTTTCTTTTGGTATGTTTTCGTATAGCTCGCAGGGTTTCACTTTCATCGAACTATATTTATCCTTAGATGAGCTCAGTTATTCAAAGAAGACGGCTAATTACAACGGTATTGTTCGGAAAACATTTAGCACTTTCACTGTGAATAACTTACGAGTGAAATCGTATTACAATAGGCTAAGTTCTTCCGAGTGGGCTGTGCTGTGCCAGTATAACATGACCTCCTTGTCTAAGCCACATCTAGAACAATAACAACGGATTGTGTAGCTTACAGTGTTGATATTTTTAGACGGAAAATGCACATTTAGTATAGCTAGCATTTATGTACTGAGCATCAACGTGAAACAAACACATTATAATTATGTGGAAGATCACAACAGGAATTTCTCCTGTATCGTCGTGGCAGGGTAGTCTACATATTGTTTTACATAAACCGGCTAGCTTACCAGACATTAAAAGTATGTAAATGAATCATCGTTCCCAGTATCATCAATTTGGGCGTTGTCTGTCTAATTCATAACAGGTTTACTGATGTCGGTCATGAGTTCATGACTCCACTAATGCAAAGAAAGTGAGCTGTCCTACAAAATATTTTTATAAATAATGCCGAGGCAATTTCTAAACTTTATGGCATTTTTTTCCTACGTTGAAGGTAACATAAATATTCAAATTATTCATACTGACAAGGATAAACTGTCACATTTCAAAGAATATGCAGAATTTTAAACCTGTTCATAAAACGAAACGAGAAATGGCATCTGATTCATACTTAATTCTGTCGCAAACACAAAGCAAAATATTCTATTATTCAAAACTAAATATAAATGAAACCATTTACATGCATTTAACCGGATTATCGGATAAATTAAAGGCTTTTATCATAATAAAAGCATTTTTTCACTAAGCGTCAAATCAAATACATAAAACCAACTGGACTGACTATATTATCATCTGCCAAGCCTCTTACCAACTAGTTTTTGTTCGGCTTCCAGTCTGACCAGCTAAATATCCAGATTTTTACATGGAGCGACTGCCCATCTGACCTCCACAATCCATAACTGGGTAATATCCCAATATCCCTTGGTAAGATTGGTTGTCAGACTTTCGACCTCTGACTAATAAAAACGACTGTCAAAGTCAAAGATCTACAAAAATGATAGCAGGGACCAACGGATTTACGAACTCATTAGAATATCAAACTCCTATTAATTAATGAACAATTGAGATCTACTTATTTCATGAACTCAATTTTAATTACTTCTCTAACTTCTTCCATATTACTTTTTACCCAAATTCAGTCTAAAAGCTTTTAGTTAGCTGACTAGTTCTCTCATCTTAAACGTTTTTTGAGATCTTATTTAAATCTTATTCTGACTTTCAACGGGGTGTGACAAAGTATTGTTTTACCGGCCAGTGACACGTGGCCATCGTCTTCTAAAACTGCTGAATCATGATTAGATACAGATTTTTTGCGAATATGAACTGTAGGCACGATTGGTTGACAAAAAAACAGGACTTTGTTCGAATATTGAATCGATAAGTGTTAATTAGTTGTTATCTTAATACGATTCTTTATAACAAGGGGAACGTTGTTATTTAAGGGCTTACTATATTACGTGTTGTGTTACTGTCATGTATGTAACGATTCCGGAAATATGTTGTTAACTTTCTTCGTCTTCAGTTGATAACTTTACGACTGGGAGTGGGTAAAATACTTTCTCGCTAGTTTATAGCTCTATTCTTTCTGCAAATTGTATTTAGTAATGTCAGTGCAAGTTCTACAATTATATGTGCTTGACAAATGATATATTGCTTACACTAGCTTTTGCCCGCGACTTCATCCGCGTGGAATAGTTACTTTGGGCTAACGTTAAATTTATCCCGGATTTTGAAGCATTCTGCATTGGCGCTCCGCTCCTATTGGCCTTAGCGTGATGATATATAGCCTATAGCCTTTCTCTATAAATTGTCTATTTTTGTACCTTCGGCCGCGAGACGCGTCGAGCGCGGCGACCGATTCTCAAAAATATTGATGATTAAACGAACTTACCTGTAAGTGAAGTTCTATTGATTGTAGCGTGATGAAAAGTATACAATAACCAGCTCAGGAGTATGAAAAATAATTGTACAAGGTTTCGTTAAAATCCGTCGAGTAGTTTTTGTTTCTATAACGGTTATACAGACAGACAGACAAAATTTTTACTGATTGCATTTTTGGCATCAGTATCGATCCCTAATCGGGTGATTAGTTGGTTATACAGGGTGATTTGTTATTCGATGCGGTCCTTGAAATGGGTGATACTGGACCTTATTTGCAACAATTTTAACCCCGACAATATGGGGTCTAAACTGACTGGTTTTAGAGATATCGAACTTTAAAGATTTTTCGAAAAATTTCCACCTCTCCCTCATTAAGTGCTTATTGTTAGAAATTAACGATAGTCACCACTTAGAATTTATGCTTTTCTGATAGAATATGAACGACTGAATCTAGTGAATACAAGTTTGTTATAAAAATAATCATATCTTGGGAAATTAAGTGTCATAAAGTTTCTGTTTTGTAGATTTCTGAAAACTTTCCTTGTCTTTCAAAGCATATTTTTCAAAATAAATGTATGACACTTGGTGTACAAATTACAGAAAAAACTTCCTTGTCTCATCACCTTTCTAAAATGGTGCCACAGTATCCACTTTTAGTTAGTGTCTTACCAGAAAGTTAGGGTTGTTACTGACAAAGTAGTAAATCGAAGAAAATCGGTTATAATGTTTTTTCGACCCAACATTTTTTTCCGTGGTTTTTGTCCAAACTGCTATCTGATATTAGCTTTTTGAGTTAATGCGCTTAATTTTGGTCGATCGCATCAAGCAAAATTGGTCTTTATCTGGAGTATTTTTACCTATGGACCAGATAGTCAAACCATCAATTTTCTTTCATTTGAAACAGCTACTTGAAACAAATGTACAATGATGGAATGTTTATAAGCTCTGGTTTCGCAAAAAAAAAAACTAAACTGGCGTGCATAAAAGTTGGGTCACCCTACTTGTAGGACAGGTAAAAATACTCCAGATAAAGACCGATTTTGCTTGATGTGATCGACCAAAATTAAGCGCATTGACTTAAAAAGCTAATATCAGACAGCAATTTGGACAAAAACCACAGAAAAAAAATGTTGGGTCGAAAAAACATTATAACCGATTTTCTTTGATTTACTACTTTGTCAGTAACAACCCTAATTTTCTGGTAAGACACTAACTAAAAGTGGATACTGTGGCACCATTTTAGAAAGGTGATGAGACAAGGAAGTTTTTTCTGTAATTTGTACACCAAGTGTCATACATTTATTTTGAAAAATATGCTTTGAAAGACAAGGAAAGTTTTCAGAAATCTACAAAACAGAAACTTTACGACACTTAATTTCCCAAGATATTATTATTTTTATAACAAACTTGTATTCACTAGATTCAGTCGTTCATATTCTATCAGAAAAGCATAAATTCTAAGTGGCGAATATCGTTAATTTCTAACAATAAGCACTTAATGAGGGAGAGGTGGAAATTTTTCGAAAAATCTTTAAAGTTCGATATCTCTAAAACCAGTCAGTTTAGACCCCATATTGTTGGGGTTAAAATTGTTGCAAATAAGGTCTAGTATCACCCATTTCAAAGACCGCATCGAATAACAAATCACCCTGTATAGTATAATACCTGATAGTTATTTTGGAAAAATATTTCATGTACAGAATTGACTTCTCTACAGATTTATTATAATATAGATTATGATGTAAAATTTGCAGAGCTTCACACTCTTGATGTGATAGATGGTAATGACAATTTTCTTGAAGTCAAGCACTCAAATATAAATAAGTCTCGTTTGAAATGTCGTCCATTGTATTACATGACTTCCTTGAATGATGAGATAACGCACCAGTAGTTCGTACCAAAATCAGTATTCCAATAATATGACTGCTACAAATCACGTAATACACCACAGCCCTTACCGCTGTGACAAACTACAGTCGAGGTGAAATCGTGGCGAAAGCGTTTACGTAACCACCACTGTTCTGTTCCTAACCAGGAACTCTCACTGGCTAGATCTCAAATCTGGCCCTGTCAACATTCGCCGGCAACAATTCTGGGTTAATACTAGTCTCTCGTAGTTTAGATAAGGTTAACAACTAGAAAGTAATTAAGATTAAGCAAATGACAATGCCTACTTCTTAGGTAAGACTTGATGAAAAGCGAAAAGCAAGTGTCTTTGGCATATTATTCTTCATTGTTTTCAACGTATTCTAAGAAATCTGCCTCTATAAAGTCTGGTTTATTAGAGCCTTCCTTTCAAACCGGTGTTTGTTCATCCATTATTAATATCTTGTTGATGTTTGTATACCCACGTTTATCCTTGTTTTCAGGCCAATTTCCAACAACAAAGAGGATGTTACTACCCACGTTTAAATTTACAATTAGGACGAAAAAGGAATAAATATTCAATAGAGATGATTTGCTTTGGCTGACTAATTGTGGTCCAGTAATAAATAACTGATCATAGGCCTCATTATCACGCTCGACTTTTTTGTCCATCCGTGAGTAACTGTAGTGTGATCGTAACACTGATTAATTGCACAATTTGGTCGGTCCTCGATCTATGTACCTAATGTCGTTAATTTGCTGTGCTGTAATTCGATCTGACACTTTCAGTTCAATCTTTTAATATTAGAGGAGAAATAAATTATGTTTTGCATTTTAAACCTAATTGCCTCTGATTGAAAGTGTAGTTTTCGATATGAAGTATGACTAATTCTGCGTCCTCTTCAGTGACGGTTTTGGAAGATCTGTGATGCAATCTTTCTATGATTTTCAACTACGGTCCAGTGAAGATCTGCCAAATTAGATTGTTCAGCAGGATTGAATTCATTTTGATTGTTTTAAATTGCTTGTTGCTCGACTTTGCATAAAGTGCTAATGTTGCCAAAATATCACATAACATACCATGTATATGTTTGTCTACCCAAGCAGACGGCCCGCATACATACGTACATATTAAATCGAGTGCCACTTTCCATTGACGGCTCTGATGACAATACAAAACACAATGTAACGGTACAGTTAGACAACGATTGTACAACGATGTTTTGGTAGTTCATTTTATTTCGACATTTTCCTTTTGGACGAACGCCATCAGAGAGATTGTTGAACCACAATCTGAAAAATGGCCTTAAGCAGTCAATAAAAAGATTAAACACTTGCTTGTTGACAAACATTTTGTTGTACGAAATCGAATATGAACCAGTATTGATTACCTACATCGTAATTCCATTTTGGTAGGATTAAAAAAAATAGTAGGTTCAGCAACACAGATGGAAAGTAGCGCGCGGAAGTTGATAACCGGGCCACTGGGTAAGGGGAATGTCCATCTGCGTAAACCTGTGCATGGACCGATTACCCAAATAAACAGCTGTTTATAAACCGAACCCATACCACATATTACCCATACTAAGTACAGGTTATATAAAACGATTTATTTATTTTAATCTCCCGTTTCTTCAGCGGATTATTGGATGACTCATCGTTTATTACAATCAATTTATAATGTGAAAGGATGTCGATTTGAATATTTTAGTGCTACTTAGAATTGATATTTCACTTATGCAATTAGTATCGATTCCACAAACAGCGCTGTAGGCCGAGTTGTCTCTGTATAGAGAATTGTAAAAGCTTCTCGAATTCTCTGTTTCAAAATAATATATTCAAGAAATAATTGAATTATTTTATTCTCTAATACACTGAAATGTTTATCCTGCTTTAAATAGCACTTTAAAATATTCAAATATCTCAGAGAAATGTTTACTTTACAACCAAATTGCTCTTATTATGAAAATAGAGCAAAGTTTATTTTTGAGAAGATAGTTGACGTCTCTTGGCCGATATAGGACAGGTAGCGGCACAACATGTATCCGTCATACATACTTAATATATGTCTTTTTGAAGTAAAACGTATCGGTTTATGTAAAATATCAGAGATAACCTCATAAACGCAGTATTGATTGAGTCTCAGCTGTTGACGTATAAAGAGCGATTTGCATTTTTATTGTCGATCTACACTTGGAGCAAAACAAATTTGTAAATCATAAACATGCAGTCGTTTGACTAGCGATTAATTTCTATTCATGTATGTAAAACAAATTCTTTGGTCGAGTGCACTTTATTTCATGTCAGCTGTGAAATGAAATGGCTTTCGCGTCATGCATAATTATATTAGACAACTAGCTGTTGCCCGCGACTTCGTCCGCGTAGTATTTGAAATTTTTTCCTGAATTTTCTTTGCTATAAACCTCACGGAGCCCGAGACCTTTCCAACGAATGCAAAACCGTGGAAATCGGTTCGTGCGTTCTGGAGTTATAGCGTCAGGAAGAAAAACCCGACTTATTTTTATATAGTTTCTTAGTAAAGCTAGCGATTAATACCTGATGTCTTCGTAGACATGATCTACTTAGAATTCTCCAAAGGGACTTTTGATTAAAAAACGAAAATAGAAATAAAGGAGTCTTTTTAACCGTGTCAATGTTAATTTCCCAAGTTTTCCACAAATGAACTCGAGCATAGTTTCTTATCAAATGAGTAATGTTCCGTAGCACATGTCGGTTTCGTTGTGCATGCGCTACATCAGCTGCTTAGTCGTTTAATTAATAATGAAACTACTAAACGGATTTCTGGACTGAATGCTACTGTCACTTAAACTTACTTAACTTTTCCCCGTAGCTTCATTTGCGTTAATTTAGAATTTGTCAATCAATTTAGATGTTACATGTGGCGCATATGTTACATTGTTGCGTGTCCCAGGACTCAGTATTTCTTTCAGAATGGAAAATACGCTATGTCCGTCTCTGTACACCTCACAACGTATATACAACATTTCAGGATGCTTGGAAACAAACTTACCTACTTTTCGCAGTTGGGCGCGTAATATTTTACTACGAATAATTTGTATTATCGGCCCGTAAAATATGCATAAATATGTATACGACCAATGCATTTATGCCCTTGCCAAACGTAGTACGCTTTGGCACCAATTGCTTAGGAGTTAAGAATGATAAACACGATTTCAAATTCTAGATTGCATGCATCTAATTCAGACAGCATAATTATTTATAAATCCGGAAAATTAAACTAGTTTTCCTGCTGACGTTTGCAAGGAGTTGATTGTCCAGAGAGGCTTCCGGCGACTGGGACCGCAATAAAGTGACACCGCGGTCCCAGTTGCCGTATGCATTTAATTTTAATATTTGTATTCCGTCGACTGGGACCGATCCATAAATTGAACCAGAACGGTACAGTCAGACGAAAAATGTCTGTGGAAATTGTCTTGTTCAATACAAACCAGGTAAAAAGTAATAGGCTAGCATAGGTTCAAAGTGGTCTGTATTAATGTAATTCTCGGCAGGGATAGGTTACCTGAAATTGTCTTGTATCAATTCAGAAATATTTAAATAAATACCACTTTGAACTTATGCTAGCCTAGTACTTTTGCTGGTTAGTCAATGAAAAAGACAATTTCAGGAAACTTTCTACTTAGAATTATTTAAATACAGACCCATCTTGAACTCATGCTAGCCTAGTACTTTTTGTGAGCTTCTAATTGTCTCACTGGTGACAAAAGGGAATATTTTTCCCGTTTCTCGCCGGGGAGTTTTTAGGAGAAAAAAATCCCTACTGTCCAAGAAGAAAGTACTAGGCTAGCATGAGTTCAGTATACGGTATTTAAATAATTCTAAGTAGGAGATTACTTGAATTTGCCTTTTTAATTGACTGACCAGCAAAAGTACTAGGCTAGCATAAGTTCAAAGTGGTATTTATTTAAATATTTCTGAATCGATACAAGACAATTTCAGGTAACCTATTCCTTTGAACCTATGCTAGCCTATTACTTTTCCTGGTTTGTATTGAACAAGACAATTTCCATAGTCATTTTTCGTCTGACCGTACCGTTCTGGTTCAATTCATGGATCGGTCCCAGTCGACGGAATACAAATATTAAAATTAAATGGATCCGGCAACTGGGACCGCGGTGTCAGTTTATTGCGGTCCCAGTCGCCGGAAGCCTCGTCCAGACGCCAGCACATCAATCTGTCAAATACCGATATTGATAATATCGGCGATACTTCGTGTTAGCCGTTATATCGGTACCGATGATATTTTTATGACAATTCAACGATACTTCTTAATTTAAAAAAATGTAGTGTAAACGAGCGTGTTGTCTCGTTTATTTCGTTGCGGACGAGGCACTAACTATGCCCGGGGAAACCTTTGCCAAACAAACTTGCGAAATCGCTTTTCTCCGAAATAATTAAGATTACTTTGTTTTTTAAACAAAAATCTTTTTAATTTTAATTCCTTAAATGTATAATTATCTAATATCAACCTATGTCACTACTTTTTATATTAATAAAGAAATAATCTGATTTGTTATTAATTTATTTTATGTTAATTTTTTAATTCACAATAAGCGTATCGGTATGATATCGTATCGGTGAAAAGGCGTATCGATGCATCCCTATTTTCAACCTTATCACAATAGTGGAAGGTTAATGTTCGATTAGTATTTAACAAATTCGGATAAGTTGACCTGCTGGCGTCTGAACAACGGAATTTGACAATAAGACAATAATTTATAGTCCGCATAATTAGCTTAATTGCATGTGTTTTGCATCGTGATGTGATCGTGGTCTGATTGATGGAGTTCGAAAACACGACACGATTATTTCATCGCTCGATCGGTACGTTGCACGTTGCCGCAATTTCGGTTGCTTAAACGAATTACGATTATTTGTGCCATCCGAATAGGACCGTATTTAAGAGAGAAGAGACGAGCGGTTCAGATTACAGCTATCTGTTACGAAGTTGCGTTAGTATGTGGTTTTATAATGTTAGATGATGAAGCGTATTCATGTTATACGAGTTATTTCCTCATTCTAAGACTGGAAGATAATCATCTATTTAACTATTCGTTTAAGTTGTAAGAACCCACTTAAGCGATTTATGCTGCCGGAAGACAGTTTACTAGTAATTGACTTTATTACAGTAGAGATTTTAGTATCCTGTTTTCTGTATCTCATTTTCTGTTCTTTATTCAGGCGTTCGTTTAAAGTTGCTATAGTGATTTTGAAGAAAATTAATGAATGTAAAAAACAATTAAAATATAATGATTGCGATTAATATTTGTCAAGAGTTTTTTCGGCCCAGAAAACTGCTATAAAAATGACTGCGTATGTTATGTTACTCGTAAAGTAATATTTTTAAGAAAGACATTATTTAATTAAAATGGTCAAAATCGCTTTAGCTTATGCTTCGTACCCGCTACGTGACTGGTACCACTGCACTCCGCTCGTTGTAATCACATTGTGATATCGCCAACTATTTTTAATAAGGCATTCTTTTTGTGGTATATTAATCAAGACGTGTTACGCACTGCTGTGTACTCTATTTTCGTTTTGCAAGCCAAAACATGGTCACGAACTAGATGTAATCGATATTTAATGATATAATTATCGCCATCGGACCTTCGCAATCAACGCAGAACTATTTCTGTTTTGCTCATTTGAGCCAAAGATTTATTCGCAAAATCAATTTCAAACATGACTTAATTATATTGGTCCTTCTGGAAATTTGAAATAGTACCCTTGTAATGAAAAGAGCCGAAAGAAAAACAAATATTTTCGTCTCCAGTGAGATGTAATCATGTAAGTCAATAAGATATTGGTTACTTTATTTACAAATGATATCACAAGCGTATTCCACAATCTTATCCGCAAGACAATATTTGTTTTGTTCCATCGCACTCTATTACTCGTAAACATAACATTCCATTTCGTAAAATATGACGATATAACAAATACATAATGTATGAGATATCAAGACAACGCCCACACAATTTCTTGTCAGCTTCCATTAAAGGTTTCCATCAAACGGGTGTCTTTGATATTCACAAATGTAAACAGAAATAAGCTCGATTTCTTGGTTGGTAAACAAAGCTTTTATGTAGTTAACTAACAAGATTACTTCAACATAAATTTCTGTGCCAAAAAAAATAAAATTCTTACTACTTAGGCTGTTTTTAACACGGCTTATATTAGCTTCACTTGTAACTATGTATGTAAGAAAATCTTGGAATCTTAATTTGACCCACTTCCCGGTCTTCGATTAGGATGAAATTTTGCACACGCTCTGAGTTCTGACGACAATACATGACTAGATAAGAAAAGTCATTACAAATCCAATATGGCGGCCTCCCCGAGATGGCGGACTGGCTGTTTGAAATCTACCCCCATGATATGGGTATCAAATGAAAGGGTTACGCTGAATGGGATACGAAAAAAAATATCAAGTGACCTAAATCCAACATGGCTGCCGTCCCAAGGTGGCGGTTATCCGCCACCTTGGGACGGCATAGTAGTAACGGCACCTTGGGACGGCATAGGCGTAGTAAATTAAGTTTGAATAATAAGAAGACTAAAAAGTATAATTTTTAGTGCGTGTTTTTTAGTTTTTCAAACTATTAAAGAATTATTAGGGTTCTGTAGCCAAATGGCAAAAAACAGAATCCTTATAGATTCGTCATGTCTGTCTGTCCGTCCGTATGTCACAACCACTTTTTTTCAAAAGTAGGTATAATCAAGAGCTATCATGTTGAAACTTGGTAAGGAGATGTATTAATAATACATCTCCTTATGTGAACCGCATTAGGATTTTCACACAAAAATAAATAAAAAAAATCAAATTTTGGGGGTTCCCCATTACCTACTTAGTACTTTACTTATTACCAAACCCATACGTGGTGTGAGGTATCTATGGATAGGTCTTTAAAAATAATATTGAGGTTACGAGCACCGCGAGAGACACTTTCAAAGTGGTAAAATGTGTCGTCCCCCATGTAACTTCTAAAATAAGAGAATGATAAAACTAAAAAAATATAAGTATGATGTAATTACCATGAAAACTTCCAGCGAAAATTGGTTTGAACGAGATGAAGTAATTAGTTATTTTTTAATACGTCATAAATCGTAAACCGCAATTTACCTTTCAAAGTTACGAGTTTACAACCAACTACAAGAACTTTAATATTATGTAACCTGCATTCTCATTCTCGTTACGTTCTCAAAACAATTCCAGTATCGACTTCTCTCCCGAGAATTCATCAGGGATAAATTAGGGAAAATTTAGATACATGGCGTGGTAAGGATACTAATAAATAAATAATAATAATAATAATTGCTAACCGTACATAATTATAAGAATGTACGGATTTCATTTTTGAACGATTTAGCTTCTCTTGCACTTCAATTTAACATACTGTTTGTGTTTATTTTGCCACTATAGACAGTCGAGTTCACTAGAACTGATCGAATATAAAAGAGAATAAACATATAACCCTCCTCTGCGTCGGGTAAAAAGGCTAACATTTTTCTCGAACAACCTTTCACGTGATAAACACAAATAGATATCTTTCCACAACACCACCCATTTTTACCCACATCTTTGCCGACGCCGATACGCAATTTCATCCACTTTACCCAATTACATACATTCCCACATAGTCTGAACCTTGTTAGTGGAACAAGCTTTTCCAACATTGGCTTAAGAGCGCGTATTCTGAAAGTGGCAACGTCGCAAATAGTTGTCAAATATTAACAAGTTTTAATTAATATGGCAATGTTACTGCTTGGAAATAAGAAATATGGCTCTGTAGTGCACTAAAAATTGATAAGGATATCGTAACACAGAATAAATAGTTTTAGATGTAAAAAGAATTTCGAAACTTTGCAAATGCCTTTTTTTACATCCATGAAACGGTTATAACATCAAATTCGGTGTTTTAATTGCATTCCTATATCAATGTTTTAGTGCGCTACAGAGCGATATTTCTTATTTTCATACAGCAAAATCCAAATTAAAAAAAAAACTTGTAAATATATGACAGCTATTTGCGACGTTGCCAACTTTCTGGATATGCGCCCTTAAATTATGCTCTGTTTGCTGCCGTACAGTGCATTAACACACCTTAATTACACATCTGTGTTACTAGACCTGCTTTATGGAACTTTATGTTCTTTTTATAGGCCTGTCTTTTATGACAGGAACTTTATGCCTGTTTCGAGTGAGGCATGAATTCCTGTAATAAGAATATTGTATTGTAATTTGCGTCGAATGTAGGTTAGGTAATATTAATATTCAATTAATTTGTCCTCCTCCGGAATAATATCATTTCCATATTGACGTCATTACCCTTTATGAGGGAAAGGGTTTTAGTAAATTGTGTTTTTATAAAAGTACATACCCTGTTGTTTCCTATTTTCACAAAGATACTCATTTTCTCAGCTATAGAAGTATTATAGCGGTTGCTAGGCTAAGTTGTTAACTTTCAAACGCCTGATAGTTTATGCATAGCTATTAACGCGGAGGCGTTTCTTAGCGAGTAACTTAGAAGTATCAGGTGATTATTGACTTAGAGCGACAACAATATTCATTAATTCTATTGTTTTGTTTAAGTTATACAAGACAATATTGCATTATGCAATAACGAGTAACATGAAGAAAATTTCTTTTACGACAGATCACACTTATTTAGTAAAAAATAAATGTTTATAAGTCTCTTCGTCCCTTGGTATTGTGATAGAGCAAAATTTCGCTCACACGTGAAATATTAAATTGATAATGTTCAAAGTTCCAAACATATCAAAGTACCCATTTTCTTATATGCATAGGTAGGTACTTAGTTTTTTTCAGAATAAATTCTAAGTACTAAGGTGAGGGTCGCGGGACTTATTGGGTCGCTGGATTTATTGGGTCGCGGGACTTATTCCATTACCGTGACCCTGGAACGTAAAGGGCTAATGAAGGACACCGTGGATTTTAGTCAGTACAGTCTGATAGTCCCTCCCACCCTGCCCTGGGTGGAGGACTCATTTGATGATTTCACCACGCTGAAAAAAGAAAAAAATGTACTAAGGTGAAGACTAATTTTGGCCTAGTTTTTATTTAGTCTACCCACGTTCGAAGCGTGATCCCAATTCGTACGTGAAAGTAGGACTGCAAATTGATGTAATGCTCGCAGTAAACAGGCACTTTAACAATCATTAGCGTGTTTCTTCATTGTTTATGCGTAACGTTAAAATTGGGCTGATATTGTTACTGCAAAATTTTGGAATTGTTTTTATTTGTTTCGGTAACTAGTTTTTGGGGCAAGCCTAAGGTTAGCGCAGAAGTAAAATAACCGAACAGAAAATAAATGAAGAATACCTTACTTATGTTACTGAGGATTACGAAAACATATTTCAATCTCATGTTTCAAACAAAAAACATTTTAAAAGGAGGAAAAGCGAATTAAGCCTCCTGCAGACATACGCGATTAATCGCACGGGGCGACATGTCGTGGTACATTCGCAGTATTTTTAGAGTGGAAATTAGCTTGGCTCGTTGTCGCAGCGCGATTAATCGCGTGTGTCTGCAGGAGGCTTTACTTAAATACTTAATTTTGCCTTGCTGAAAAATAAAACATGGCGTTGCTTCGGCTGCCCTTTGAAGTTGCCACAACATTTTACGAATACTTAGTGATAATGAGCCAGCCTTACAAGAATATGATCAACTTCGTCAGTTACATTTAAAGGCTGACCTACAGGGAATGACATAACATAGTGAGTAAGCTCTCTTTTGAATCTGATACTTATTCCGTAATTATTTACATAATTTCAGCCTTTAGCTTTACATAAGCTGTTAACACTACCTATATTTATGGTTTAATGATGATGACTAATGATGAGTCTGTTTTTTTAAGGACATATAAGAGGATTTGCAATGCCTTTTAATCTTGTTTTGTGTGCCTTTTGAATGGAAGAACACATTCATGAAATATGGATTAACTTTATTCATAAGAATCCCAATATGGAAAAGATTTAACTTCTTAAAATATGGCTATAGAATAAAAAAATACTCAATTGTTCAGAAATTGAAATATTCAGAATGTAAATTAAACAAAACGCCACTACAAGTTATTCCAGAGGAATTCAAAGAGAGTCATTTTCGTATTAGATACACCTCGGCGGCAGATAATCTGTAAGAGGAAGCATTTTTTTTAAGTCATGAAGCAGTGTTAACACGATCGTGCTAATTGACGCTAATTAGTGTAACAGCATGTAAGACCGCACAGCTGATAAATAAGACCACATGGCAACAGAAAAACTACAGCGGAAAACGATTGTTACGTGCAGGTGTTTGCTTACCGGCAACTATACATATAATAAGTATTTACATGGGATGACAAGACTTGCCACAAGACTCGAGTTCGAGAATATGATACTTTTATTTATTTTGATCGTGGCTGTGGAATTATCTTACTGTACCCTTGTGTAGTGACACCGAAAGCTTAGCGATTGATGTCAGAGTGTGAGTTAACCTGTGGTTCACCTAGATATTTGGCTAATGCTGATGTACTGCTTCTTATGCTAGACAAACATTACGGCCTACATAAAGATATGACTCGTAAACGTGTTTTGTAGTATAAGGTCACCCAATTCTTGATAAATTTCGTTTCGTTACTGTTTGTAATTAAAGGTACGATTATGCTGTCGTACCTTTTCCTCATTATGTGATCTACTTCTTCGTGTCTCTGACTCGATAAAATTTAAATTAATGTCTTGCACATTAAAACATGTACTTGCTAAATTACGTTTACAGATCTCAGTGTTAAGCCTCGAGCAGACACACACGATTAATCGCGCGGGGCGACTTGTCGCGGTCCATTCGCAGTACATTTAGAGTGGAAATTAGCTTGGCTCGTTGTCGCAGCGCGATTAATCGCGTGTCTGTTAGAGCCTTTAGTGTTTATCAGGGCCAAAACGAAAAAATTGCATCAACAAGGTAAATACTCGTAGCTTTTTAAAGCAATTGTTCGTTCTTGAGTTTTTACCCTTTTAGTGTGATAAATGCATTGTAATGTAACTATGGTTTATTACAATTAAATAAAGATAATAGATAACCCAAACAAATTAAGAAAATTGTTGAGTAATCACTTGAATTGTCATTTGTTTTGTTTTCATTTATGTTTATTGCTTATACTTATTTTTTATCGAACAAAGGATTTTCTTAAGATGTTAAAGGCTCTATAGTTATAAAAAACAGGTATTGAGTTTGAGTTGGGTTTATGTTAAATTAACCTTCCTTTGCCTGTTTCATCTGCCAAAAACATATACCTACATTGAAATTCTTTGATCTCATGTTTTCTGCTCGTGAGTAGAACTGAATTGCCTTTCTCCTTGATCTGTAATATTATTTATTTAGCCTCCAAACTATTTCTAACTTTCAACTAGGGAATACAGCCTTGTCCCTGACTTACAAATCCACGGCAAATTAAGCCTCCGGCAGACACACGCGATTAATCGCGCGGGGCGACATGTCGCGGTTCATTCGCAGTATTTTTAGAGTGGAAATTAGCTTGGCTCGTTGTCGCAGCGCGATTAATCGCGTGTGTCTGCAAGAGGCTTTATCCTAACTTATTAAGATTGCCTCCGAAGCCACAGCTTTTGAGGTGGTATTGGACTGAAGTGTTTGTCCGGAAGTATTATCTAGTGATGGTTAATCCATTCCATTGTAATGAAAGTACAAGGCTCTTATTTCAAAAGTCATTTTTTATGGAAATTGCGTTTTTCATAACGGCCTTATTACCGTCATAAGCAGGCTAGTTATTTTGCTCTCCTTAAATCCATCCTAACCTATGTGCCTCACCCAAGTTTCTGCTATTATACCTTGCCCACCTCGCAAATTGGTATTACAAAAGAAAAAAATTGCCCCCACACTTTACGTTTTCCTGTTTCGTGGGTGCTCTTGTTTGAACATACACAACCAGCCAGACAAAGCCTAGGTTTATGTGGTTAACATTGCATAAGTACCGGTTATTCTTTTTCTTGTATACTTTTTTAATCTGTATCTCCCAGCGCGCCCCCTCTCCAATCCCCCTATATCCCCAAAGTGGGGCGCGCCCCACTGTTTAGGAATCCCTGCCTTAGGACTTAAATGCTTCTCATTAACACTAGGGCGAGACACACTTCGGGAAATACCGCTAATTATCGTGTTTATACGAACATTTAAAGACTTATCGCGAAAATCAATGAGAAATGCCGTTAGTGTAGCCCAGCTATAAGAACCTGGTGGCTAACAACCGCATCATCACGCCATCTGTCAAGGTTCCTGTCTTCCGTAAGAAGTCACATGGTGAACATAAACATCTCAATGCATTACATAAGGCAGAATGGCAGAATTAAATGTTAACACACCATTACGTCTTTAATGTCGAATATGAAGTAATCATTTTGTATGTGTTTGGGTGCCGATAATCCAGTCAGGTTCTATGTATCTATTTTATTGAGGTGTTCGGTAACAAGGCGCTTGAGTTGATTTAAGCCTCCTGCAGACACACGCGATTAATCGCGCGGGGCGATATGTCGCGGTCCATTCGCAGTATTTTTAGAGTGGAAATTAGCTTGGCTCGTGGTCGCAGCGCGATTAATCGCGTGTGCGCAGGAGGCTTTAGGTTTCTAAGATTGTCCATACATTTCCTTCGATCGGAGGTTTGTGCGATATCTGACCGATAACACCGATATCGTCAATCGATACAATTCTGTATCGCGTCGCGTCATGACTAAACTCCTTAACCCATGGAACTACTACTTTCATATAACACGCGAAATCCAGCTATACAAATATAGACAGGTCAAAAATATTCATTTCGAGACAGCATTTTAAATTATTATTTTTTTCCGGCCAGCGTTTCAAAGATATGAATGAACGTAACTAATTTTGCAACAGCATTGTTTTCAAGGGAAAACGTTATTTTTTGTTGGGGGACAATACAATTTTGAAACTTAATTACCAACTAAAACGTTAAATTAAATACATTATGTATAAGATAATCGTAGTAAAATGGTTGCGTAATTAAAATTGCATATCAATTATAATATCTTTGCAGGTACGTTTTCATCATTTTAATACTCCTTTCATTTCAAACTATTAAAAAAACTTTTTCAAAAAAATGTAACCGCCTTCAAAAACAACCACAAAAAAGGGTAAAATAAGCTACAAAATAACTTTTCTTTCAGAAGTCGGTGCCTTTATTTTTTTTCATTTCATTGTTTTTTTTGCCACCGACTTCTGATAGAAAAGTTATTTTGTAGCTTATTTTACCCTTTTTTGTGGTTGTTTTTGAAGGCGGTTAAATTTTTTTGAAAAAGTTTTTTATTTTACTCTTTTTAGTTTAAATATTCAACTCAAATTCTTGTCAAATAAATCATTCTCTTACATGTATGTGCACTAAAATTTTGTAATCCGTAGCACCGGTAACAACATCGCTCAAGTGCACAATAAGATAATAAAATTCCCTATCTCAAAAAGTACTGAACTGATTTTGATGAAATTTGCAGTATTCTGTAAGTTAAACAATAATTAGTACAACAAAAAAAGAATTACTTAAATCGGACTTGTAGTTCCAGAGATATGCGAACACAAACTAAATCAGTCGATGCCTACTCCAAGCCGTTGAGGAGTTGTACCTTCCATCATCAGCTTATCCACCTGAGATGATGATTATCAGATGCAAATACTTGAACAGCTTTAGAAAATATATGAAAATGGTGCTATATGCCTATAAAATTTGAAGGTTGCCCTCGATTTCCCTGGGATTCCATCATCAGATCCTGACCTGATGATCATGGGACCAATTGGAAAGTATACCCTTTCAAACAAAAGAAAAATTTTCCAAATCGGTCCAGGCGTCTTCGAGAAATCGGGGAACATACATAAAAAAAAAAACGATTCCGACGAATTGAGAACCTCCTCCTTTTTTTGAAGTCGGTTAAAAAAACGTTTTTGTCGAGAAAATAATGCACTTAACATAGCAGTTTCTTGAAAATTTAGATTTAGATAACGTAATTTTTTTATCGCCTTTTTAATAATATAATTAATTAGAGGTGGGCTGACTGTGATATTAGCCGATTTCTGCTGCAGATACCGACTAATCATCCATGCCGAGCATTGCTCGTCGGTAAAGTTCTAACAAAAATATGTCGGTATGGTGTGGCGTTTCACGTACATACAGCTGAATCGCTCACATTATAAACTGCACTCGATCACATCCGCTGTGAGGTCATACATAGTCATTTAAAATTATTTTTCTTTTACAAAAATACTCGTATTTCTATTTAATTAAATTAACAACTTAGTACCAAAGGCAGAATGCCATTCATAATTTTATTAAAATAGCTGACCTTTGCCCACTTCGCAAATGAATTAAAGTCGAACCCTTTCGGAGGAGTGCAACTACAAAAAAACCGGCCAAGTGCGAGTTGGACTCGCCCATGAAGGGTTCCGTAGCAGCAAGCATAGATTAGAGATATAATTATATTGAGATTAGTAAGTAATATACACAAACAATAAAAATAACTTTGTTTTTCATAGTATTTGTATGAATGGCAAAGTTATATTTGCGGTCTCAAAAACTGCTAACTGTATCTCATCCAAACCAATTTTCGTTGGTAGTTTTGGTTGAGGCCTACATTATATATTTTTTTTAGTTTTATCATTCTCTTATTTTAGAAGTTACGGGGGGGGGGACACACTTTTTACCACTTTGGAAGTGTCTCTCGCGCAAACTGTTCAGTTTAGAAAAAAATGATGTTAGTAACCTCAATATCATTTTTAAAGACCTATTCATAGATACCCCACACGTATGGGTTTGCTGAAAAAATTTTTTTTGAGTTTCAATTCTAAGTATGGGGGGCACCCCCAAAATTTGTTTTGTTTTGATTTTTGTGTGAAAATCCTAATGCGGTTCACATAATACATCTTTCTACCAAGTTTCAACAGGATAGCTCTTATACTTTCGACAAAAAGTGGCTGTGACATACACGGACAGACAGACAGACATGACGAATCTATAAGGGTTCCGTTTTTGCCATTTGGCTACGGAACCCTAAAAATACATAAAAAATCGTGACACGACATTTTTACTCGTTACATAATAAACCGTAAAGGCTATAATTTCATAATAATCACCAGCCGACTAGTTGACACATCTTTAAATAAGATCGAGGTCGAGTGCAAAACTTCTTCAGTACTCATTATCTACGCGTATTAGTCTTAAAAGTGAAAGGGGGACACGATAAAATACTATTCAGTTTGATTTTTTGATGTTTTGCGTTAAAAAATTAGAATTAACAACATCACCAGAAAAGCGCATTCCAAATTCTGAAATAGATGGTTCGTTTAGCATACAGCAATCGTGCAACTACGAAGGAGACGAGACTTCGAAGACAAAAACTCCACACAACAGTAGAAATCTAGGCTGGTTCAAGACCTTGCAAATGACTTCTATCTAATACGGTGTTTTTAATAAGCTATTTAGGAAGGTGTAAATTACAGAGATTGTAGCACAAGAATAAAGAAACCACGGCAAATAGAAAATCTTTCTTGAAATCGTGCCATCATGCTGTTAGCAGCTAAACAAGTGATGAAATCTGTAGAACAATATCCATAACAGTCCTTAGCAAACGAGGTTGCTGATCCAGCCAAACTTGCCAAATTAACCATCGCATTTATAATTGTGACGACAGCAAGGAACCTTACAAGTGCGCAATCTGGATTATCGGAACTAGGGATCGCTGAGATACTTTGGCAATCACATAGATGAAACGTCACACACATAAATCTACTCGCGCAAAACAACAATTTTCTTTTCGAACCAAAACAACATCGAGTGTTTTGGTGGAAAGTGCCTCTGGCCCAGAAACTTTGACAGAAATAGATGGGGGAATCCGGAAATATCACTAGTGTAACTCGCCTACGCGGCTTGATTTCAAGTTCCTTTCTTTTCAATAGGAATGGACTAGTGCCGCTGGTTTAATTGACTCTTCTAGAAGAAAGGCAATGAACGGATATCTGCGTTTATGTGTCAGTGACCGAGTATCAACTCTACTCGAGTTGCCGATGACCGGTTAACCAATTCATGGTTTATTATCGTTGCTTCCTCTCGAGTCCCGTTACTCCTGCTCCTGTTTTTATCATTGGAAGGGCTTATGCAAGCAGTATGCATGTTGACATGCATATAAAACAATTAATAACAATGAATGTAGTTAATAATAATGGGAACGCTTTGACGTCAACCAATTAATTGGAAAATTGAATTGGCAGAATCAGTTTTATTTTATTGTAATTTATTGTTCCTCATAACATGCGTCACTGCTAGTGATCAATGTTATCTGCTACTAAAAATATAAAATACATATTAAGCAACAATGCTCTGACGTTTTAACATTTCCAAACTTGAACTGGTTACCGTATTCTGCTAAACCGGTTACCTAGTTTAATATATTCTAATAATGAGCAACGCGTCTGATTTGCATATCGAATTAAGGCTCCAATCATCCGAAAAAAGCAATTGCTACACGCACCGTTGCAGCATTGGAAAGGCAAAAGTTGGTTACGTAACCGTTTTATTGTGTAAGCGTTCGGTGAAAGAAGTCCTCCTCTAGCTTGCTGCTGCAGTATTGCATACGGCATGACAACGGGCGGTCGACTCTGCGTCCATTCGCACCGCGAACCTCGTTCCGAGTGTAAACCAGTGATCGCTGATCAAACTAAAGTTTAATACGGTTGTGCAACCCGTCTATTTGGAACTGTTGTCTGTGTGTGCGAATGATTTTATGTATGACGATTGATTGTTTAGATTTTATTTCTTTTAACTTGTATACTGTTTACGGGTTACAAGTGTCCGAGTTTTCTTAATGGTATTTTGTTGAGACGCAGTCGGTAAACCGATGATGGTATGATTATTATCATCAGTTTTTATTATTGATAATATCGGCCGATTTTGCAGAGTTTGTATTTGTAATCCGATCTCTTGTTGCGCCATATCAAATGAACACAGCAAACGATTGCATTATAACTTGACTGCAAAAAATTAACACATCGACCGCTGAAGTTGAATATTTTCGCAAAGAGCACATCAGACGGTTTAGTATTTGCACATTATGCAAGGCTATTCGTTTTAATAACAGGATCTTGCATTGTTCATGATTAAGAACAATAAATATGGTAGTGTCGTAATAAACAAAGTTATATCGCTAAAGTTAAGTAAGGTTGCGGTAACGGTGAAGTAAATTAGAAAGCATGAGGCGTTATTGCGGCTCTAAGGCAGTGAATAGCTTCCACGCGCGCCTCAAAGAGCTGTCAGCAAACTGACGGGGCCCCCTAAGAGGGCCGGAGCCTGCCGGGGTCGCGGGATTGTCTCACTCGGTAACCGTGACCCTGGTACATAAAGAGCTATTGAAGGAACACCGTGGATTTTAGTCAGTACAAGTCTGACAGTCCCTCCCACCCCACCCTGGGCGGGACGACTCATTTGATGATTTTACCACGCAAAAAAAAAAAAAAAGGCAGTGAATAGCTAACGGGACCTGCGGCCGCACGGTGGGCTGAAAATCGGCTTTCATAGACTTAGGCATTTTATTTTTCAAGTGCCAGTTTTTATACCGGATATCACTTCTATTAGTTATAACAATATACAAAAATGATACCAGAATTGATTCTGCACAAAAACGAAGGAATTATAATTTTTTTACGAAAATTTTGTATGGAGCTAGTATGAAAAATCGAAATATCTCTAAAACGGCAGGGATAACCGTAATATTCTTATAGGGCGTTATAGTACTAATTTTTTATGATTTTTTGACATACGTTACATAATGGTTGTAGATGCCGTTTTTTTTTTAAAAATCGTCAAAATATTTTTATTTTTTTTTACATATGAAACGTTCGTTTTAGTGTTTAAGTTGAAGAATTCAGAGCTTTAACAACTCTTAACATAAAATAGCGTCACCCCTATAGACCTGAAGGACTAGACAGAGCATCTCCATCTGTCAGTTTCAGTGGCACCAAGGAGGTCATGAAAATGCTTGAATCATCATGCTCGCCGTCCATTTTCGGCTTGTATCGGCTTTGGTTGGAAGCACCATCAAATCCCTACTTCAATATCAGTTTTAACTGCTTATTTTCCACATTATCAGAAAGACTTTGAAGAATCCGCTTCACCGTGATGTCAAGTAAAGCTTGAAGTGTAATTCTAGCTGATCAATCCGTAACTGATACTGATTGATTAGGAGGGTAGCATGCAAGCTTAGTTTGTTGCAGTTTATAGTAGGATGGGTAAATATCCTTAGATCCTTCCCGAATGGCAGTCTCTCGCAACGTAATATATTGCCATTTTGAAAGTTTAAGTGATAGAAGCAATCCAAGTGCTTTCTCTGGTGTAAATATTACTGTTTCACTGGTTTCTTAATGCTCTCATTGATTTTAACGGCAGTTTCTGTATTTTTTACCATATATTCGATTACAGATGTGATATCTTCATACCCTTCTTCTTTTAAACGTGCTGCAGCTGCATATGCCATTTCAAAGGAATCGTCGCCTATGTGCTCACTAGATCTTCTCTTTTTCTGTTTGCTTCCCAGATCTTTTAATGGTTTTCGGGACCTTTTTGTCATTGTTCCAACAGTCGATGATGTCGAAGGTTCTGGAGAGACAGAGCATGCTCTTGGTATCTCATCAACAGTTGGTTCTTGATTTATTAAAGGTTGCACGCAACTTGGCCAATCAATATTTGCTTGCAGCCACTCTCCGTACGCATTTCTAAACTTATCAAAGAATCGTTTAGATTTCTGCCACCTGTTTAAAGCAGCTCGCGTGAATCTCCGGCAAAATTCTTTGAGAGTTACTTGATCTTCGGCAGAAAGGCAATCGCCTATGCGGGACACAATTGCACTAAACAATACTTCATGATTAAAAGAAGGACACTAACTTTTTAGAAGAACAGACAAGTCTAAATGTTTTTTCTTCTAAAAAGTGAGTGTCCTGTAAGTTGAGTGTTCTTCTAAAAATTAGTTAACTACCCTCGTTAAATTTATAAAAGATATGATAATGAAAATTTATAATCGTCAAAAACATTTCGTAGAACCCATAGTACAACTAATCAAAAAATTAGCTCACTAATTATAAAAAGGTGAATGCGGTTCTTAGTTGGTATTGTTGCGAGATATTTCAAATCATTTAATCACATATTAGGCTCATTAGCATGAGAAGACTACAACCGTCATTCTAATTACTTGTCATCAGACTCATTAGATGACTACACAATATGTTATTTTGTATTTTGATCGTATGCAAGGTTTTAAAATTCCTTTTATGTCGATATTTTTTATGTGTCCGGTTATGTTGTAATTATACTTTTAGGGTGTGATCAATTAACAATTTAATTCCCCTATCTTTCAAAAAGAAGCGACAACATGGGCACTTTGACATTGATATTCAACTATTTGGTATTGTTGGAAGTCTTACAAGATTAACAAGATACTACACACCTCTGTCTAGTCCTTCAGGTCTGGTCGGGGTGATGCTATTTTATGTTAAGAGTTGTTAAAGCTTTGAATTCTTCAACTTAAACACTAAAAAGAACGTTTCATATGTAAAAAAAAAAAAAAATATTTTGACGATTTTTAAAAAAAAAACGGCATCTTCAACCATTATGTAACGTATGTCAAAAAATCATAAATAATTAGTACTATAACGCCCTGTAAGGATATTACGGTTATCCCTGCCGTTTTTGAGATATGTCGATTTTTCATACTAGCTCCATACAAAATTTTCGTAAAAAAATTATAATTCCTTCGTTTTTGTGCAGAATCAATTCTGGTGTCATTTTTGTAAATTGTTATAACTAATAGAAGTGATATCCGGTATAAAAACTGGCACTTGAAAAATAAAATGCCTAAGTCTATGAAAGCCGATTTTCAGCCCACCGTGGGCCGTGGTGATACCATTTTAGTAGTTCATGGTGCATCCCGCACCTTACTTCACTTGTTTACATTGTTTGTTTACCATATTATTATAGAAACTACGCGTGTACGCTACTTGGTTCATAGTTCGTTGTGCTAGTTTTGAAATTAAGTACATTCAAATATGCCGACATCTCAGCACAGCACCGTCTAAATGTATCCTTGACTCTGGAAGGTAAATGGCACTTGAAGAAACAGGGTGAGCAGGAGAGTTTATTTCTTTGCCATCCCAAAAAAGGACATGCCCGCTCTATCTATGAAAAACTAGCCTCGTGTAGCCCGGGCATTAAAGAGCTAATATAAATTAGTTTTACTATGTATATGTACGAGTATAATGTATATGTATACTACCTATGTGTGTACATATGTATAGTTTTACTATTTATATGTGTCTTCCCGATTATTCATCTAGGTTGTCATCGTTTCAAATTAAACTTTGTAATTTATGACCTGAAACAAGTTTTTAGAGAACAAGAAGTTGAATGTAGAGCAAAATAACACTTTCCTTTTGCAGATATTATGCATAACCTGTATAGAATGGTCTACATAATATTATGTATTTGTTACTGCAACTTATTGCGATGATCGAATTGCCAAATATGTACTAAAGTTCAAAACACATTTTTTCAAGACATTGGTAAAGTTTTTTTTCCAAGTCATTCACATCGTCTAGTTGAAACTATGACACAAATTGCGACACTGTGTGTGACATTCATTCGTGATGCAATTGATTTTGCACACACTCTTCAGAACAAGTCTCACTCTCACTAATTCATGTAGGAAACCGGGTTAGTTAAAATCGACCAACGATGTAAGGAATAAGATCAATTTTTGAATGGATTGGTTCCAGTACTCTGTTATTAAATTACTCTAGATACAAACAGTACTGACAATCTCATTTGCGTTCACGTGTTTCTTGTGAGTGGAGGCTGCCATCTTGGTCTGCGATCCCTACAAACATCCGCTGTTTACTTACTTTGTTTACATAATATACAAAGCACACGACAACATTACCGCGGTTTAATATTACTATGTAGATTAGTATTAAACGTGATTCGGCGTAAACAATTCCTTGTGTAACGATCATTATGAGCTATTTTTGTTTGGTGCTAAATGTTTACTAACGCGGTCCTCTCGCGTCCAATGTTTGTATTAACGTGACCTCTGTTTTTAGTAACATAAGGTCGAGTTTGTCTTGAGTTGTTTCCTAGTATAGCCTGAAGGTGAAGCCGTTCGTGTGGTTTAGAACTTAAACTGTAATACTAAGTAAGCTATTACAGTTGCCTATGGCCTCTGCGAATTAACATTTATCCGGTAGATTATTATGTATCATTATTAGCAATATTGCTAGACTATTGAAAAATATAATGAAAATCTACATTGAAAAAATATAAAAGAAAATATGCACGATATACAGTCGTTGTTGCTATGACCTAACTACGTAAATATAAAGTATGTAAATAAGCAAAACGTTAATGTTAGTGGTTAATAACAATTAACCGTTAGTTAAGTACTTCATAATTGTTATTCAACATGTTGGCTTAACTGTAGTCTAGCTAAAAAGTAGGTTGTGGTCTATTGACACGGGCGCGTGATTCATTTTAAAACTATACTCATGGCCACATAGTAACATTTTTGCGACTGACACATTTTCTAAATACCAGCTCAATCAACCAAATAGTATCCTTATAGCAAAAGGAATAAGGCGCATATTTTGTGAGTCAAAGAGCTTGAGAAATATTTGATTACGAGATTAATTAGCTCTGCGTAATCCCTAAGTTTTCTCATTAGCCTCGTAACAAACACGTTTAATTGTTAATTAATATTCCAATCAATGTTCTGTTTATTTTATCAATTGGAGCACAAACTATTCTAGTAATTTCTCTAAATTAATGGAAGTTTTTCAATCAGAATCAGCTGTTACAGAATTACAAAACATTTGGTTAACAAATACTATTATGAACTACCTATTATAAAATCATTAGGCAAGTTTGTATTTTGATTCAAGTCATAATTATTTGTAAATCCACATATTAATTAATGAAAAGTCAATGACCTAATGTCTTTGCCCAAAGTAACGAAGACAATAATTATTATTGTATTTAAGGTAACAAAAGTTAAAAAACTGTAAAATAATATGTAGCTATATTAATTTTCATAATCCCTGTCGAAAGTCACATACATATTCTTAGTAAATTATCAAATTAAATGTAATTTACTTATTTTCATAATACATACTTAATTATAAAAGTTTTGGACTGTTAAGTCAATGAAATAATAATTAGTACTAGTGAAGGGACATTCGGTTCAGCAAGTGATTAATAAAATTTATCCTGCATTCAGCAAATTCCGGACGATTTTAACAGAAGGAAATGAAATTAAATATGTATTGTATACATAAACTTATTCAACCAAAAAAAATTTTTTTTGTAATACCTACCAAATGGTTTCATACAAAAATAACTACATAATGCTGATGCAGATGGCTGTTATTTTATTTAACAATAAAATAACAGCCATCTTAAAGCAACTACTACTACTCATCACACACACACAGACTTTAATTCGGAAGTAAAAATAAACTGTTGAACAGAAGCCTTTTTTTTTTTTTTTTTTGCGTGGTAAAATCATCAAATGAGTCCTCCCGCCCAGGGTGGGGCGGGAGGGACTGTCAGACTTGTACTGACTAAAATCCACGGTGTTCCTTCAATAGCCCTTTATGTACCAGGGTCACGGTTACCGAGTGAGACAATCCCGCGACCCCGGCAGGCTCCGGCCCTCTTAGGGGGCCCCGTCAGTTTGCTGACAGCTCTTTGAGGCGCGCGTGGAACACAACGCGCCGTCGACTCGGGCATGGTCCATGATCGGACGGCGAGTCACCCATTACTCGCCGCCCGCATGCCCGCGCCTACGGTGGCCGGAGATCGTCTTGCGACGTCCGTTGCCGTGGGCGTCTCCCGCGGCGGCTGGGTCGTGAGGTGGACGCTGTCCTCTCCCTCACGCGTTCCGCCTCCTCCTTTGCTAGCATTACTGCTTCGCAGAAGGAGGCGACCGCTTCCCATTCCGTCTCGCCCCGCAGCATGGCCTCGACCAATGCTGGGCGCGAGAGGTCGCCGCCTATCGCCTCCGTGAGAACACGGCGGTGCTCTGCCCAAGCGGGGCAGTCCTGCACCGTATGCTCCACCGTGTCCTCCGGGCGATCCTCGCAGTGGTGACACCCAGGCGTTTCTTCCTTGCCTATACGACACAGGAACCTCCCGAAACACCCGTGTCCGGTGAGGACCTGCGTCAGGCGGAAGGTGAGGACGCCGTGACGCCTCTCCAGCCACTCCTCAAAGAGGGGTCTTACCGCCGCGATTGCGGCGTGCCCGTTGAACAGAAGCCTTACATGGACATGGAAGATACATTTCCTCATTTAAGTACAGAGGCATTTAAACAATTAAAATTACGTCCTTTAAATTTCATCCTTCCCTTGAAGGCAGGTGTAAACGACCTGAGGAATTGAGACTGAGACAAGAGACAATCAATGTATACGCATGGTGAGGTAACCAAAGAAAGATCATTCTGTTCACACATTTAGAATTTCTTTCCGCAATCGTACGTGCGAACCTGATGCGTCACATTTACCAGCCTCCTTTGATTTCTATAGAAATTACGCAACATAGATGTATGTAACAGGCACGTGTGAATGTTATTGTTAAAACGTGAGTTATATTCCATCGATCTCATTCAATTGAACAATCAAACGCATTTATTGCCATTGTAACTATATTGAATGTGTCTCTTATTTTATTTGATGATCAGTTTCTTTATTATACACTCGAGAGCAATGAATCCGGGTCACTTAAAGAATGTTAAAAATCTCGGAAACTAAAAATGATAGGTTAATGCAATAAATTGTATTTAATAGACTAGAACATTCTTAGAATAGCCATGACAAAAACTATTTAAAATTGTCTAAAAATGGGAGGAAAATTAAAGTAAGATATTAAAATAAGGTTTCAAATTGGATTAACAAGGTGACTCACAAAATTAGAATATCTGGTTTTTGTTAAATTGGTGAAGAAAAACCAGATATTAATGAATCAAAGGATAATTCCCTAGAAATATATGGAGCAAAAACCCAGAATTGATTAAAACGATTTATGTGTGGCAAGGTAGTGTATACGTACATACTATATCCCAAATCCAATAATAGTTTTCGATTAAACCATCATAGCTAGCTGATTTGAAACATTATAATATCTTATAATGATTCAAATCAGCTATTTCCTTAAATTTTCCGTATATGATTACTTTCCAGAATTTGATCCTTATTAGCAACAATATCGAATAGTGTAATAATACAGGGTGTGATTTTTTTTTCCAAAATCAGCAGGTTCGATTCCTGGCCAGGATTATTGATTTTTCTAAAATCCAATGAAGCAGTTTTAATTTCCGACAAAATCGGCCTCAAGACTCCTTGCAACGTTTTTTGATATTCCTCATAGTTTCGGATATAGCCATCCACGCCCAGTTGAAAAATTCATCCTGTATGATATGCTGCTGGTCTGTTTAGTTATGGTTTTATGTGAAACGAATAGCGTATTTATGACCTCTGACTTAAGGTCTATTTTGTTGTTCATAAATTATTTTAATCGACTCTGGGTTTTTTTTTGGGCATCCTCCTTTTACTTCGCCAGACCAGGGTTATGATGACATTTGTATTTTCCTAGTTTTTCATAATGTTACCAAATTAAACTGCGTATATTATTGTAAAAAAAACTTTTTCAAAAAAAATGTAACCGCCTTCAAAAACAACCACAAAAAAGGGTAAAATTACCTACAAAATAACTTTTCTTTCAGAAGTCGGTGCCTTTTTTTTCATTTCATTGTTTTTTTTTTGCCACCGACTTCTGAAAGAAAAGTTATTTTGTAGGTTATTTTACCCTTTTTTGTGGTTGTTTTTGAAGGCGGTTACATTTTTTTTGAAAAAGTTTTTTATTTTACTCTTTTTAGTTTAAATATTCAACTCAAATTCTTGTAAAATAAATCATTCTCTTACATGTATGTGCACTAAAATTTTGTAATCCGTAGCACCGGTAACAACATCGCTCAAGTGCACAATATGCTAATAAAATTCCCTATCTCAAAAACTACTGAACCGAATTTGATGAAACTTGCAGTATTCCATAAGTTAAACAATACTTAGTACAACAAAAAAAGAATTACTTAAATCGGACTTGTAGTTCCAGAGATATGCGAACACAAACTAAATCAGACGATGCCTACTCCAAGCCGTTGAGGAGTTGTACCTTCCATCATCAGCTCATCCACCTGAGATGATGATTATCAGATGCAAATATTTGAACAGATTTAGAAAATATATGAAAATGGTACTATGTGCCTATAAAATTTGAAGGTTGCCCTCGATTTCCCTGGGATTCCATCATCAGATCCTGACCTGATGATCATGGGACCAATTGGAAAGTATACCCTTTCAAACAAAAGAAAAATTTTCCAAATCGGTCCAGGCGTCTTCGAGAAATCGGGGAACATACATAAAAAAAAAAAAAAAAAAGATTCCGACGAATTGAGAACCTCCTCCTTTTTTTGAAGTCGGTTAAAAACCAAAACCATTTTTTTTGTGTTTATCATGTGCCCTTTTTAACAATCTTGAAAGTCATCTCCTTATTATTATTCAAGAGAAACATAAGTATAACTAGAGTCTGTGATATCTATATAGCCCAGTCAACGAATGCTCAAAATAGGGTATAGAGGGAAAGTCTTGGAACACAATTTTTGACTTTGTAACTTTGTTTAGCCTAGTTAGGAGGTAAACATATCAAAAGTCCCCGCCTCTAGCCCTTGAGCTTTGGGAGGAGGGGGGGTTTGAAGGTCCCATTTTTTGGTTTTTCGCTTATATCTCGGAACCTATGCGTCCTAGCGACATAGTACCTCAGAACAAAATAAAAGCTGATTAAATTTGCTACAAGTTATACTAAATAAGTATTTCGATATCTTTTACAGTTTTCGAGATATATACTCCTGAAAGTCTGTCATTTTGAAAAATACATTCTAACTTTACATTTTTAGAACGGAAATCTTCAAAGATGCAACTAGTTAATAATTGCCGGCAAAAAGCTTTTAGAGCATTACATTTTCTTCAATAAAACTATATTATTTTCCTTCAAATGTTAATGTAAATGCTGTATATTATATTATTTATAAAAGGTAGGTACCTTGTCTTTGAAAAAAGGTCTTTGTAAATCAATGTACGAGTATGTATCAATGTAATGCTGGCACATTACATTAGCATATACTAAAGCACATTTTAAAGAAAATGGATAAAATATTATAGTATTATTAAAGGAAGTTGAGTGTTCCACAACTCTTTTGCCAGCATTTACTTATGGTTGTATCGTTAAAGAGTTATCCGGTAAAAAAAGCGCAAAAATGTAAAGTTAGTTTCCTGAAAGTCTGTCATTTTTTCAAAATGATAGACTTTCAGGAGTATATATCTCGAAAACTGTAAAAGATATCGAAATACTTATTTAGTATAACTTGTAGCAAATTTAATCAGCTTTTATTTTGGTGTGAGGTACTATGTCGCTAGGACGCATAGGTTCCGAGATATAAGCGAAAAACCAAAAAATGGGACCTTCAAACCCCCCCTCCTCCCAAAGCTCAAGGGCTAGAGGCGGGGACTTTTGATATGTTTACCTCCTAACTAGTCTAAACAAAGTTATGAAGTCAAAAATTGTGTTCCAAGACTTTCCCTCTATAATCATTCGTTGACTGGACTAATATATCTCAAAACATTTTACAAAAACATTGTGTCTACTATCTCACAGAGTAAACAGTTGAAACTTGTGGCCGTGGTAATAAAAAGACATTAAATCTTACTAATAAAAAAGTCATAATGAAACGTCATTGGTGTGAACGTAACTTCTATTTTCCTACTTTTCCGGAAGAATGATTTTATTGCAATGTTGACGTCTGTTGTAGCGTCTGTATCATATTAAACAATAATTGCTCGTTATGAATTCGCCATAAGATCTTACACGTGGAGCTTAATAATTTATTTATATGTCATGACTCTTCTAATAATTTGTTGCCGTATTTTCTATATTATTACGTAAAACAGTAACTTTTCATTACATTTTTTTTATATGGTAAAAACTTTTTAGCTTTTCTTATAACATACATAACTTTAATAACTTTGTGGACTAGTCATAGCTTGTGATTAAAATCCTCTGAAAATTGAATCTACTTGCAGCTATGGAGTACTTAACGCATCAGAAACCCTTCAGGGTCGATTATTATCATGTATCTTTCCATACTGGAGAAACCCCGCATAATCTCTGACAGAAATACCGAGTTTACTCAGAATTAGTGGTGGTTAATATATCATAAAGCAAAATAAAGCACCGTGCTTAATACACATAACATAAAGCAAATGCTATCGTGGCTCTCACAAGTTGCTATTTGCTTATTGCTTTTACATCGAACTCTCTGTCCGTCGCGCGAAAAGCAACAAGCAATGAATAAGCATTAAGCAGGGGCCGCGCCACGCTATTTTGATTCGTGTTTTATAGTGTTAAACTAAACAGTGACAGTGATAGGACACGCAATATATGTATATTGACTATCTATAATTTTCGACCTTATTGACATTTTTAATTTGGTTTGTTTTTTCTCACATTCTCGTTCGCTAACATTGCTCCTTCATTAAAGTCAGGTGTTTGCATAAATGTCAATAAGGTCGAAAATCGCTTGAAGTTGTTTTTTTAACTTGCTATCGTTAAGCAATTGAAAAAACAGGTTCAAGCGATTTTCGACCTTATTGACATTTTTAATTTGGTTTGTTTTTTCTCACATTCTCGTTCGCTAACATTGCTCCTTCATTAAAATCAGGTGTTTGCATAAATGTCAATAAGGTCGAAAATCGCTTGAAGCTGTTTTTTTGACTTGCTATCGTTCAGCAATTAAAAAAACAGGTTCAAACGATTTTCGACCTTATTGACATTTAAAATTTGGTTTGTTTTTTCTCACATTCTCGTTCGCTAACATTGCTCCTTCATTAAATCCGGTGTTTGCATAAATGACAATAAGGTCGAAAATCGCTTGAACCTGTTTTTTTAATTGCTTAACGATAGCAAGTTAAAAAAACAGATTTAAGCCATTTTAGTGTAAATAAATTCAGTATTATGACACGAAATATTGATATTATAATCTTGATGAAGGAAAGTTCATTGTATTTTTAACGGTTCTGTTTTATCGTAATTCATAAACGCGATGTAATATTCTTTTATAGCATGCTGCCACTCACCGCGCTTGCTTTAACTTAAAGCAAGCGCGGTGAGTGGCAGCATGCTTTCCCTACGCGTTTAAAAAAAGCATGCTTTAATAAAGCATATAAAAAAGCGCGTTTAAAATATAAAGCATTAAGCATTAAGCAAGTGATTGCCTTAAAGCAACTTTGAACACCACTACTCAGAATATCACGCCGTTCTGCGGTTGCTTACCTTACCTATATATTTATCCGTGAGCAGTAGACGGTGTCATTTATGGACAAGTTGTTGAGACGTCGCGTCGGCACGATATTATTTTAAATTAGGCCACAAAATCATAATATTAATAAAGTACTTTGTGTTCATATTAAGCATATACGACATTTTGAAAACTCTGACAGCTTGTAACCTTGAAATAAAATTTAAAAAATGTAAGAATAAAATACAATCACTCTATCAACATCTTACAAATATTTACACTTACAGTGTTGTCTTCAAATAGTTCTACTAAGTATGGGAACGCTGTGAGCAAAGTGTATCGTGATATAATAAAAACTTAAGACACCTGTGATGTGTTGATACAAAATGTCTACTGGTGTGTGGGATCTGATGCCGTCGAGGTGTCGGTGGATCGAGACGCTGCGGCACTGCGGCAAGACGTTGCTGCGGAGGCAGAGGCGGCTGCTCAGGAGGTTGAAGAAGGTAACCTTCGCAGTATACCAGAACTGGGATTTCACGTGGCTTTGGCCACTGTTATCAGCGCCGACTAAGCCAGCCAAGCAATCTTGTCTGTAGACATTGCTGCAACAGTGTATTTAATTAAGGCCTAGAGAAACGATTCAGTAAAAACAAAACTAGGCCCACATTTAACTTTCATATTTGACGAGGTAAATAGAACTAGGCAACAACAGCAAGACCTGGCTACAGCGGTCGAGTCACGTCCGTGAGTCCGTCAGTGTATCGAATTTTAATATAAGATATTCTGCACATAACACTATTTCTATTCGTGAAAGCAAGTCTAAGAACAATTTCTTAATATGCATTTACAACCTTCTCAGTAACACCCATTCATTCATTTATTTTATCGACTTAATTTAAGGTTTAAGTAGTTGTTTGTCGACAGGCAGGCTTTAAAACTCCAAGCCTGGTTTGCGGAAATGACTTAAGTTACAATCAGTTAACAACTGAGTGAATATTTTAATTCTACTTCATGATTTAACTTTCTTTCACTTAATTGTTCTTTTTATGATCGCTTTCTACATTAATGTTTTTTTGCAAATCAAGTTACGAGTATTTCAATTAGCGTTCATTACTACGTAAAATAACCACACCACATCACAGCGAGAAATTGTGGTCGAGCCTGAGTTTACGTGCGTATTTATTGTCGTTGCAGTTTTTTTTAGTTGCGTTGTGGTTAGTAACCAACAACGTTGACCGCCAGATCGCAGTGGTTCCGTCGTTGTGGTTGCGAGGTGGCCAGTATCACGGTCGATAATGACGGCAAAATGTGGTCCGTGCATTTACTTTTGTTTCCAATACAAAATACCTGCATGGCCCAGTAGTGTGTTTGTGGTTGTTGTGCGGTTTTGTTACCTGAATTTACGTGTGCAAAAGTCCTTACATTTGTCATATATTTTTCGAAGTTGTCACCGAAGGACATTGACTTCATATTGTCCCTTTATTTTTACTTAACAAAATCTGAATATTCATATGGTGACTTGCAAATTATTAACATATTTAAAAATACATTATTATATTACAATGAAATAAAATGTGAAATTACAAGTTTCAACATTCATGAAATGTCCATCTTCAGTGTTAGTCACTGTTGATCTGTTCGCGCAACAGTCACGGCCGCTACTACAATACCAAATTGTGAAATATCTTGTTACTTTATTTTCATTTGTTCATTGTCTTTGCACTATTTAATTAGCTTCTATGTCTTATTGATGAGTCAGTATTGTGCCTGATCAGTGCTCAGATCAACATCTGTAGAATTTGTTATGGTGCTGAGTACTTCGAATAGACCATTGTTGTACTAATCGCTGTTGTGAACCATTGTAAACACCTTTTGTAAGTCATAGAATATTTTTATTATCATGTCTAATTTATAAGAAGTCTTTCGCAAGATTCTCACTTTATTTTGTGAAGAAATCTAATCTTTATCCTTTGAATGCGCTTAATCTTATTGGAGTTTGTAAATATTTAAATTTCCTGTATAATTTTAGTTTAGCATTTATTTTTATTTCATCTTTATTGCCAAAATCATAAAATATACGCCCATAGAGAAGCCTCATCTTAAAGATATCAAAATTAATAACCACACCTTTGTGCGTACCATTGGAATGTACTGCCGTATACACTTATACAGTACATTCCAATAAAGATCTTCATTTCACTGTCTGACTAGACTCATATACTGCTGCACACTGTACACAGCTGTAAAATTCAACACCGTCCGCTTACCACCGAGCATCGTTGACCCATTTCGATTTAGTCCGCACACTGCTTGTGCCACAAGGTGAACATCTGTATTGATACTCTCTCGCCGTTCTAATAGTGTATGTTTGTCCTTCGTACACTACGTACTGTATCCTCAAGTGGCCCATAACTTCAATTGCTCTTCGTAAAATACGATTTATGCGATCATTTTACGACTATAATGTAAGTAGACACTTGACATTGTTTGAAAGGAATCCAGAAAGAATGCTAAAAAGATGTTTTAAGAAACTTCTCAGAACTGTTTGACAAACTCTGACAAAAATACTGTTTGACCCGAACTTTTATTTACAAAGTTATGTTGATGACGTCATCCTAAACGATTTTTGGGATTAGCACAACTATAAAATATTTTTTTATTCTTATTTCCATTTGAAATCGGAGACCATAAGCGAATTCGTACTTTGACAAATGGCGTTATGGTGGAGTAGTCAGTGCTGCGCCTCCCACTCATAGAAGGTTGTTCCTCTTCAGTCTTTTCACCAGCGCTGTCGGGTTCAACAAGTTACCGACTAGTGAGTTTGGATGCAAGGTTAGGCGTGCCTTGTGTTGTTTTTTGTATCGCTTGATTTCAGAGGTAACTGATGGTATTTGCAGATATTCATGGATTTCGTCGTTCCGAGCAAACCAAGGTGCATTTGCTATTGAATTGATCTTCCATAAAATAAATGATAAGGTTTGCGTCAATAAGGCTTATGTTTTACCCTTTGCATATTGTAAAGGTGATTGTTCCCTTGTTCTATTGGTAGGTGAGCCCTTTAGTAATATTCGATGAAGCATTGACCAGTCCTCTGTATTAAGCGAAAACCTTCATTTACTTGGCTTCTTACTTTACAAAGGTCGACCCGGTCAAGGTTAGGTACGCAATAAATTTCAGCCGGAGCTTAAAATCCTTTAGGGGTTCTTGGGTATACGCGAAATACGATCTAGGGATGAAAATTGGATTTACGAAGATGTAAGTCGTGTATCTCTTAGATTTGTAATGAATATTTCTTAGCTGGCAATTACTAAAATGTAGAAAGAATGCGTCAAATAGAGTGATGCGTCACAAATATCTGAATATATGCAGTCGACCGCGACGCGGTAATTTGCGCAATTTTCTGATTTGAAATCATTACTAAGATAAAAGCGTTACATAAGCTTCGATTGCTAAATTTAATCTTAAACAGTTCTAAAAATATATCGTTGTACAGGTGTATTTACCGGTGTATGTTTTGCAAGCGCCGGGCAACATTGCGCCACGCATCGGCGCGGGCGCGCTTGCCAAACTTCGTTGTTATTATATCTGGGGATTTCACTTTTGCGAATCTTGATACCAAATATCTGCAGATGACACGATTGTCAATTGCCTTTTAAGATTTGTTTTTCAACATGGAGCATGATGAAATTGAGATGCGCAAGACGTTGTGCATGTAGGAAAAAGATACTCGTAAAGCATGAGCGGTTACGTGCCCGAAATCCGAATATCATCAAAACATGATTTATTTGCAGATGTGGCCGCAAAATTTAACTCATTATTTGGTGAAACAGGTTTTATTTAACAATGTGAACAATTCAGATTTAGATTGGCACATTTTTGGATTCATTATAATTTATCATCAAAGAATTATAAAACACAACCTTCGGTGCTTGAAAAGTTTCCTAGTTTTATTAGAATATCATTATAAGGTAATTCCGGTTCCCTCATAATCACTTTGGCAAATGTTTGATGTGATTTGAATTCATACACATTATCTTCGTTGTATTTGCTTTGTCTGTTTGGTTTGTGTTTAACGATCTGTACATAAAAAAGTATTCTGTTGTTAATGGTCTATTAAAGACCATTATATCATTGTGGTTCGTAGAAGGATAACATAATATCGGTAAATATGTTTTTAAAGAACACTTTCCTTGATTATTATCTATTGTTAGCAAGCTTATAGTGTCAGATATCGAGACTGATACGAACACAGCAACAAATTGTTTCTTAGAAAATAGTTTGGGAGTTGTAACAAATATTGCTATTCTCTCTACAATTTCATTTATGTATCCCAAACATTTTATCTGTCATTGGTTGTAGGCTTCTTTATTTATTATGTTTAGATGAATTATTGGCTCACGATCAAGTACAGCAGTTAACACTTTGTTATGTTAAATTAAAACCCATTTTTTAAATTGAGCGTTTAGGAAGTCCTTCAAACATTAGTTAACTTATTCTTCATAGCTAGACTTGAAAACTATTGGACAAAGACTTCTTTTTGCCAGCGTCTCTGCGTTTGTCCTATGCCAGTCTTCTTTTCTAAGATTGACCAGTCCTACAGACTTAGCTGCTTGTTAAATTGTGCCAGAATGGCTGCTCCTAGTGGTCATAGAAACCCGTAATTGTTTATTTTGATTATATCATAATCATAATTAAGGCATCATTATGATTTTCCGATGTCATGGTTTTGGCAAGTCATTGGTCTTTCGTATGCACGATTGTTCGGTACTCTCATAATATTTTATTTAACATTTCATTTGGCCATTGTAAATGTAAGAGGTTAAGAACTCATAATTATAACGTTGAGTAGATATGGATACTTCCAATCCCTAAAAAATTGCAGATTTAGCAACCATGTCGTCAAAATATAGCACATACTCTTCTAACCTTTTTTTTTGCTTGTTTCCAGGCGTACCTACACAGTTGGCGCTCTGCGGACGAGCTGAACATGTTGGTGGGTGCGAAGGTCGGCGGCGCGACTCCACTGGTCATCGCCTGCAGAAATGGACATTACGACGTAGCCGAATACCTCATCGAGAGGTGCAAAGCGGACATCGAACAACCTGGTTCAGGTAACGTCTTCTTATTTTACTTCTCGTCCATTTGCTGCATTTGTCAATGAAAATGATTGTAGCTCGTAATTTAAAGACATTGTGTGTGTAATCCACGTAATTCAGCAACCCGCACAGGTACGCTTAGTGGACGGCCTTTACCCAATTATAAAGAGGAGGCCTGTGTCCCAGCAGTGGACAACATCGTTGATTGGGGCTTTTCCTTTCTTTGGGAGAAACAGTTTTTGGGGAAATTCCTATGATATCAGACATTATACAGCGGACAAACTTAACACATTATGCAGCGGAATATAGCGGATATTTAGCGCATTTCTTTACTGTTCGAGAATTGAATAGGGAAAAATTACAAAATGTTTTATTTTGGAGGAAATATATTGAATACCGGGAAAAAATCAGTAACCCGACCCATCAATTTCAGTGGAAACGTTATGCTGATTACCTATAATGCTTATATTTTATGGCTGTAGCTACCAAAGCATGCGCTTTTTGGTATAAAAATATCATTCTAAATGTTATAACTGAACATAAGTTTTTGTCTTTTTTTTTACAATAATTAATTCTTATTCAACGATATTAATTTTGTCTCTTTCAATGCACAGTCATTGTGCCCTTAATTAAATACTTGAAAATACTGTGGTCACCGCGTTGAACATAACTCTGCTTTCGATATATTTTTTTTATAATTCTTAATTGAGAAATTATAACAACTTATAAAATATCAGTCTAAACTATAAGTATAAAATATATAGTTTAGACTGATAATAAGTTATAAAATTACAAAAAAATATAATCACGGAAGATATCCCGTAAGTGACATTTTAAATTTAGAGACAAACCGTGAAAGTTTAAAACAGTGTTTAAAATTACAAAATTTAAAAATAAATTTAAAATATTAAATTTAAAAGTTAAGTTATAAAATTACAATAATGTAGTGACGACTATTTAGTAAGTTCAACACGCGAGCATTTAGACTACATTGTAGTCTAAATGCTCGCGTGATGAAGTTATGAAATGATTTCTGCATGGTTATTGGTTAGGTACTTAATAAAGGATCAAAGTTGCACTACTATTTAAAAAAAAAGGTAATTTACACTAGCTGAATAATTTAGTGGTTAATCTAGAATGATTGTTTGACTTTGACATGTAGTGCTTACATTGTTTCTCAATAACGCTACTCCATTGTGTCGGCGTTGGCATCAGGTCAGGCGGTCACTACCGTCGACGAAGAGTTACACCGACATTCCCAGTCGGCAGAACGTGTCGGTCAATCAGGACCCTAATTAATCATTCGTTTGTCGTGTAAATACAATTGTTTATTTGCTTTATGTTCGAATTGTCACGCGTCGGCGAAACAGCTTTCCAATTGCGTCAATAGTTTGGCCAGAAGCCATTCTACAAATTGTTCAGCTGAATTTGTTGTGGCAAATATATCTTTTGTGTTTTTTGTATAGCAACATGGGCAATAAACTTAGTCTTGAATACTTGTATGGCTTTGTAATTATTCTGTGAAGGTCAATAACATTGCTGTACCTATTGTGAATATAAAGGATTCAAGTTTTGCACTATGCCTACTTTGAGAAATATTTAATTTACCGCTATTGCTAGAGCTATAGGAAAAAGAAAACTTTAAAAAAATATGAATTATGACGTTTGACAAGCCTTCAACATTTCTAAAACTCCCGTCATCTGATCTTTGCGGGCTTCACAAAACTTTGGCTTTAAGAGAAACGCGAAAGAACAGTCATTTACATTTAAACAAATAATTGTATAATTAAGCATAAAGTCGACGCTTTCATAAATTATGATGTGGCACTGAGCACATGATATATTTTTATGAAAGCGTGAACTAGCAATGAGTTTGATTTCACTTTCAGAATAAAATATTTATTCAAGAAATTATATAATATTTTACATTTGCTTATTAAATAATTTTCAGCTCTAATTAGGTAGTTATTTATTTGGTGTTTTTACAAAGATGTTATATATCGTATATTGCTGCATGTATCATCATTTAATGGAAGCAAATCAATTTCGCTATACATCTTAGGAAATCATCTAATTTAGTACATATTTATCAAGAACATCTAGACATAATAACTACTGCATTCATACCCCCATGTCCGCTATAAGAACAGATTCCCACAATATTCCCCGAGCCATTGTAAACGATTCATAAAACTTTTCAAATACAAACACCATTTTCTTTTAGGCTTTCTTATGGCCTTCAGATTCTTTTAGAATTAAAGAAAAAGTTTGGAACTTTGATTAATCTCACCACCAAGTTTTTGGTAACAGTATTTTACTTTCTAATAATAAATTAGACTTTATGCATACTTTTAGATTTTAATACGTAAGCCAGTTATGTTTTCTGTTAGTCTAAGATGAAGTAAAATTATAACTTGGAAGTTTAAGTCCCATTTTTACAATTTGCCTTCAAAACTTGAAATACCAAATGGGTCTAAAAACGCAAATATATTGCTTATCAACAGTATCAATAATTAGTGTCCTTCACCTTAGTTTAAAATCTGACCAATGTTCCCAAATAATATAATATTAGTAAGTATTATTAGTTCCACAATCATGTTGTACACTTCACATCATTCACGCCTTTGGTCGTATGTCGTCACGATATCTTTCGTCACATCATTATCAAATCAACAGACAGACACACATCATTCTTTAAACGTGTGTCATCGATAACAAACAGGAAGACGGTACTGCCCGTACTGTCTTTAAATAAATCTCTTATTCGCCATTTACTGGGGTCATATAGTTAGGTTCATAAACACTATAACATTACTATAATCCTCGACGCAGTTCCAATGCACGTTGCAGTTAGGTTATGCAATATAATCGGTTACTCTATGTTTTAATTACCTATTTTTTGACTAGAGTTTATTAAGTTGATTGTACTTATTTATTTAGTATTTTTTAAGATTCTATTCTGAAACTGACTTAAGCAAAGCTCACCCTTTCTTTAACAATGTACAAACGCCAGCACATCAACTGTCAGCAATCTTTCAGATTTCTTTAATTGATTTTCTACTTTATCACAAAAGTAGAAGTTCCATATTCAATGGGGAAAATTTAGCAGATAGGGTAGGGGTAGGTTGATAGTTGTCGTCAGGTCAGCTTCAGATTAAGACCTCAGAAACAAATATACGGCAAAAGCTCATTGTTTCCGAACAAAACAGCAATAATAACCTATGTTTTCATATTTACAGTGACATTCGACGGCGAGACGATAGAGGGCGCGCCCCCGCTATGGTGCGCCGCGGCCGCGGGTCACTTGCCGCTGGTGAAACTGCTGGTCCGCGCGGGGGCCAATGTCAACTCCACCACGCGGACGCACAGCACCCCCCTCAGGGCAGCCTGCTTTGATGGCCACTCTGATATTGTTAAGTTCCTAGTCGAAAATGGCGCCGGTAAGTTCTAACATCATGTTTGATTTATTTTTTTACAATAGGTCAACTCCTGGGGAGTTGATAGACATTTAATAGTCTGATGACCTGGAGTCTGTAGCTGGGCAGTATGTTTGCACCGTCTTAGCTTTTTAGTTTTAAAAATTCTTAGATTGCATCAATTCTGAAAGACTGTTTTTCCATTTCCAGACATAGAAATAGCAAACCGTCACGGCCACACATGTCTGATGATCGCTTGCTATAAGGGTCACATTAGAATCGCCAAGTACCTTTTGTCACTAAACGCAGATGTGAACAGAAAGAGCGTCAAAGGCAACACGGCATTGCACGATTGTGCCGAGAGCGGCTCCTTAAATATACTCAAAATGCTGTTGGGACATGGAGCTACTATGGACGTTGATTCTTACGGTAAGAAACTTGTTAATATTGCTAGTGATACAAAGAAAATTGGTCCTTTAGTTAGAAAGTCCAGTTAAATAACTTTGAAAGGTCCTGTGACCAAGACCCCATTTTCGCTTATTAATTGGTTTAGTTGAAATAAAATTATTAATCATATTGGGTAACCGGTTCAGTTAAAATGCTTGTTTCATTCCAAAATATAAGATAAGGAACGGATTGGCGTCCAAAACTAGACAAAGACGTCTTATAAGCATCTAACAAATAACAGAAAAAGCCATGATTTCGCCAAAATGTTCAAAAACAAATACTGGTGGGTGACACAGTCACTTTGTCTGCCACACTTTTATTCCTGTACTTTACAGTTTGATAGGAAAAGCTCAGTCAATTTTCGATGTCTATGATAAAGCCACAACTCAGAGCTTCATTATCAGCTTATTGCCGTCCACTGCTGGACGTACGCCACCCCCAAAGAGCGCCAGCCCTCCCAGTCCTGGGCAGTCCTCATCCATCCGCTGACACCCACATTCTTCAAATCATCGACCCATCATGTCGCAGGGTGTCCTACACTACGTTAGCCCGTTCGTGGTCTCCACTCTAGCACATGTCTGCTCCATCTACCATCGGTCCGATGATTAGAGCTTACCGTATTGGTAAAATTATTGCAGGTATGACGCCCCTCCTAGCAGCATCAGTAACGGGCCACACGCACATAGTCGAACACCTAATAAACGCGGAGTACGGGCTAGTGACGCGACAGCAACGTATCGACGCGTTAGAACTGCTCGGCGCGACCTACGTGGACAAGAGACGCGACATGGTCGGTGCACTTGCACTCTGGAAACGAGCTATGGATGATAGGTAAGATCATTTGCCCTGCTGCACCTGTGTAATCTAACATTTACTGTCTAATTGCTGGGTCTTCCACATAAACTACTAACACCATGGTACCATACCGGTCTCCATATTATTATGTACCCAATCAATATGGCGTACCTCAAGGAACTGTGTTTGCACCGTTATTGTTTTTAATATACATGAATGATTTGCCCTTTCACTATAACTTCAATGTCGTTTTCTCCTACTAATAATAGTTTTTTTCCTGTCTGACATACCACTAAGAAAAAAATGTCCTCATAAGATGCGCCAATCGAATAAATATTGTCGAGGTAAAACCCACAAACTGACCGAAACATCCAACTTATAGTACCGTTGAATTTATGCGGTATGCCGCAAAGGCTCAGCAGCTGTTTTGTTCACGTCAGAACATTTGTCTGTGTGTCACAAAATCTTCAACACACATGCTATCTTTATCCAGATTCCCTGCGGACGGGAGCGAGCCCATTCCCAAGCCGAAAGACATCCCGCGCATAGAGGCGTATGACTACGCGGTGGAGCCGAGCAATGCACAGCAGCTGGAAGAGATCCTGGCTGACCCCGACGGCATGCGGATGCAGGCCTTGGTCATCAGAGAGAGGATTCTTGGTGAGTTCATGACCAAAGTTTAACTGAAGTGATCCATTTTCTATTGATGTTGTAGTTAAATTAATTTTCAATTTTGAAATGATAAATTGAACTTGAAGCGTTGTCATTTTTTACATCATTTTGTCAGACTACATTTTAGGCATTGAAAGCATCTTAGAAGTTTGAGCAGCTGGAAAAACTGACGACTCAAAAGACAAAAATGCCCGTGCAGTAACGTGCCTTAGAGTGTCCGGTAGAACAAGCTCGGATGTATAGAGCGGGCGCCCCTTTTACCGACCCGCATGATTTGAAAGCATCGTCTTACCTCTACCGTGTGTGATCAGGTCCTGCGCACCCCGACACGTCGTACTACGTGCGCTACCGCGGCGCTGTGTACGCCGACGCCGGCCGCTTCGCTCGCTGCCGCACACTGTGGCACCACGCGCTCGACATGCAGCGCGCCGTGCTGCCGCCGCTGTCGCCGCTCACGCAGAGCTCGCTCTACAGCTTCGCCGAGCTCTTCTCCTACATGCTGGCCGAGCGCGCGCGCCCTCCGCTCAGAGGTACGTCACACTCACACACTCACACACCACGCGCTCGACATGCAGCGCGCCGTGCTGCCGCCGCTGTCGCCGCTCACGCAGAGCTCGCTCTACAGCTTCGCCGAGCTCTTCTCCTACATGCTGGCCGAGCGCGCGCGCCCTCCGCTCAGAGGTACGTCACACTCACACACTCACACACCACGCGCTCGACATGCAGCGCGCCGTGCTGCCGCCGCTGTCGCCGCTCACGCAGAGCTCGCTCTACAGCTTCGCCGAGCTCTTCTCCTACATGCTGGCCGAGCGCGCGCGCCCTCCGCTCAGAGGTACGTCACACTCACACACTCACACACCACGCGCTCGACATGCAGCGCGCCGTGCTGCCGCCGCTGTCGCCGCTCACGCAGAGCTCGCTCTACAGCTTCGCCGAGCTCTTCTCCTACATGCTGGCCGAGCGCGCGCGCCCTCCGCTCAGAGGTACGTCACACTCACACACTCACACACCACGCGCTCGACATGCAGCGCGCCGTGCTGCCGCCGCTGTCGCCGCTCACGCAGAGCTCGCTCTACAGCTTCGCCGAGCTCTTCTCCTACATGCTGGCCGAGCGCGCGCGCCCTCCGCTCAGAGGTACGTCACACTCACACACTCACACACCACGCGCTCGACATGCAGCGCGCCGTGCTGCCGCCGCTGTCGCCGCTCACGCAGAGCTCGCTCTACAGCTTCGCCGAGCTCTTCTCCTACATGCTGGCCGAGCGCGCGCGCCCTCCGCTCAGAGGTACGTCACACTCACACACTCACACACCACGCGCTCGACATGCAGCGCGCCGTGCTGCCGCCGCTGTCGCCGCTCACGCAGAGCTCGCTCTACAGCTTCGCCGAGCTCTTCTCCTACATGCTGGCCGAGCGCGCGCGCCCTCCGCTCAGAGGTACGTCACACTCACACACTCACACACCACGCGCTCGACATGCAGCGCGCCGTGCTGCCGCCGCTGTCGCCGCTCACGCAGAGCTCGCTCTACAGCTTCGCCGAGCTCTTCTCCTACATGCTGGCCGAGCGCGCGCGCCCTCCGCTCAGAGGTACGTCACACTCACACACTCACACACCACGCGCTCGACATGCAGCGCGCCGTGCTGCCGCCGCTGTCGCCGCTCACGCAGAGCTCGCTCTACAGCTTCGCCGAGCTCTTCTCCTACATGCTGGCCGAGCGCGCGCGCCCTCCGCTCAGAGGTACGTCACACTCACACACTCACACACCACGCGCTCGACATGCAGCGCGCCGTGCTGCCGCCGCTGTCGCCGCTCACGCAGAGCTCGCTCTACAGCTTCGCCGAGCTCTTCTCCTACATGCTGGCCGAGCGCGCGCGCCCTCCGCTCAGAGGTACGTCACACTCACACACTCACACACCACGCGCTCGACATGCAGCGCGCCGTGCTGCCGCCGCTGTCTATTTGATATTAAAAAGTTTAGATTTTCTCTCTTAACTGTGTTTTTAAAACACAGTCACTTTAGAGAAACATGATTTTAACAATCAATTCCTTCCTCCACAGGTCGCATAGTTCCCCCAGTGACCTTTGAAGACATTGAGCCTGTATTCAGGAAGGCGTTATCTGAGATACACCGAGGCATGGAGCTTCTGGACTCAAAACTGAGCATCGACCGGGAACAGACCCTAAGCACACTGCAGAGGGTGCTGGTGATATCCTTACACCTGGCGGCGTTGATGGCGCGGCTACTCGAGGAACCGGAGTGTACCGAGGAAGTGTCACGGAAGATACACAAGGCAGTGTACTCACTTGTTAAGTTAGATATTACGGTGAGTAAAAGATGGTTTATTATTACGTGTTATTTTGAGGGTTATTTTTATGTTATTCTCCTAAATATTATGTTGTAGGTTAAATATGAGTAACTAGTGAAAAAGAATTTTGACAACATGAAATAATTCAATGCACCAGGCACCTTCTCAACTAGGCCATTGCAGTCATGCACGGCAAGTCGTCCCAGTCCTAATCTAAGTCTCAGTCCCAGTTCCAGACCCAATCCTAGTCACAGTCCCAGACCCAATCCCAGTCACAGTCCCAGCCCTAGGCCCGTCTCAGTCCCAATCCCGGACCCAGTCGCAGTCCCAGTTTCAGTCCCACTCCCAGTGTCAATAGCAATCCCAGGTTCAGTCCCAGTCCCAATCCCAGTTCCGTGTCAGTTCCAGTTCCAGTTTCAGACCCAGTCCGAGACTCAGTGTCAGACCCAGACCCAGTGCCAGTCCCAGCGTTACTCCCAATCCCAGTCTTCATCCCAGTCTCTGTCCTAGTCCCAATCCCAGTCACAGTCTCCGTTCCAGACCCAATCCCAGTTACAGTCCTAGACCCAATCGCAGTCACAGTCCCAGCCCCAAACCCAGTACCAGTCGCTATCCCAATTCCAATCCCAGTCCCAGTTTCAGTCCCTGCGGACTGGGACCTACCGATTTAAATATTATTTTGTTATCGCTAAAATCTTTTGATTCTGTCGGAAGATGAGAAAATTAAGAATAGGTGGAAGGGTTACTTTGAAAGACTGATGAATGAGGAGAATGACTGGAGTGGTGTGCTTGAAAGTAAACCAGTAAATAAGGGATTAGTAAGAAGAATAAGTGTGGATGAAGTGAAGAATGCGGTAAGTGGAATGAAGAATGGTAAGGCATTAGGACCGGACGGAATACCTGTTGAAGTGTGGAAAATATTGTGGATGGATGGTTGGACGTGGTTAGCTTTATTCTTCATTATGCTGTTGCTGGAAGAAGCCATACCTGACGAATGTTGTAATAGTTCGTTAGTGCCCATTTTTTTTTAAAACAAAGGTGATGTGCTGGAATGCAATAATTATAGAGGAATAAAGCTAATATCACACAGTATGAAAGTTTGGGAGAAAGTTATTGAAAGGCGACTGAGAGAGGAGAGCGAAATTTCACAGAACCAATTCTGTTTTATGCCTGGTCAGGGTACGATGGATGCCATCTTCGTTATCCGCCAACTGTGCGAGAAATACAGAGGTGCGCATAAAAACTTGCACGTGGTATTCGTCGACCTGGAAAAGGCATACGACCGGGTGCCCCGTGAGGTTCTGTGGTGGGCCCTTAAGGAGAAAAGTGTACCTGGAAAGTATGTACAGTTGATCCGTGCAATGTATAGTCGATGCAGTATCCAAGTCCGGTCTACAGCGGGCACTACCGGCAGCTTCAATGTAGCGGTTGGCTTGCACCAAGGGTCGGCTCTCAGCCCGTACCTCTTCCTGATGATAATGGATGCTCTGACGTCGGACATCCAGGAAGAGGCCCCCTGGTGCATGCTGTTTGCCGATGACATTGTGCTGATTGCCGAGAGCGGCCTAGAGGTCCAGAACAGATTGGAGGTGTGGTGGCAAAAACTGGAGAACGTTGGCCTGAAATTGAGCAGAACCAAAACAGAGTATTTGTTTTGCGATTTTGGCGGTCTCTCCAGTCCTGTGCCCATTACTCTTGCAGGAACGCCCATACCAGTCTGTTCCGACTTTCGGTACCTCGGGTCGCTTGTCCAAGGAGACGGCGATGTAGACCGGGACATAACACACCGGATCAACTCGGGATGGATGAAATGGCGACAGGTTACCGGAACAACTTGCGACCCACGGATGCCCCTCAAGTTAAAGGGGAAAATATACAAATCCGTGATTAGACCTGTCGTATTGTATGGATCGGAATGCTGGGCTGTGAAAAAGATGGATGAGAAACGATTGCATGTAGCGGAGATGAGGATGTTGAGATGGATGTGTGGAGTGACAAGAATGGATAAAGTAAGGAATGAGTTTATAAGGGGAAGTTTGAAAGTGACGCCTGTTACAGAAAAAATGAAAGGGAATCGTCTATCTTGGTATGGACATGTGATGAGGAGGGATGACACCCATGTGACTAAGAAAGTGATGAGTATGAATGTTGATGGATGGAGAGAAAGAGGAAGGCCAAAGAAAAGATGGATGGATTGTCTAAGGAATGATATGAATGAAAAAGGAGTAAATGATACTGTGACGTCTGATAGGGGAGAATGGAAGAAGAAAACGTGTTGCGCCGACCCCAAGTAGAATGGGATAAGGGCAGGAAGAAGAAGAAGAAACTAAAATCTTTCTTTTCCTCGTGTACAATGTGAAAAGTATCGTATGCAAGTCTTGAATAAAACAGATTTATATCGGGGACCATGATACACTTGCGTCGCTTAGGATTCAAATACTTGAATCACTTGTTCGTGATTCAGTTATGAATTACTTGCTACGCACGTGATTCAGTTATGAATTACTTGCTACGCACGTGATTCAATCATGAATTATTCCCTACGGTCGTGATTCAGTCATTAAAACCCTTCGCTTCTCGTGGTCCAGGTCCGTCAGGGTCGCTCTGCGCTGCACGTGGCGTGCTCGGCCGAGGGGTCGCGGGGGAGGGGGGCGCGCGCCTGGCTGCCAGCACCTGGAGAACCAGCGCCGTGTGCCGCACAGCTCG